>JAOPHQ010000852.1:0-185000 GCA_030340625.1 Merluccius polli | reverse complement strand
CTGGCATCTCTGGGTGTGCACTAAGGCGCTGTAAAAGATACGCTTTCCCCATGCAAAGTGCCACACTGTGTTCCCCTCACTTTGCGATCAGCCTCGTGAGTTGGTTAATGTATTCCACAAGCGCTTTTATAGCATAATCCACCCCACAATCCCCTGCCATTGCTCCTTAGATACACTATCAATTTCCTGCTAACTGCTGCTATTAATAGATAAGAGCCAATTTCAGCGATCCTCCTCACTTTAAGGAATTTTGTGTCTCTCTGATAAGAGAGAAATTGTTGTGACAGCTTGATGATAATTAAAGACAACACACACACATTCACAGAGCAGAGAGTAAATGGGATTCATATGCATCTGCAGAAAACAAAAGGAAGAATCGAATAGACTCCTCCAGACTCCTCCATAAAATTGCATTCACTTTGATAATTAATTTCAGGCTGGAGGTTATTATGGTGATCATTCACTTTAATCCTGAATTATAATAATACAAAAAGAAAAATCTGTTGATCAGGTATTCAATTTCCGTTTCATACACAGCATATGACGGAGATTAACACATATTGCACAAATCTGTCCCTTAATAAAAGCATGGCTAAAAGTAAGTTGAATTTGGAGCTACTGCTTCAAAAACATTCAGCCCATTTAGCATTTTAATAATCAATGACCGGTCGTTGTAGTAGTAGTTGATATGATAGTCATTCAGAGAACATGCACTAAATGTGCAATTCTCATATAGCGTCTTATGTACTCCCACTCTTGTCTCACCGCCCACTTCTTCATCCCCCCCAACGTTTTAAATGAGAATCCTCCTCTTACGGTGAGCAGCACTCTTGCCATTGGCAGTGATTTCAGAAGAAGTGCTCTGTTTTAGCTTATTTCAATCCTTTCCTTGGCACTAGTCAGCCTGGAGAAGGCAAAGTCTATCGAAAGAAAAAAAGCCCAAGCTTATTTACTTGATGTTTTTTTTTAATTATGGTGAGAGTCTGGTTCTTTATAGTTATAATTATGGGTTAAGTCAAGCCTTCCGGCTCTGAAATAGCAGGATTGGAGCGTGACAAGTCACAGTCGGCTAACAGGATAAGTGTTGAGCACAGCACATTGCAAACCCCCACATTACTTTTTTAAACACAGCAACTTTAGCCTATTCTCAACTACAACATATCAATACAGAATATTTGCATGTAGCAATGTGAATAATGACACACTATGCATTGATTTGCATTGACCATATGTCTAGACCGAATGATCTATATAGCCTTGGATACATTACATCCTGTGGGACCACAGACAGACTGTGTGGCACAGAGACCAGCAGCATCAAAGGGAGGGTCGGCCTGCCAGTGAGTGGTGTAGGTGGCCAGAGAGAAAGTGAGAGAGAGAGAGAGAGAGAGAGAGAGAGAGAGAGAGAGAGGATTGGAGAAGCACTTCTGCCAAGAGGATTATCAAACCAGCTGCTGGATGGACAGGCACGACTCGCACCCATCAGCACCACCGATGTTAACACCCCTCCGTTTTGTTCTTTTGTTTCATCCAACAAACAGGGATTTGCTATTTGTTTTGGGCGGTGCACTGTTTTCCGTTGTGACGGTTGACGGTTGACGGATGGATCTTTGTTTTTTTGTGTACACTTTAATACACCGTGCCATCCGTCTCTGGCCTGGCCTCTCTCTCTCTCTCTCTCTCTCTCTCTCTCTCTCTCTCTCTCTCTCTCTCTCTCTCTCTCTCTCTCTCTCTCTCTCTCTCTCTCCCTCTATCGTTTTCCCCTGTTTTCCAAACCTCGAAAAAATGTTGTCTAATGGGATAGAGGGTGGACAGTTACTGAGATCCTTGACGTGCGACATAATAGGAGACCGCTGGCTCACTCCCAACTAGATTGGATGTGTTGAGGGACATGCCCCCTGTGGCCTTTGGGTGGGTTTTTTGGGAGATAGGATGTCAGTGACGCAACCCTAAGCGGATGTATTAGATCGCCTTAGGACATGAGTAGAGAGTAGAACTACAAACCACAAGCAAAACAAAGCAAGCACACGTTCTGTTGTTAGGCTTTACTGCCTGTGGTTTACAAGCCACTGGTTCGTCATAAAATGGGACTTGCCAGAGTTTATTTTGATTATGTGTGGTCCAAACTGTTTATTTGCTATATGTTTAATTGTTTGCATCAGGTGTTGAGATGGTATGATCTGCTCAATGCTCCCATCAATCTATCCTCTTGTATTTAAAAAGGTAAATGATCCCACAGGACAAGAAGAGAAACCTCAAGAACGGATGGAGAAGGAGGTCACAAAACTGGAAGGTCATACCAAACTAACAAACAAAACTAACAAAAAATATATATTTTGTGTGTGAACAAATAAACGCGTTTTTGACTTGAAAAGTGCTGCATTACATCTCTTGAAGGGTAACCATTTTCTTTTCCTTTTTTTACAGCCCAATGTTTAAACGAAGCCCAGACATGACCAAATCTCCCATGACCAAATCTGAGCAGCTTCTAAGAATAGACGACCACGACTTCACAATGAGACCGGCATTTGGAGGTTTGAAAATTAATGCTTCGTTTTCTTAATATGAATGTTTAAATACTTGTGATCATTGATTTATTTAAAAAAAAAACGGGGACATGATGAGAGACTGCACACAGCAGACTGTGTATTGCAACAATGGATGGTCATTTATCACACATTGCGTCCACGTTATGCGCTATTACCTAAACCTCTGTGCATCCATCATATTAACTTTAAGCAGGGAGACTGACAGACTTCCTGTCCCTGTGTAAATCATCCAAGACCAACTTGATGAGATCAGCCCCGTTGTCCAGTGGTACAAACAGACAGCATAATCTGAGCTCTCAGGGAGTCCTTGATGACACGGGCCCAGCGAGCCGCCGGCGAAGGTCTTTTTTAAGTCAGCTTGTGAAAGCTACAGCAACGGGCGTATTCTTCATGTCAACAGAGTGTAATTACTGCATTTGCTTCAGTCTTTACATGAGAGGGATTTTGCTGACCACGGGATTATGCCTAGATAAAGAGAGAAATAGAGAGAGGGAGAGCGAGAGCGAGAGAGAGGAGGGGGGGTTGTGATTTGGTTTATACTTTACACAGATAGTGGCTAGGATTTCATGTTTCACTCTATTCCTCTTTTCAAGCTAAATACACAAGTATATTCCCCCGCAATGCTTGTGAGCTAAAGCAAACTACAACATGCCCAATGAGGGCATAGTCCTTTTTTTTTTTTAAACCATCGTGAGACAGAATAATCTGTCCAACTCATCTCCCGATGTATGATATATTTACATTAACGCGTGTCAGCGTCCAATAAAGTGTCCTTTGGAACGAGGGGTAAAAAAAGGAGAGCAGGATCATATCCACGGCAGCATCAACTTTGATCCATTGTGACCTAATTGTATTACTGCAGGATGATGCTTAGTACCAGGCATGAAATAGGTCAGAAGTAGAGTCCCTGCCAGACAGACAGTCCTGACATGCAAACAAGCAGCGCTGCACATGAAAAAAAAAAAAGGACACGTACAGAGTGGTGCTTGCTGAAAAAAACCAACAACTATTTGTATCCCTTTGTAAAAATGGCTCAGTGCAGTGGGTGAATGTGGTTGCCTAGCAGGTAGAAAGAGGTCATCAGACAAATGGTGGGTTGTTGTTGGGTAAATCCCCTAGCTTCTTTAAAACGTAGTGTTTGTCGCCTCGGCAGTGAGCGGTGGCTGTCGCTGTTTTGATGATGGCGCATGGATGTGTGTGTGTGGTACTTTGAGATCGTGTCCGGCCTAAAGAAGTGCTCATATGTAAATGCAGATTTTGCCTTCTAATTCCAGGGCCTCCGATCCCAGTGGGAGTAGATGTTCAGGTTGAAAGTCTTGACACCATCTCTGAGGTGGATATGGTAAGTGAGCGCGTCTTCACTTGACAGTTATGCAAATAAGTCCCAGCGGTATGTCGGCTGAACCGCGCAAAACAAGAAATGGGAGAAATGACACAGGTCCGTTTGTTTTCAGTAAAAATGCACTGCTTTGTTTTGAGTTTTCCAGCTGACAATTTTCTCCTCCCAGCGTAACTTACAAATGCGTGACCCTATATGGACCCACTGCATTGTTCTCATTACCTGTGGTCCTGACCCTATATGGACCAACAATACCTTGCGATGCACTCCCTCCCTACATTCGACCGCTATAAAACCCTTGTATCTTCTTTATACATTGAAGACCTCCAATGGCCATGCTTAACTTAAACACCTACTCAATGTATTATCTAGTGACGGCCTGAAACTTCTCCCGACTACCACACACTGACACGCTGACAAATGTACTTATTGTAAGTCGCTTTGGACAAAGGCGTCCGCTCAACGCCCTAAATGTAAAATGTAATGTAATGACTGTAATCCCTGCCAACCCCCCACTGCCTTCCACCCCCTATACTTAACCCCCTCCCCAGGACTTCACCATGACCCTCTATCTGCGTCACTACTGGAAGGACGAGCGCCTCGCGTTCCCCAGCACCAACAACCAGAGCATGACCTTCGACAGCCGCCTGGTGAAGAAGATCTGGGTGCCGGACATGTTCTTCGTGCACTCCAAGAGGTCCTTCATCCACGACACCACCACGGACAACGTCATGCTCCGGGTGTACCCCGACGGGAACGTGCTCTACAGCCTCAGGTAGGGACAGCTGCCTCCTCTTTATTTAGCCGCGTGTCCACCGCAGGAACTTGCAGGAACCAAGGGACTAGGAACCTTTGGCGGAAGTCCACAAGTCCATGCTATTTAGTACGCTTAGTATAAAACCAATAGTACATGAATGCACACTATTTCCGGGGGGAAATATTACAGTACTGGACACTACACCGGCATAAATATCGCACAATGAAGCAGCAGTGTGGAGCAATGCAGTAGTGTGACGACAGCAAAATGCAGACAGAGCAGCGACCAAGGCAGCTCTGGTAAATGTCAATAACATTTCAATTTAGGTTTCACTTTGCGAGGCAACCGGCGAGGAGGCTCTCAGCAGGTGACGTGGTAATAACGGGATGAGTAGTGCGTTTATTACGTTTGCTTACTTTAAGTGCAGCGTTTCAGGCGTTGTGAATCCGCTTTGCTACTACTGCTCGTCTCTCTCGGCCAGCAATGAATAACACTGATGTAGTGGGTTACATAGTAGTGTTATGGATTGATGGTTAGGTTGGTCCACTTCTGAACTTAAATCCACAAAGTTTTAAAAACGCGTAGGATAAGATGTGAATATGGACTCAAATTGCCCTCTATGGATTGAATGCATGCTGTTGCATGTGTTGCAAGTTGGTACTGACAGTTTTGGGTTATCAGATAACGTCAATCAAACGTTCTGGCTACACCCCCCAAAATGTGATTGTAGGGAGTTTGAGATTGTAGGGGGATTGTTTCTCTCCGAGAAATGTAGCAGACATTTTACATTTTGATAGTGGGCTGGGACTAGCTCACACGAGGGTGTTTGGTTTTCCTTCAAGTTTAGAGACTGTCTTTTCTTGTCTTGTCTCTCATTTGTCTTCTATTTACCCTCTTTCCAGCTGAAATGAATAAAGTAATTCTTCTCTTAGAGTAAGGGGGGGTAGGGTTGGGGGGGGGTTCTGGGTTCGAACCCCAATGTCTGCAGTCTACCTGTGAAATACAGATTTGATTAAAAGCATCTGCTAAATGACTACAGTAAAAAATGATATAAGAACTGCTTGAATTGCTGTTGGAAATGTAAATGTGTTTACATTGAGGGCATTTAGCAGACGCTTTTGTCCAAAGCGACTTACAATAAGTACATTTGTTAGGAGAAAGTGCAACACTAAACCGCTATCAGCAGTAAGGATTTCACAAGAGCGAGTTTCAAGCATACCAATTGCTAAGTTAACCGATTGCTAGAATACAAAGGAGATAAGTGCGAAAATACTAAGTGCACAATTTCAAAGTAAGAGCCAGGACATACAAACGCAGAATGATTGCAAAGTGTTTTTTTTTCTTGTTGTTGTTGTTTTTTGCCTGTCATACAAAAAAGCCCACTGTTGAATAAGGAATGTAGCCAGAAACCAACAACACAATACCATAGCATTTACTTTTTACAGAAAATAATGTGCTAATGTGTATATTTTTTCCAAAAGCCGGCTGTAGAGAGATTGGACAGTTGTATATCACATTTGAAATGCTGATCACATTTAATTTAATCACCTAACAGATGATAATGAACAAAGACAGATGGAAATGTCAGTGTTGTTGTTGTTGGCAGGAAACACCAACACCATGTTCCTCACTTATTTTTAATCTCCAGCTTATAGAAACAGTGTGCACACACCAGGTGTTACTGGAGTCACCTGCAATTAGCTGTTGCCCTGTACAAAACAGAATTAAACATCAGCATGAATTATGTTTAATCAGCATGAATACTATTTTCATGCTATTCATAAATACTCATTGGCCGACCATTGTATGATATCTATGACTTAATAACATGGTACAACCATGGGTGTATTATAAGAACAACATTATATGTTAGATGTTTCATTCCTATTGGTCATAGTTGTCCTTCTTCCACTCAACAGAGTAACTGTCACAGCCATGTGCAACATGGACCTGAGCCGGTTTCCACTGGATACTCAAACCTGTTCGTTAGAGATAGAGAGCTGTGAGTACGCTAACTAAACGTCATCCACATTCTCATTCAGTTTTTCTTATTAGGTCTTTTTCAAATATATAATGTGTGTAAAAAAAAGAAGAAGAAAAGATGATGAAGTTTTTGGTAGAGTAAGCAACACAGTGTGTTCTGATGAGGTGCCTCGGGGTTTCCATGTTTAAATAATTGTATTACGTTATGAATATTTCTCTTTCAGACGCGTACACGGACGACGATCTGATGCTGTACTGGAAAAAGGGGAACGAGTCCTTGGACACAGACGAACGGATATCTCTCTCCCAGTTCCTTATTCAGAAGTTTCACACCACCACCAAGCTCGCTTTCTACAGCAGCACTGGTAATATATATTCACAGCATACAGTCTCACTGACAATCTGCAACCTCTCCTTTGAACGCACTCGTGTCATGTGCAAGATGGGTTCGGTGATCTCTCGCATTAAAGTGAAATGAAAATGTGTACCGGGTAAATTTCTTGTAGTTTTTCTCTGCATACAGTACCTGCATCCATTATCTTCTGAGATTGTTCGACCTTGAGGTCGAGATTCAATACACCCATCTTTTGATGTAGAAAATATGGTTTATGGGATGATCTGTAAGAAGTATTCACTGACGTCTATCACACTGTTCACCTTGAAAGAAAACATTTACAATGTTTAAACAAGAAAACAAAGAATGAAACGCGACGTGGTGATGATGATGATGATGATGATGATGTCTCAGACAATGAAGATGATGATGATGATGATGATGATGATGATGATGATGATGATGATGTCTCAGATTATGAGACATCATAATTATAAGAACATGATGATGGTAATGAAGATAGTGATGGAGATGATGAAGATGATGATGATGACGATATGTATAACAGGGGCAGGCCCACTTTACTACCCTGCTTCACTGCCCTGTCCATTTAAATATATATATACAGTATATATATATATATGTATATATATATATATATATATATATATATATATATATATATATATATATATATATACATACATATATACATATAGATACATACACAAGGTATTCGGCTCCCCAATGTCATGGATCTGAATTCCCAATAAGTCGCGTTTGGGGAAAAAAGGACCATGTTAACGTGACGCTCCTCTCTCCCAGGCTGGTACAACCGTCTGTACATCCAGCCATGTTAACGTGACGCTCCTCTCTCCCAGGCTGGTACAACCGTCTGTACATCCAGCCATGTTAACGTGACGCTCCTCTCTCCCAGGCTGGTACAACCGTCTGTACATCCAGCCATGTTAACATGACGCTCCTCTCTCCCAGGCTGGTACAACCGTCTGTACATCCAGCCATGTTAACGTGACGCTCCTCTCTCCCAGGCTGGTACAACCGTCTGTACATCCACTTCACCCTGAGGCGCCACATCTTCTTCTTCCTGCTGCAGACCTACTTCCCCGCCACCCTGATGGTCATGCTGTCCTGGGTGTCCTTCTGGATCGACCGCAGGGCCGTCCCCGCCCGAGTGCCCTTAGGTATGACGGTATCTGGTTATTGTCTGCTATTGGCTGGGCGCTACCGACTGCCCAAAGGTCGACGCCCAGAAACGTCCAAACAAAATAAAATAAGATAATACAGGTAGATTTGTTAGTTGTTAGTTAGTTAGTTAGGTTCTTTAATGTCCCTGTGGAGTGTGTGTGTGGAGTGTGTGTTGTTGATGGCTGGTTTACAGCCTCACCTGGCCTGAGTCAGACTGATTGGACTCTGGCTGGGTGGGGCTGCACACCTTGTGGTACAGAGCAATCATGGCACCCAGGATAAACCAGCCATCAACACACACACACTCAGGGAGGAGCGACTGTCATGGCAGCTTGTAACATCAGCTCGGCGAATACCACCTGCCATCTTCATTAAATATACTTTGAGCAACATCTACCCGTGTCCTGTGTCGGAGGGCCCCAGGAAAAGCCACTTAGGTGGCGTGTGATAGAAGCCAACCCTGCCACAGTCCCCAAAGGGATAATTGTTTTCACACAGTCAGGTTGTTTTCAGGACAGCATACGTTTAAAAAAGGCACAGCATAGTGTAGCAACACTGTGTAGCACACAGGCAACGGGTAACCGATTTCCCTACGGCAGGGAAAACTGCTACACAGTGATAATGTCGTGTTGTGTATTATTATATATATCTAAATCTTCAACCGAGGTGGTTGTACCTCCTCAGGCATAACAACGGTGCTGACGATGTCCACCATCATCACGGGTGTCAACGCCTCCATGCCGCGGGTGTCGTACATCAAGGCGGTGGACATCTACCTCTGGGTCAGTTTTGTCTTCGTCTTCCTGTCTGTGATCGAGTACGCGGCGGTCAACTACCTCTCCACGGTGCAGGAGAGGAAAGAAAGAAAATTGAGGGAGAGGGTAAGTGTTGACTGGGCTATTTGTTTTTTTATTCATGTGTTCATTCAGCCATGGGATTTGTCTCTGGTTCGGGATTCATTGTAGATAAAATACAGTTCCAATGTCAGTCATGAGTATCGTCTGTTTCTTCTGCTCTTCTGGAAATAATGAATTCGTCAATTAATTGAATTCATTATAGCATCTCAACACGGTCTAGACTGTGCTGGTGTGTGTCCTTGTGTGGGTGTGTGTTTGTGTGGGTCGATCCATCCACATTAAATAACCTAACTTTTCTGCAAGGCTCTGCATTTGCCCTTATACTATTGTGCCTCTATACAGAGACTGTGAGTCGAGAGTGTTTTTCTTATTGAGCAATAAAACAAGCCCTGAACCGATGTCACAAGGCTGTCTGCCAAATGGTGTCTGGTTCAAAAGATTATTTTTGCTTTTCGTTTGTTCTGATAGCAATGCACACACATAAGCCGTGCTGCAGTGTGTCCTCTGGTGAGAAGGCACTTACTCCTAGTTACCGGTTCCGTTTTCCCGATGGGTCCTGAACCTTACGTGTCAGCAGAGGACTGTCAACCCACTGTCTTGGATGTTTTCCAATTGTGTGGAGTGTTTCGCTCTGCCGAATGTTCAAATCCTTTGCAAATGTCTGTATTATGCATCCTCATTACACATTATAAACGTGCATTGCCTCTTAGCGCTAGTGTCAGGTGAATGCTCCAGGCATTTATTTACTTGTGGATGGTTCGCTGCTCATGAGATGTGTCTCACCCAAATGACTTCACATGGTAGCACCACATTTGACTCCTCCACATTGGCATTGTTTTATTTAATACATAATGATAGGAAATCATTATTTGTGTACCGAGGTCACCTAATTTGGACACTTTTGGAAAGCACTATTGCTGCAATATGTGGTTTTTGAGATTCGTACCAAAACATCTCTGTTAGTTGCATATGAGTTTAGATCAGGTTATGACTAAAATTAATACAGCAGCATCTGTGAGCGACTTTTGAAATGTGCCTCTGGCTTTAGCTGCTCTTATATAATTTACAAACGCATCATTGCAACTGTTGCTGTCATCACAGCCATTTTTTCATCTGCCAAATATTATAGCAGACATTCTAGCAAATCTCTTACATATATTATTTGGGAACATTTATGGTTCGGGTACACAAACCTAACCTGACGTTAGGTTTTGGTTCGGACACAGTCACACAACTTGAAGCCAGACCGATCTCCAGAGAGAAACAGGATGTGAACTTGCGAGACGGTCGGGATGGTCTCACGAGGCTAATCCAAACCCCTGACCCTGCTGGGATTATCCATGGCACTCCAAAAGCTAACATTCAATGACAAAATCGAAAGACTTTCAGAATGAGCAAATCCAATTAGCAACTGCTACAATTATGATAAATCTGCCATTTGACTACAGTTACTAACGATGAAAGTGTGTGTGTGTGTGTGTGTGTGTGTTTGACTTTGACCCACCCCCCCACTCCTAAACGCCGCTAGCTACCGTGCACCTGCGAGATCGGTCACCCGGACGACATGGCGGTGGACCCTCAGATCACCGGCTACGGCACCATGGACGTCAACATGACCGGGAACTACGGCATGCCGGAGAACGGCGGCCGCCAAGAGAGGATCCTGGCCCAGGTGGCGCTGAACAACCCCCAGATGGCCAGCCAAGCCAAGCCCTCCAGGGGCTACGTCAACATCTGGATCGACACGCACGCCATCGACAAGTATTCCCGGGTGTTTTTCCCCGGCGCTTACGTGCTCTTCAACATCATCTACTGGTCCATCTACTCATAACTGTGAACACTGGATCTCCTGTGTGTTTGTGTGTGTGTGTGTGTGTGTGTGTGTGTGTGTGTGTTTGTGTGTGTGTGTGTGTGCGTGTGTGTGTTGTGGTATCTTAAGCCTCTTTCCCACTGGCCAAAAAACCCATCAAGACCCACTAACATTTGGCTTTTGTCTGCAGTGGGGAAGGGTGCACCCGGCATTCGTAACTGGGACAAATGACTCTGCAGTAGCCACAGGAATTTATCGTCTCCAGCTCCGATCGGCTGCGATGGTGACGTCGAATGTGACACACCAGAAAAGACCCTACTCGTCTACTGACAATGGGAAAGGGGTCAATCGCCTATTTTGAGCGTGTCTACCCACGCTTTTTTGGGTGTAGAAAGGGTATTAGACACTATGCTGCAGGATGGGAGTTTGACATTGAGTTGGTCTGGATGGATCTATACACATATCTGCATATGAACTCAGAACCTGTCGGCAAGGGACAAGATTTTGGGATCAGAAGCGCTCCAGTCACGTTTGAGTGGGCTTTGGTCGCATCTGGGTAACCAGTCCATGTGGAGAGGAACTCATCGGCTGTCGTCTGACGACGTTTTAGCGTTTTCTTAGCTACTTGTGAAAAAGCTACTTGCGCACCGATCTGGTCGCAGACGTCGTCGTCTCTTTTAACTCCAACTCTGTTCACGCGTCTCAAGCTGCTAAGAGGACTGGAAACAATGACCGGCACACAGAAGAGGAAGTCTTGTCCCGGATATACGCCGGCTACACCGGTACCCCAGGAATATTGGCTCTTGCCCCCAGAGGCTAAATCGTCATCACCGATAGGCTCCAAGATTGGTCTATATATTGGTGGGGAGCCACAGACACAACACAACCAGTGGGCTGGGTGAAGGTTTGGTATTGATGCTGAGCCACGCTTCATTATGAATTTGAAGGCTAAATTAAAGGGGTGCTGCTAGGTTAACATCCCACTTTCTATGTTCAGCGACCAAAATAGGTCTCTAGGCTTCGTTGCCACGTCCTTAATCATAGCTTTGCATATGCGTGTCGGGACAATCTATACAGCAGATTGTTTGTTTGCATTCCCTAATGTGAAGAAAATGAGGATCTTGCACTGCACTCCTTTAAAGAAACAAGATCAACAAGACCTTGAGCTGAAATATTTATCATGTAAAATATTCCCATCACAATTGGTCCGATTGAGTGCTTTGATATGCATAGCTCAGTGTGACAATGCATTTTAAATATAGAGAAAAGACAAGCTGCAACTGCCAATAAGATACAGAAGGACCACTGCCTTTGGGTGCCAGGCACTTCAAAGTGATTCGTTTTTTGGTTTACTTGAACCTTGTGTGTGCGTGTTCAAGGAAACGCACTCAATCCATGGTATTTCAGGTTGTACATATTGTGCTGTTGGAAGAACATGTATGAAGACATTAATGTTTGGAAATATGGACAGCCTGCTTTTTTCTGAACTTGACCCAGTCAGTGTTTAATGGCTGTATTGGTGCAGTGATTTTCATGATGTACAGCAGAGGGCATGCTAGTCCACCGGTCTGTAACATGTATGATGAGAAATACCGCATTGGAACAACACCTTACACCAGATGTGTTGTACTGGTAGTCGATGCCAATGTAAAAAAAAAAAAAAAACACATTTTCTCCAGATTTCATGATCTGGATCAAGTAACAGTTTGAACACATAATTTCTATTTTGTTTTACAGTACCGTAGTGAAATCGTGTGGATGTTCTGAAATTCTTGACTTAATTTTCTCTTGATGTAAATATGCTTTTCTACAACTGAAGCTGTGTAGGTATAGGTGAGGCTTTGAGATTCATTGTGAAGTTTAGCTGATAGATCAGATCTTATATGACTACTAAAAGACAACTGCATGCTCCCATGGTGAAATGCATAGAAACTAGGCTGATTATGTCTGGTACTTGCCAACATGCCAAGTCAACAACCAAATAATGTATTAAATCACTCAACTCAACTCAAGTTGTTTCATGCAAAGATTTTTAATAAATGTGATTGTGGGCTGTATGTGGAGTGTGTGTGTGTGTGTGGTTGATAGCTGGTTTACAGACTCTGGGGCTGGGTGAGGCTGCACACCTCTGGTGCATGAGCAATCATGGCACCCAGGATAAACCAGCTATCAACACGCACACTTGGGAGAGAGCCTCTCATGGCAGCATGTTACATCTGCACGGCAAATACCGTCTCGCCATCTCCAATAAAGGCATTCTTCAAACAACATCTACCTGTGTGTCCTGTGTCGGAGGGACCCAGCAAAAGCCACTAAGGTGGCGTGTGGCAGGGGTAAACTGCCACAGTGATGTTTTACGGAGGTAAGATTAGGTGCTACGTTCTTCCGATTTCAATTTTTAATAGCGTTTCATGAAAATTAACTTCAAGTATTGCAGTAAAAATACAGTGATGACAATGTCTTCAGTCCATGACTATTGAAGCAAGAAAATGTTAAGATTTACACTTCTGTTCATTCGGACAGACCCATGCCATTTTGATATCTGTGGGGGGGACTACTAGCATCCATAATCCCCACAATTTCTCAACGTTTAGTATTCAACCCAGGCATGAGACGTATAAATGTCTCCAGCTCTGCCGTTTGAGTCTTGTCATGACTCCTGCTTGAGTTTCTCCCGGGCGAAGTCGTGGCGCACTTGGAGCAGCAGATTAGGACAGCAGAGCACATCAGCAGCTGTCATGGCCAGGGCTTTGGCGGTCCTCAGGGTGTACAACTGAGCCCTCTCAGCCCCTGGCGCGCAGCATCCACGAGAGAGATAAACATGTAAACAAACAAACAAAAAAATATCGAGCGGTTAGGAAATAAATAATATGAACCCAAATGGGAATTACGTCTTAGAAAACTGCACTTCTATTTCAGGTATTTGTTTCGTCGGACGTGCGGCGGTACCCGCTGCTTTGGTGTAATCCTCAGAGTGGTTGACCGCATCGGAGCCGATGTAGAAGAAGGGGTGGATACCCGGGACCACGAAGGACAAGTTGCCAAAGTCTGTGGACCCTGCAAGGTCAAGTACAAGACGTGTACAGAAACATGTCGGTGTATTTCATGACTTTTTTTTTAATACTATTGTAATGACATATAGGCTGGGAGCCAGGTCCACCCCTCAGGATGTTTTTTGCTACCTTTTTTTCACTGTTATTTCCTGTTATCCCATACATTGGGCCATCACAAGTTGATAACCTCCACCCCCAACTCGGGCCGTTTGGCCTCAGGGGCCAAAAAAAAACCTTTTTGGGAAAAGCTTCTGGCGAAATGATGTAGTTGCATATATTAGGGTACTACAACTGCATAAATGGTCAGACAAGTCTGATATTTTGCATGGTGTATCCTGACACATAGGGGAAACTATCAGAATAATATTCTGGGGCTTACTGCCTTTCTATTTTCAAATATAACCCTCAGTTTATCCCAAAAGACAAAAAAAATGTGTGTTCGCCTGACAAATTGTCATCAAAGGTGATCATTTAAGCATTTTGTTATACATATCACTGCCTTACATGGATGTGAAAAACTTCCCACATTTGTAAGCTAATTTAAGTCCAAGGTAACCTTTCTATCTAGAAGGTTACACCTGCTATGACCAAAGTTCTCCAGTGTACCTCAAATCGGAGAAAGCTGAACTTTCACCATCACCCTTCCAAATGGGATTAAACATGTTTTCTTGCATATAAACAATATCTTAAACAAGAGTTGAGACTTGAGTTAACGTTATTTACATTATTTACGTTATTAACGTTAACGTATTACGTTATTGACGAAAATAACGTTTCTATGAAAATAGAAAGGCAGTAAGCACCAGAATATTATTCTGATAGTTTCCCCTATGTGTCAGGATACACCATGCAAAATGTCAGACTTGTCTGACCATTTATGCAGTTGTAGTACCCTAATATATGGAACTACATCATTTCGCCAGAAGGGTTTTTTTTTGTCCCCTGAGGCCAAACGGCCCGAGTTGGGGGTGGAGGTTATCAACTTGTGATGGCCCAATGTATGGGATAACAGGAAATAACAGTGAAAAAAAGGTAGCAAAAAACATCCTGAGGGGTGGACCTGGCTCCCGGCCTAATACAACGTATTTAAATCCAGGATTCAACAGTCTACTTATTCATTGAATTCATCAGTGACCTACCAATGAAGTTGGTGGGCTCTTCCAGCAAAGGGACCCCCAGAGCCTTGCTGTTCTCTTTGTACAGACGTATCAGCGTGTCGTTAGGAAGGATGTTCAAGTACGGCGGCATTGGGTAGCTTATTTCCACCTAAAATAATCAAGCCATAGCTCATTCAGCGGTCAGGGTAGATGGAAACAAACAACAGACAAACTTGCATGCATCATTTTCTTTTGCACTTTTTCTTTTGTCTCTTTGTTCGTCTTCTATCCACAGAAAATGGAACAGCTCTCCACGGGAAGAAGGAAAAAAAAAAAAAAAACGGATGCAAAATAAAAGCCCTATTCTGAGGCATACGTACTTGACAGCCGGTAGCAGAAGCAGCTGCCCTGAAGCAAGCCTCAGCCTTGTCTTGGAGGACAGAGAGCTCCTTCATTAGTGGCGTGCGGAGGTAGTACTCCATCTCCGCGTAGGCCGGGATGATGTTGGGCTTCACGCCACCGTTTTTAATGATGCCTTGCGACGGGACAGACAGACAGGAAAAGTTTTGGAGGGTGTTAGCCTATCGGATGTGGTTGTCGCCCCAGGTCCGGCGCTTGGTCCTGGTCTTTTTTATTAGGGAGTTGATCCAATATGGATGGTACGCTTCGATTCTTCTCCCCAATCGATAACATGACTGAAGCAATAGCGTAACTACTGCAAATCACACACACACACACACACACACACACACACACACACACACACGGGCGCGATTTGATTACGACATACTATGAATAGTTCCCCTCTGTCCTCACCGTGAACCCTCCAGTCTGTCTTCAGCTGCTGCCGGAGGACAGACAGGTTGTTGTAGGCCAGCACCGCGGCGTCCAAAGCGTTCACTCCTTCCCAGGGAAACGCCGCAGCGTGGGACGCCTTCCCGTAGTACTTGACGACCACACTGTGACCCCCACAACAAAGTCATTCAGGAACAGGCTCCGCCCCCCCACCTCCAGCGATACTGGAGGACGTTTGAGAGTTACATCACATTGATCTTACGTCGTGAGCGCCACGCAACTTGCAAACGCCGCGTCCTGCTGCGCCGGATGGGCCATGAACACAAGGTGGAGGTCTTGGAAAGCCCCCGCCTTGATGAGGTCGATCTTTCCTCCGCCGTCCTCCTCCGCAGGCGTTCCCAGAACCGTTATCTAGGGTCAATAATAATAATAATAATAACAATAACAATAATAATAATAATGTATTATCCTGTATAGGCACTATTTCAAAATGCATAACTATTTTTGCAATCCAAACGCAATTGAGTGACATTTATGAGAGGAGCAGGGCACTTTGAGCAAGGCAGTGTCCATACCGGCGGGGCTCGAACCCATAACACCTTGACCTTCAGCTGTGACTCAACCCCCCCCCAACATTAAAACTGACTACCATGAACCCCCCCGCCCGCCCACACACACACACACACACACACACAACCCCCCCCCCACACACACACACACACACACCTTCACGGGAACGGGCAGGTCCGGCTCGCCCAGCAGCGCGGCCCGCAGGCCCGCGGCGGCCGCGGCGCCCACCTCGGCGATGAGGTTGTGGCCGCACGCGTGGCCCACGCCCGGAAGCGCGTCATACTCGCACAGGAAGCCGACGTTCACGGCATCCTCGCCGTCGCCATGGCGACCGCCGACGGGGCCGCAGGAGGCCCTGAAGGCGGTGGGCAGGTGGAAGTGGCCCTCCACCTGCCATGATGATGGGGAGGAGGAGGAGGAGGAGGAGGAGGAGTGATGGTGGTCCTCCTCCTCGGAGAAGAAGCGCACCAGGCGGTCGTGCGCCTTGACCTCCTGGTACGCCAGCTCAGGTGAGCTCCAGATATCGCGGCTCAATTCCGACAGCTTGTCGTAATGGCCGTCGATGCACTGCTGGACGGCGGCCTTGATCCTGGCGGCTGTCTCCATGGTCCGGGTCCGGGTCCGGGTTCGGGTTCGGGTCCGATCCGGAAAACACTTCAGCGACTTGACCCACAGGTCTGAGGCGGTGAGGCGGGTGCAGCTCGCCCCCTGCCGTCTGGGAATGCACGTCAGTCCCACAGTCTGCCGCCAGAGGGCGCCAGAGAGGGGAGTATTATTATACTCCGTTTTATTATAAGGAGTACTTTAAGTAAAGGTACTTTTAGTAAAATCACAGTTAATGTTGAAAAAGGAAAAAACTACTTCATGCTAATCATTTAGCCTACTATTGTAGGCTAAATATCGATCCAACTGGTAGCGGATGAGGTGTCATATCCCACCCCCCCCACACACACACACTATGTCAGCGCTTTGAGTATCTTGTAAAGCGCTATACACAGTAAATGCAATGAATTATTATTGTTATTGTATTATATTTTTTTAAATAGTAGATCCAGTGTTGGTGAGTGAAACATGTGCAATAGTTTCAAATGAATGAAGGTACGTACTTCTCTGAGACAAAGCTGTGTGTGCGCGTGTGTGTGTGCATGTTGATTCATATCAGACAGACAGATAGATAGATAGATAGATAGATGGATAGATGGATAGATGGATGGATGGATAGATAGATAGATAGATAGATAGATAGATAGATAGATAGATAGATGGATAGATGGATAGACGGATAGATGGAATGATAGAATGATAGACACAGATGTACATACAGACTGGCAGACACATCTATGTGTATTTGTGTCTCCGGATTAATTGGGGGCCGATGGCAGTTCATCCAGAGGAGACATGGCGTTGCAGGCAGAGGGAGCTGACAGGTCGATGTCCTGACATCACCTGTCATGCCGCTTCCTTCACAGCCCGCTGGTGCCACTAAACCCCCCCATTGTGTGTCAATTAAGAGACATGGGGGGGGGGGGGGGGTGACTCACAGGCGAGGGTCTTGACGAGGGAACATGTGCTTCATTTCACACGTTCCACCCAGGTCCCACACCTCCTGTTTCCTGCACAACTGAATAAGATACAAAGACCTATTATTTAATCCCAGATGGAAAATTTGGGTGTCAGCAGAAAGTGCAGCTCAGTAATAGAAATGCAAAAAGAATAACAGTAAAAGTGTCCTCACCATGGGGGCTTTGTGCTTGTGTATGTGTGTGTGTGTGGATTAAATGTTCAACAGACAGACACTCACATACACATGAAAAGAACAGTCTGATTTTAAAACATGCGGTTCCGGGCGACTGAAGCTGTCAGCGTGTCAGTAGTGCGCCTCCCGGTCTGTCAGCGCTGCATTGAAACAAAGAGCTCTGCTTTCCCCCAAAACATCAATGGGTAGAATGGATAGGAAATATGCCCAAAGGGTCTCTGCAGTGTGTGTGTGTGTGTGTGTGTGTGTGTGTGTGTGCGTATGTGTGTGTGGCCGTGTGTGCATATGTGTGTGTGTGTGTGTATGTATGTGCATGCATGTGTGTGTATGTGTGTGCCCATGTGTGTGTATGTGTGTGTGTGTGTGTGTGTACCCATGCATGTGTGGCCGTGTGTGCATATGTGTGTGTGTGTGTATGTATGTGCATGCATGTGTGTGTATGTGTGTGCCCATGTGTGTGTATGTGTGTATGCGTGTGTGTGTGTGTGTGTGTGTGTGTGTGTGTGTGTGTGCATGTGTGCGTATGTGTGTGACTATGTGTGCCTGTGTGTGTGTGTGTGTGTGCATATGTGTGTGTGTGTATGTATGTGCATGCATGCATGTGTGTGTGTATGTGTGTCTGCCCATGTGTGTGTGTGTGTGTGTGTGTGTGTGTTTGGCTCTTTCACAGCTTCTCTCCTGTCACTCGTCTGTCACAGACCCGCTGACATGCCGTGTGTCAGTGCCAACACGCGGCATGTCAGCGGGTCTGTGTCTGTGAGCTGGAATACATTAACACCTCACATTATCATCTCCCGCGACACAGGCCCGGCTCAGCGCTCGGGTTTCTGCGGCTCCGAGAGGCTATTATAGTCGGCTTTTTATCACACTTGTTTTCTTGCGTCGGTGAAACTATTGAAATCACAGCTTTGGCGAGCGCAGTAGAGGGAGAGCGTTGATTATTATTATTATTATAGCTGGATTTTTGTACGATGCTGTCAGGGGCGGTTCTAATATCAGACCTTTGGGGGGGCTCAGAGGGGCTGTGAGGGAAAGAGAA
The DNA here is from genome assembly GCA_030340625.1 of Merluccius polli. NCBI lineage: Eukaryota > Metazoa > Chordata > Actinopteri > Gadiformes > Merlucciidae > Merluccius > Merluccius polli. Next base: position 165,855 of record JAOPHQ010000852.1, on the reverse strand, counting down.
ATCACGTATGTAAGAGAATCATACTGGCAACAGGCCCAAGTAGGCCAATTAGGCCTACTTCTACTTCTGTATTCATTAGGACATATCTCGGTTCTATTTGGAGTACAAAAATAATATTGGCATTGTCGGAAAGGTAAACATGTCCTCTTCGTTTGGGGGGGGGGGGGGGGGGCTGAGATTGAATTTGGGGAGGCTGAAGCCCCCCCAAAAACGGCCTAAAACCGCCACTGGATGCTGTACAACTTTTAAAAAAAACACACCCTGAAGACACCCGTCATCCGCTGTTATACTATTTATCAGTATCAGTCATACAGCAGACAATATGATCCGACGTGACTCACAGTTCAACAGTTTGTGTCATTAGTGAGCCTTTATGGGGGGGGCGGTTAGGGAGCCCCCCCCCCCCCCCCCCACCGCTCAAGGATGCCTATACAGGTAGACCACAGACAAACCCCCCCTAACCGCCAGACGACTCTCCAGCTCTTCGACGTGTCGGCGGCGTCTCAGCAGATGTAGGAGAGGTCTTCTGAGCCGCGCCTGCTGCTTTATATGCAGCCTTCTCTTTGTTCGGCAGCAGTGAAAAGCCTGCTGTCTGCCCCAATAAGATCAGCTTTTTGTGAGGTAGCGGTTAAAAAAGTGGGGGCGGCGGTGGGGGAGGGGGGGGGGGGAAATTGGGTTAGAAAGGGGACACTAATCGGACTACCGGGTGGAAAGCGAGAGATTTAAGATTTAAGCCTGGACTTTTTGAGGTCGAAATTAAAATAAAATGTAATCTTATCGTATTAGTGTTTCTGGAAAAAGAAAGAGAGCTGCTGCGTTTCCATGTCATGCTGGATTACGTCATGCGTTTACTCTTATTTCACCTCGGATATGTCAATCAAAAATTAAAATTTTACCATACGTTAAAAATATACGATATAAGTGAACATCGATATGTTTTATAGCTCATTATACTAATGCTGCATGTTCAAACAGAGGGCATTACTGGTGGCGCTACGGTGTCTGTTCAAGAAATATGCTCAATATAGATTGTATTAAGCACCGTATTACATGACCTAATATTACATTACCCTGTGCTACATTATGCCTAACATAATGAAATGTATCATAGCAGCCAATCAATTTGATACAGGCAAAATAAAGAAGAGTGACTCCATGAATCCTCTTGTTTTGAAGGGCATGTCTGCCTTCCATGTGCACATCAGAAGAAGCACTCACTCACACACTCTCATTCTCTCTCTCTCTCTCTCTCTCTCTCTCTCTTGCTCTGCACTCTGTCTCTGTCTCTTGATCTCCAATCCGTATATCTTGTTCTTGTTGCTCCCCAAGACCTCTCCCTCTCCCTCTCCCTCTCTCCCTCTCTCTCTCCCTCTCTCTGCTCTCTGGTGGTAGTCAACAGATCAAGGAGAAAGCCTGAGTGTTAATTGGACGATCTCCCCTGGGGTGGGACCGTGGGCGTCAACCCTGTCCTCTGTGTTTATGGACTAATGGGATTGCCATGGCTCCCTCTGAATTCATAGCTCACTGCTGAACTATGTATTATTCTCTCTCTCTCTCTCTCTCTCTCTCTCTCTCTCTCTCTCTCTCTCTCTCTCTCTCTCTCTCTCAATGTTTGGAGACCCATGTGAATCATGTAGGCATAAATAAATATGGAAAATATGAGAAAGGCCAGAGAAATATGTATACATACAATTGTCATTTAGTATGATTTGTTACTGTCTCGCTTTTCCTTTCTTTCGTCTGCATGTCTGTCTTTGGCTGTATTTTCTCTTTCTTTCTTTCTTTCTTTCTTTCTTTCTTTCTTTCTTTCTTTCTTTCTTTCTTTCTTTCTTTCTTTCTTTCTCCCTGCCTGTCTTCTGTCTATCTATCTGTCTGTCCATGTATTTTTTCTTCCTGTCTATCTGTATATGTTTTTCTTATATTTATGACAGCCGTCTCTTATATGAGTCACAGTAGAGGATTCTGGTAAACCACGAGCTCTCAGGTTTGATCCTGCGCACGTCAGTGTGCACGATAAAAGAAGCGCTGGTTATTTCCGGCGTGAGACTGTCTGACACCTCATGTCACCTCCGTCCTGACCCCCCCCCCCCCCGAAACCCACGTACAGCGGTCCAGCTGGGCTGTCTGTTGTCGTGTGTAGATGGAGAGTTTAATGCATACGAGAGGAGTAAAGGTGGAGCGTCCTCCCTCGTGTGGAAACAGCACCGGGGGGGTGTTGGAAAAAAGTCTGGGGTCATTGGGGTTAAAGGTTCATACATGTTTTTTTAACCCATGAAGTTATACTGAGCTCAGCTGATGTCGTGATATTATGTGTTTGTGTGGAGCATGAGGAAATTCACATTATAAAACAATAGGATTTATATTTAGACAGATATGGTGATATTTGTTGGTGGACAACAAATTATAGTATTGTAATCCAGTGAATATTTTTTTGTAATTTTCACATTGTTGTTTATCTGTTTTCTGTAGTTGTACCGTTAAGAATGCCACAAGTTTAACTATTAACCGATTTGCATTTTAATATTAAGGATGTCATTTAAATGGAAGTAAATTCAGACTATTGTAGACACTGAGATCTGTGACTACCACACTCACATGTTTGATTCAAACAATACACAGGATTAGTCAAATGGAAACGCCCCCTTGTATCCATTTTGTGGAAACAAAGGCAGAGTAAGCCTATACAAGGTCTGTAGTAGTACCCTCTAACCCTTTTGTTTTTAGATTCACCAAATCAATAGGGCAAAATGGTTATATTAATGAAAAATGGGAATAATAAAATAGGAAGAAGTAATGCTATCTCCATATTGATAGAATGTACTATTGTTATTACTATTGTATGTATTTTCCCATCACACTGTGTGATAAACATGCCAAAGACTCTGCATGTCATGTATACAGATGTATTTAATAGGAAATACCTTTGTGGTAAGGGGATTGAATCTCAGCTGTTGGTGAATTAACTCTCGTGGCATTTTACTGAATTATTAATGAATGTGTGTAGACATACACTTTATATATATATGTCTAGTGGATATAATCTTGCGGTACAAAGTCCACTATCAAGGGAAGGTAGACAGGTTGACAACAACAACAATGACAGGGAATCCTTTGATGTTTAAATTCTGCCATTAAATAATACAACTGTTATTCTGTTTTATTCAGATCTCATATATAACAGACAAGTAGCATTACGGTGAGATCAGATGAAAGGCGAAACCTTGCAAACATCATTTAAAGTGCATTAAGACATTCATGTGAATGGCAGTTTGTAATGATAATACAGCACACCTGTGAGTCTCTGACTCCCTGAGCTCATACATCAAACACAGAACAGAGACCGCAATTGTCACAGACCGCTCTCTCTCTCTCTCTCTTTCATTCTCTCTCTCTCTCTCTCTCTCTCTCTCTCTCTCTCATTCTCTCTCTCTCTCTCTCTCTCTCTCTCTCTCTCTCTCTCATTCTCTCTCTCTCTCTCTCTCTCTCTCTCTCTCTCTCTCTCTCTCTCTCTCTCTCTCTCTCTCTTGTGGGAGAAATTTACCCTTACAACTCTCTCTCTCTCCCTTTCCCTCTCTCTTTTTCTTTCTCTCTCTCTCTCTCCCCCTCCCTCCCTCCCTCTCTCCCTCCCTCCCTCTGTCCATCCCTCCTTTTGCTTTCTTATTCTCGTACTTATCTAGCTTTCTATGCAACACACGCACGCACACACACACACACACACACACACACACACACACACACACACACACACACACACACGTGCACATGCACGCACACACACATACAGAGGCACTTATTAAAGCAATTTGCTAATTATTTCAACATGACTGGGCTCCAACAAAGACCTTTGACAAATAGCGCAATGTTTAATTGTAATTCAGGCTAAGTGAGCAAAAACACACATTGCCGATTTTGATCGTAAGAACAGGTGTCCTCGCGTGACACGCCAATTCATCAGTCTCAACTTAACAATGAACTCCCGAGACCCGACTCCAGCCGCCATGACCTTTGACCTCCCCGATGGACACGTAGTTGAGCAAGACTGATGGGGTCTGCCCTCCGGTGAACCCGACACGCATTCTGGGAAATTAAAGCTCGCATTTCAGCGAATGTCTGTGAATGTCTCTAAGTTTAACATTGTCGGTTTATGCGCTGAAATGCATAATCTAGGAATGTGTTCCCTGGGAGGATACATTCGTCAGTATAACAATAACATATTAGCAAATTATTATTGCACTGCAATAAGATAGCAAACCAACTGTTAAACCAACCATGCTCGCCAAGCGACACTTCTAGCCCATGTGAACGCAGCAGCCTACAGCATGCAGACTCCAGCAGACAGTAACATATGGCACTTAATCAATGCAACTGCCATGACTGTGGGGAAAGCAGCAAATCTGCAGCAATATGTCCCAAAACCACAGCGCTGCATGACAGAAGGAAGGAAGACACCCCTTATCAACAAACAGATCAATTGCTTTTTGGCTTAGGAAACCTACAATGAAATAGAGTAGAGAAAAGATGATATGAATACAAATTCATATTGTCAAACATACACTGTGTGTGAAATGGACACATACACTGTAATGTATGTATGAAATGAATACATCATTTGAAAGCCTATATTGAAAGGGATCCTTCAAACAGCCGACGCAATAAATTACCAGACGTCCACCGACTAATTAAAATAAGCAGTAATTCACAGCACCAAAGCAGATGAATGTGAAACAGCTACCGACTTTTTACACAAAGGTACAGAAATGCGCGCAGCATTCTCCATCCTGTGAATCCAATAACACCAGGAGTAATGTAGTAGGCCCATAACATTGGATATGAGAGGTCTGGAGCATTATATTCTCCAAGTGGATCGTTTCTACCGTGGCACGACACAAGTGAGTAAAGTCTGCCCAGGGACTATCTGAATTAGTTATATATTCATGGATGAAAGAAAAGAGAAAAGCTGTGAAGTGGCACTCTGGGCTTTAGGTGTAAATGAACAGCGTCACCTGCTCCCTCCGACAGCGGCGGCGGCGGCGGCGCAGTGCGGGTTAATGGATCGCTTCCACTACAGTTGTTTCCCATTTCCCAGCCCAGCTGCCTCAGTTTGCTTCACCTCTAGCTGACATGAATTCAAATTCAATCTTTGAACGCTATAAAGGTGTTGTTGTTTTTTTTCAACATTGTTAATTTGTTTCTCGGCCGGTGTTGCTGGTTTAATGGTTTAATTATTTTTCATCCAACCGTTGTTAATGTCTGTATTCTTCCTTATTGCTGATTCATTCTGGGGTGAACATGATCTTTGTGTTCATAATACCCACGTTTTCCATCTGGAATTAATAAAGTTGGCTATATTGTGTCTAACCGGCGTGTTGACAGCAGCACACAAACAAACAAAATAGATTAGTCTTAAAAAAAAATGCAGTATTTTAATCAATTCGCATCCTGCATATTGATGTTATTTGTTCCATTCAAGAAGAAATAATGAGGACCCTGGGGACGTACCAAAAACTTCCCACAATGCTCCTTGTTCCAGCATGACATCATCATGTTTACGTGTACTCTCGCTGCTCTTTTGCGTGGCGCTCTGCCACAGTGTCGATAACGGGGAGCACTTTGGTGAACTCGCTGGTTTCACGGCTGCAGCGGTTTAGCGGTGACTCCGAATCATGGAGTCATCGATTCCACTCACCATCTCACTCTCGCTCAAGGGCTACAAAATTAACATTTCGAATGAATAAAGCGGGCGTAATACAGTGGCTGGGATGTTTGATTCCCAGCCGAAAAGGTCCTGGGAGTCGATCCCCAATGTCTGCAGCCACCTGTAGCCATCTGTGAGCGAGACACCTGACCCTAAACCTGCTCCTTAATGACCCGCATCTGAACTCACCCCCTTCCTCCTTGCTGTTTTTGCTTTGGATATCAAAGCATCCGCAAAATGACTAAATAGTACAAGAATGAGGTGGAATGTTCCATTGTACTTACACCCGTTGCACAAATGTCAACTCTGCACATATCTAAAGTAAGAGTTTGAATCATTTTTTGTTTGCCTGATGTGTGGCTCGTCGCTCTCGCGGTTCTCGGTGGAAGCAGTGGTCTGTGGTTGATGTGATGACCTCACCTGCCGGGGGCAGGTATGCTCTTTACTGGTGAATAAACACAGCAGATGAGAGCGTAACGAAGACAGACACGCCAGAGAGGACGTGTAGCCGTCCTACCCCCGTAGATACTTCATAAAATATACAAATAACGATATTAATAAACATCACAATGCAATCACTCTGAGAGTCTGAATCAGGAGAGGATGGGATGAGTTTGTGTGTGTGTGTGTGTGCAGGTGGGGGGCGATGGAGGTATAAAACCCCTAAAAATAAACCACAATTTCGCAACCCTTCTCCCGGCTGACAGAGAAAGGCGATGCGGTGGCGGATGAAGTGACCATCAGTGTCAGAGCCGTCAGATCTGTTTACTTGTATTGTCGGTCTGTGAAGCCCTGCAGCTGGCCGCAGGACAACCGAATTACTCTCTGGCTTTGAATCAGTCGGAGGAACCGCGAGGCATGGATTACGCTGTGCTATGATTCCCATGTAGGTGTGTGTGTGTGTGTGTGTGTGTGTGTCCGTGTGTTTTGGCTGCAGGAGCGTTACCATAACCATGCATGGCTTTCCCGGCGGTTTGTCCGAAAAAGTCCGGCATTTTGCATGGAGACCGGAGGCCAACTACTGCCTCGGCCGATCAACGTTGATAATGCCACAGAGTTCAGGGGATTACAAAAGGTTGGAGTATCGCAACCTCTTGGTCCGAGGGACCGGGTTTTTTCCCCCCTTTTTAAAAATATGATTCCTAACTGTGTGGACATTGTTATTGTTACGTTACAGGTGGTTTTGAGTTAGAATTTGTTGTTTGGGTGTTATGTTGAGGAAGGGATACATATATGCATATGACCCTCACCTCAACTTCCTGGTGTTGGCCGAACAAACACCCTGTGATTGGCTGACGGCAGCAGCAGCAGCAGCAGCAGGGGACTCATGAAGGGATCTTAAAAGGCTGCAACGTACCGCCAGGCAGTTTTAGCGGGTCGAAGATCTGCGTCTGAGGCGTTGTTGTGTTTCTTCTTATGGATCGTCTAAATAAATAATTCAAAATCTTCACTCATCTGCTTTTAGCAGTTACAGTGCATCCATCACCTCAGCCGGCACTCACTGTATCCGCGTGTGTGTGTGTGTGTGTGTGTGTGTGTGTGTGTCTCTCTCTCTCTGGTCCCCCTCTGCTTGTCTTGTGTTGTTTCTCCCATTTTCTTCTCAGACAGCTCTCTCTCTCTCTCTCTCCCCCCCCCCCCCCCTCTCTCCTCTCTCTCTCTCTCTCTCCCCCTCTCGCTCTCCCACTCTCTTTCCTGTCCACATGTTCCTCCGAGCCCTGTTCTCTCCCATACCATTAGCTCCTTAAGTCTTCTTCCTGCGCCCCCCCCCCCCCCCCCCCCCGGCCCGACTTTGCTGATTACTGTGTTCCAGTGGCGATAGCAGAGCTCTGTTACAGCAGCTCTCTGCATCACAGTGCTCTTTACACGGCTTAATGGTGCATGAAGCGGTGTGTGTGGGGGGGGGGGGGGGGGGGGGGGTTCGACTTGATGACTGTGATGTGTGCTTATCAGTCCCCAGCCCAGTTCCATGCAGCTATTGTAAACACAAAATATATATATATATATATATATATATATATTTTGTTTGTTTTTTTTTTTGTATTTTTTTTTCATGGTTTGCTTGTTCGTTCCATTTTTTGGGATGAATGGTAATAGCTGCCAGCATTGCTTTATTTGGGATTCAAGAGACTATATGAATCTATATAAGAAACAAGCTGAATACTCACACACACACACACGCACACACACACACACACACACACACATACACACACACACACACACACACACACACACACACACACACACACACACACACACACACACACACACAAGCAGACTCTGCTAACCTTTATTCTGGGGACATTCAGACCTTTCATGTAAAGCACTTTGACATTCAATGTGTCCTGTGGATACATTTCTTTTAGAGAAAAAAAAAAAAAAAAAAAAAATATATATATATATATATATATATATATATATATATATATATATATATATATATATATATATATATAAAGGCGTTTATTTGTTGACTGAGAAAGCAAATATTGAGGGATTGAGTAGGATTGGTGTGGGGATTAGTCGGTCTGTGAACTGTAGCCATCACACGCATCTCTTTGTCTTCTCATCGTGTCCTTCTGGCAATTACAACAATAACATTAATATTTAATGTTTCAGGAAAATAAGGGCACAACAACAAAAACGGTGTTAAGTGTGGAAGGGAAATAACTTGCATAAGCAAAGCCTCTTGGTGATTTAGGGTTGGGCTTTCAGGGGTGAACTTCACGGTTTTCATATCTTCTCCCTCCAGGCAGCCTTCCCCCCCCCCCTCCTTATTTTATTCATTATCTTGTAAGAAAGAGGAGCCAGAGGAGAGAGGGTGCAGTGAGGTGGGTGAGGATGATGATGAAGATGAGGAAGACGATGATGATGATGATGATGATGATGATGATGAGAGAGGGTGTAGCCCTAACTGGAGCACCTCCGACCACGTGACGAGGCGCGCACAAAGCCTCGCTGGTTGTAGTATATATAAGTGCCGTCTGGGCGGCGGCGGAGCTGTAGTGTCTGACTCGCACTTGACTCTCTCTGAGGGGGGGGGGAGGCATCAGGGGGGAGGCATCACCAGGGGGGGAGGACAGGACAACAACACACACACACACACACACACAAAAAAGTTTCAGCCTGTTTCACTTGCGGTGGTCTGTGGTGACATCCTTTTTTTTTTTTTTATCATGGGCCGGGATTTTTGCGCTGAGACGTTAAAGGTAAGATCACAATGCTTTCCAAGCGCGCTTTATTTGTATTTGTATATTTTTTTTCTATTTTTAACAATGCTTAGGCTATTAATTGTATTCATTGTAGACGTGGGAGGTCAGGCATGCATAAAAGGTAGGCTAGAGAAAACCGCTCGTTAATTAATGTCACAGGAGAAACTGCCGATGATGATGATGATGATGATGATGATGATGCGCAGTATTTGCGCCGCCTCAGTTGACTTCACTTCTTTTATTCTTTATGTCCGCTGGATTAGTGCGTCGCAAAAAAACAAAACAAACACAATGGACGCAAACGTAATTGAAACAACTCATTTAACTTTCCGCCTGCTTCCTCTTCCTCTTCCCCAATTAATTCAATCATAATCTAAAGCCTAATCCTCAATGACCTCCTTTTATTAATAAGACGCATTCATGCCGGTCGTAAGCTTTGCTGACCCATATACTTAATGTCAGTCAGCCCCCCCCCCCCCCCCCCAACACACACACACACACACACACATACACACAACACACCCCCACCCCCACCCCCAAGGCAGTGATGGTCTGTCATCAACTGTCCACTTTCCCACCATTGTGTCTCGGCTGCATCTGGCGGAGGGTCAGCTGGTTGATGTAGAGATTCCTGTGATATTACCCGGCAACCATTTCTTTTGTTAATAATATATATTTATGTATTCATATTTAAACATATTTATCTTTCCCCCCTCCTTTATAGCTACCATTTGTTTGGGTTTAACCCGCTCGGTCATGATGTCAGCTCTGGGGGGCGTAGCCGACCACGCCATGGTGATGATGAGCGCCGTGACGACGGGGCTGCCGTACCTGGGCTCCAACGACGCCGTCTACGACGACCCGTCCGTCTTCTCCGGCCTCATGAAGAGCGGCTTCCACCTGGAGAAGCCTCCTTTCCCCGGGGTCAAGGAGCCGGCGTACAACGACGACAACCACAACCACATCAACCACGGCCTCGCCGCCACCGCCCTGTACCCGGCGGCGGCCAACCTCTCGGACCTCCTCCAGGGCAACGGGACGTCCGTCAGACGCGCGGCCGGCGAGCTGTGCGGCGAGAACTTCGCGGACCACATGGAGTGCTTCATGATCCTGACGCCCAGCCAGCAGCTGGCCATCGCCATCCTGGCCCTCACCCTGGGCAGCTTCACGGTGCTGGAGAACCTGGTGGTGCTGTGCGTCATCCTGCACTCGCGGACCCTGCGCTCCCGCCCCTCCTACCACTTCATCGGCAGCCTGGCCGTCGCCGACCTGATAGGCAGCATCATCTTCGTCTACAGCTTCCTGGACTTCCACGTGCTGCACCGCAAGGACACGCCGGACGTCTTCCTCTTCAAGCTGGCCGGCGTGATCGCCTCCTTCACCGCCTCGGTGGGCAGCCTCTTCCTCACCGCCATCGACCGCTACGTCTCCATCCACCGGCCCATGGCCTACAAGCGCATCGTCACCAAGGCCAAGGCGGTGGCGGCGTTCAGCGCCATGTGGGCCGTCTCCATCGCCTTCTCCCTGCTGCCGCTGCTGGGCTGGAACTGCCGCAACCTCAACTCGGTGTGCTCGGACATCTTCCCGCTCATCGACCGGCGCTACCTGATGTTCTGGATGGGCATGACCAGCGCGCTGGTGCTGTTCATCGTCTACGCCTACGTGTTCATCCTGTGGAAGGCCCACCGCCACGCCGTGCGCATGGTGGGCCGCAGCTCCCAGAGGAGCGTCATCGTGTACACGGCCGACGGCACCAAGGTGCAGATGGCGCGGCCCGAGCAGACGCGCGTGGACCTGCGGCTGGCCAAGACCCTGGTGCTCATCCTGGTGGCGCTCATCATCTGCTGGGGCCCCGTGCTCGCCATCATGGCGTACGACCTCTTCTGGAAGGTGAGCGACGCGGTCAAGGCCGTGTTCGCCTTCTGCAGCATGCTGTGCCTGCTCAACTCCACGGCGAACCCCGTGATCTACGCCCTGCGCAGCAAGGACCTGCGCAGGGCCTTCCTGAACCTCTGCAGGGTCTCTCCCTCCGCCGCCCGCTGGTCTCAGTCTCTGGAGGACGGCGGCAAGAGCGACTGCTGCTGCGGCCTGAGGGGCACGGCGGCGGCGGCGGCGAGCCTGGCGCGGCGGGGAGGAGGGAACTATGAGAAGAGCAGCAGGGTCAGAGTGGCGCGGGTCACTCTGTCGGGGGTGACGGAAACGTCCGTGGCGGAGCACGTATGAAGAAAGGGGATCCGCCATTTTGTGGTGCACCACCCTCGAAGGAAAGAAGGACACTGTAGAATAGGCCGACCGCGATGATGATGCAAGAGTACTGTGACTGTGATGTGTGCCAAACGAATTCATCGGGGCCGTTCGAGAAGCTTTCGTTTTATGTCATTTCATTGAACCTTTTATTTTATTTATAGCAATATTTTGACATCATGCCAGGGAAAACTGTGATGTAATGTAACTTGACTTGAATCCCTGAGTGAAAATGACATTCTTTGGGTCATAGAGAGTTGAATAATGAAACGTTACTGTAACTTTGTGTCAGAAAAAAGCATTCAAACGGATTTGTAAGGATTTAATTATTATGTGAAAATCAGCTGTATTTTACGTCTGTATTAAGCAGGTTGATCTGTGATACTTTCAGAGCATGATTACCAGAAGAACTGCATATCTTCATATCAAACTGGCCATCGAAGTCCTTATTTATTTATTTATTTGTTTAGTGTTTATTATTTATTGTCCTTTGTACGTTTTTACGATCATATTCTTGTAAAAAAATAAATGGCGCCATTTAATTGTGCAATTCTTTGTACATTGTGTTTTCTAAACCTCTAGTCCTGACTCACATTCCCTTTTCCATTTTTTTAAATTGTTAGCAGTAGAGAAAAACTATTACTGTTAGGCTAGCTAGCCTATAGGCCTACTTTATCTGGGGTTACTAATCTAACCAGCCAAAAACATCATATTGCGTTTTAAGGACAAAGCTGTCCCTATTTGGTTTCATCTATCAATTACTCAGAATAATCTTTTGAAAATGTGATTTTGTAGAAGTAGAGTCAGGGGCAAGGCTAGCCCATTTTTAGGGGTGCTGAAGCACCCCTAAAAACAGGCTCAGCACCCCTAAAACTTGGGTAAGAAATGTTATTCTAAAAATTGTGTTTGTCTTTGACAGGGTTAAATAATGTCCAAAACATACTCCGTAGTTTGTGGTTTAAAATGTATATGTTAAGGACGAAAATGGTTAGCAAATGGTATCATCCTCTTCTCACCCCTCCGTCTCCTCTGCACCGCTCCGCAGCCCGACCGTCGTCCAGCGCGACTCACGCAGAGTGAGATCTGTTTAGTTGTAGTGTTGTGAATCAACTAAGTAAGTTGCTCCAAAGCTGTGTCTCACACTTCTTTCCTTTTACCGAGAGTTGTTCCGATTCCGATACCATATCGGTGAGTGCTGGAGTCCAGGCACCGTTTACCAGTTTGTTAGCCCGGTTAGCTCCGTTAGCGCCATTAGCGCGGCTACAGTCGAACTGGAGTCCGTTTATTAAGCAGAAACAGCAGCGCCACAAGTACCTGTGTAGTGCGTACGTGTGTCTCTGTTGTTAAAGTTTATCGTTAAATTAATTAATTATTAAATAATTTACGAAATTTACGTAAATAACTTACGTAATTTGCGTAAGTTACGTAATTTGCGTAAGTAAATTGCGCAAATTACGTAATTTGCGTAAGTTACGTAACTTACGCAATTTACGTAAATTACGTAAATTGTGTAAATAACTTACGTAATTTGCGTAAGTTACGCAATTTACGTAACTTACGCAAATTACGTAAGTTATTTACACAATTTACGTAAGTTACGTAAATTGCGTAAGTTACGTAAATTGCGTAACTTACGTAAATTGCGTAAGTTACGCAAATTGTAAGTTACTTACGTAATTTACGTAACTTACGCAAATTGCGTAACTTACGTAAATTACGTAAATAACTTACGTAATTTGCGTAAGTTACGTAAATTGCGTAACTTACGCACATTAAATAACTTACGTAATTTACGTAACTTACGCAATTTAAGTTACGCAAATTACGTAAGTTATTTACGTAATTTACGTAAGTTACGCAATTTACGTAAGTTACGCAATTTACGTAAGTTACGTAAATAACGTAACAACGTAAATAACGTTAATAACGTTAACAACGGTAACAACGTTAATAATGTTAATAACGTTAACAATATCAAAAACCTTTCTCAATCAATACATTCTCATGAAATATAACATGAAGCCCTGCCAGTGGTGCGGCGTTTGGACCAGAGTGAAAACAAACGAAACGACACATCACTGTATACCATATGTGTGAAAACACTCACTGTGGCCTTTTAAATTAATTGTTATTTATTCATAGATTTATATCTGTTATTTTTCAGTTGTCTATCAAACCAGACAATAAAATAAAGTTAAATGTTTTTCTTTTGCTGTATTCATTCATGTTTTACAGAGGAACCTGAACCAGGCTTTGCAACAATAATAATCACATCACATTCATGGGGGCATAGTATATACTAACTCCTAGCGTTACTCTGTGTGTGTGTGTGTGTGTGTGTGAATGATAAAGTTTTTTCAATAGACATATTTTTTGTTTTTGTGTGAAAAAAGGGGGTGGTGGCAGTGGGGCTCATTGGGTGCTCAGCAGCCCTAAAGCTCTGACCCTAGAATCGCCCCTGAGTAGAGTTTTGTTGTAGTAAAGTATTTTCCCATTTTTCGCAGGGGTATCTCAACCTGTTTGACCCTGGACCCCATTTTTAGGACCCAAGCACATAAGAATTACAAGAAAAACAAATGTTCTTCTGCCATAAATGCTTCTCTTATTTTAAAAGTCACCTGGGGTCTTTTTCAGGGCCCCTGAGCCTGGGGGCCACAAACCCTAAAACCTAGTCCTAAAACCAAACCCTAAACAAACCCTAGCCCTAAAACCAAACCCTAACCCTAATACCAAACCCTAAAACAAACCCAAACCTTAAAACCAAACCCTAACCGTAAAACCAAACCCAAGCCCTAAAACAAAACCCTAAACCTAAAACCTAACTCTAAAACCAAACCCCTAAAACAAACCCTAACCCTAAAACCAAACCCTAGCCCTAAAACCAAACCCTAAACCTAAAACCAAACCCTAGCCCTAAAACCAAAACCTAACCCTAAAACCAAAACCTAACTCTAAAACCAAATGCTAAATCAAACACTAAACCTAAAACTAAACCCTATTTTATACATTTCATACAAAAAAATGTGACCCCATGTGGCCCCCCACATCTACCGGGCCCTCATTTAAATGAGGCCATTTAAATGTAGACACTTTTATAGACCGCTTGGAGGGACTTTTTTTTTTTTTTTCCATAATCAGGTTTGTCGACCGATGTACAAACACCAATGTGTTATACATTGAATGATAACTACCGACGTCAAGACAAAATGAACCCCTCGCTCGTTCAGACAAGGAAAGTGTGCAAACGGCAGCGGACCGCATCCGCACCGCTGTACAATGGCGCCCTCCTGTGGCCACGTGGTGAATACACTGAACAGTACGCCCAATACGTGGCACCAAAAAGCAATCAGTTTTCCGCGACGTAAACCACGCGAAGGTTCACGGCGGTAGTTAGCCCGTACCGCGGGGGAAGGCGACGTGAGCCAGAACCGACCCAGAACCGACCCAGCGCAGCATCCTCCGTAAGTCCACCACGACGTCCTTTTGAGTCTTTTGCCTTTGGCGAGACTCCGAACTACAACGCCCGTCGTGCAACGCGGTGCTGCGCAGGTTGCGCAGCTGCGCACGCACGCACGCTGCCGTCGTCGTGACGTCACCCGCCGGAGAAGAAGCCGACAAGCCGCCTAGCATCGCTTAGCTCTAGTCGCTAACCTGCCGCTAGCAACGGTCACGTCCAGGCGGAGGGACGACAACCACCACCACCACCACCGACGACGACAACAACCACCGCAACTTTCATTCAAGCCAGCCCCGCTCCGCCTGGATCCGCAGCCCGGCCATTTCACCCCCCCACACACACACACACACCCCAAGAAGGTGAGGAAAGCTGGGTGAGGGGGTTTTGTTTGTCAGCGATACTTTAGCTCCCGTTAGTTAGCTTTGTTTTCTTTTGAACCCCCCCCCCCCCCCTCCGTCCGTACTGGCCAGCTAACCTCCCGTAGCGGCGAGCGATCGCCAACCGCCACCTTAAACCAAACAACGAGTTCATTTACATTGACACTTGAAACCGTTAAATCACACAACAACAACACCACCCCCCCCACCCCGTCCCATTGCTTCACTGTCTCTTCCTTTTTTTCCTCCTCCTCCTCCTCCTCCTGCTGCTCCTCCATCCGGTAGTTGCACAGCATGGCGTGCGGAGCCACCCTGAAGAGGAGCATGATGGACTTCGACCCGCTGATGAGCCCCGCGTCTCCCAAGAGGCGGAGGTGCGTCCCGGTGTCGCCGGCGTCGATGGCCGCCTTCTCCTCCTCATCCTCCTCCTCGTCCTCCTCCTTCTCGCCGAGGAAGTACCTCCGCATGGAGCCCTCGCCATTCGGCGAGTCGTCGTCGAGATTGACTGCAGGTGGTGATGATGATGATGATGATGATGGATGTCTCTCCCCCCCTCTCTCTCTCTGTCTGTCTCCCTCTCTGTCCCCCATGAGGCCTCTATGAGGGATGACTTGTGTTTTTTTCCCCCTTTTCCATCACTGTTATTAACAGCCCTGTTTCCCCTGCCCCCTCCCCCCCCTTTTTTATTTTATTTTCATTTTATTGCAGAGCAAATATTGAATAATATCAAACAGGAGTACAAACGCATCCAGAAGAGGAAGCATCTGGATTGCTACCAGCAGCCAGAAGGCTGCTATTCCCCAGACTCTCCATCTCAATCCTCCCTTATGTCCGCCCAGCCCAGCCTCCTAGGTCTGCGTTTACCAAAACTAAACAAATGGACGGTTATTTGAGGTTAACGGCACACGGTCCCAACGCAAATGTGTGCAATAACCGCTGCATTTGCATCTTCCTCCGCAGGGACGTCCTCCGGCGGCGTGTCTCCGACCAGGAGAGAACAGCCTTTATTTACACTAAGACAGGTCGGCATGATCTGCGAGCGCCTACTCAAAGAGAGGGAGGAGAAGGTCAGGGAGGAATATGAGGAGACTATGACCTCGAAATTGGCAGGTGGGTTGGTTTCAAAGCAAACAACAGTGATGTTCCCATGTTTGCTTTAAAATGCCAATATTCTCCTTTTAATCTTACTTTGTTACTTGCTGTTTGGAGTGATTTATGAATAACACTGCCGTGCTTGTTGTTTATCTCAGAACAATATGACACCTTTGTGAAGTTCACACATGACCAACTAATGCGACGATTCGGCGAGCAACCTGCCAGCTGTAAGTCTACGTCACCTTTGTGTCTCCGTGTAAAAGGTTTAGTTAATCAAGGTTTTAGAAAAGTAACCGTCAATGCTTACTGATACCATCAGTGCAGATTTGATATTGGCCTTGTTTATACCATATGGTCAAGAGGTGTTGTGCATGTGCAAACACAATTTGATTTAAACCATGTTACCATGTCAAGTGGGATACTATTTATTGTACATAGATATTACAAATATTTAAGGACCATACAAATGGATGCCTTTTAATTTGATGTATCAAGGTTAACATGAAACATTTGTTCATATTTTGCCCTCTTCCAGATGTGTCATGAGTATGGCTCACGTGTTTCGTTGACAACAATCTCTCGCTGCAAGGAAGGAGTGAAGAAAAGAGACCACGAGTGCAAGAAATTCAGTTTAGCTAGTTTAAATAAAAACTTTTCTTATTGTGCCATAAATCTGTCTTTGGGCAACGGTTTATATGATGCCATTGTCAGTGGTTACCACTCTTGTTGTAAGCAACTAGGTGCTTCCTAATGTAAAATGAATGGACCCTATCTCTATACCAGTGGCCTATGTTTCTCCTGCTGTAAGTGTTTTTAAAATTCTTACTTTTATAAAGAGGCATTCCGGACTTTAATTGTTCATCGTATGATTTCCGAAGGTTACGTGTAAATATGATGAAGCAGCAGAAGGAAACTCCAGAAGGTTTGCTGGTCAATCTTTGCGACGGTGGAAGATGAGAGAACATGTTGGTATGATAAGAGTTTGCCGCTCCTCAGTTCATTGTTTTGTACCTGAGCACAAAGTAACTGATTTGACCCCTTTCCCTCCCATCACTTTTTCTTTTGTTTATTTATTTTGACATTTGTTTTACTGGTATTACTTTAAAGCCTATGTACTTAGTGGACAAAATAAATACAAATAAAATGTTTTAAAGCGTTAAGACTTTATTTTACTTGGACTGTCAATTCTTTTGGAAATATAGAATATATGCAATGAGATTGAATTTGTCATTCTAGTAGTTCTCGTTTTAAGAGCAGTTCATCACTAAACCGAAACCTGTCGGCACCGTGGCACTAGTTGATCATTTTATTTTGTGACATGGAATTATCAATGGCTGTAACCCAACTAGATAGCTGTACGTGTGTATTACAATGCAAGATTAAACTGATTGTAAGAGGTAAACTGAAATAGATGTTCGTACTTAACATTCTTGACTTGGTCTTTATTTGCAATATTCAATGTGTAAGCTGTTCACTGTGTGTTTTATGGCAGTGGTTCACAAACTATTTTAACAATGTTTTCAGTGGCAGTACCCCAGTTAGTGATTATTGGAACGATATTACTGATCTTACCAAAATATTACCATTAACATTTACTTTGTATTATGGTGGTAGATTCAATTCACTTTATGAAGGTGGAATTATTTTACAATTGTTCACAACCAACAATATTAAAACAAACATTTTTAGAACTGTTCCTAGTTTCCCTGCAAACCTTCTAAGTACCGCTATTTGAGAAACACTGTTTTATGGTTTGCTGCTGCCATCTTGGCCAAGGTTAAATAAACCACAGATAACACGGAAACTAAATATTTCACACAGGAAATTCAAAAAAAAAATCAGATTGGGGTAATTTTTTTTTTAATAAGATGTAATACTTCCACAGAACAACAGAATAAAGAGACTAGCTAGCAGCCTCCCCAGGTCAGCCGGGCCACATGATCGGTCTTCTGCTTGGTGGACTTGATAAAACCAAGAAACTCGAGCTCGGACACAGCCTGGATGAATCGAGCACTTCAAAGCCATTTAGGAAAACAAACTGGGCATGTTTGGCCAAGTAACCATGGTAACCAACTAAAACAATGGAGGCACTTGTTTGATGAAGGAAATCAATACCTATTTGTGCCGCCTCGCGAGTTCTGAGAACTACCGTTCTACGTTTTCAAACTAAGTCAATAACGGCGATCACAACCAGTTGCTACTTGAACAAAAGAATAAGTCGAGTTACGATATTGACTTATTACATGAATACAGCGTACAGTGGCTTCAGCACATGAATGAGAGCGAACAGGAAACAAGTTGAAAAGGATACTGTTTGAGTTCATCCACTTTTCCATAGTCCTCCGAATCAGGATCTTTGCCCTCTGCAGCGGAGACAACAGTTGCATACGCCTGGAAACAACAACAACAACAACAACAACAATAGATTTTCACTAATCAAAGTTGCCAGTCAATTGCAGTTTGACATCAGAAAACAAACAACCTTTGACCGAATATTTATCAGATGTGGCTTCAAGTCAGAATCACAATACCTTATTGCCCATATGATAAGATAAGTAAGGGGGTTTACTTGGACATTAAACAGACAGGAACAATTTACATGACAAGACGGTCAACAAACACATCAAACATCAACAATTGGGAAAAAAAAAAAAAAACCAGACTGGGTGGGAGGGTTTGTTAGTTTAGCAACGGGACAGTTGGTGTTTTGTGTTAGACAAACACCTGTGAAGACCTGCAAAGCTACAACAATGACCAGCGAGATGTTTCAACCCAAGAACTATGGCTTAAGAGGGCCCCTATTTCAGTCTCAGTCTAGCAGCCCACCCAGTGGACTGTACCAACTGGTGGTTAGAGGTGTGGAAATTTATCGATTCTGCGATGCCGACGTGGACGATTCTGCGTCGATGCAGTGACAGAACATAATCAATTATTGCCTACTAACGTTTATTGTTGATTTTGTGGCCTCGGCTGGACAATTAAGTTGGAAAGTTACAATTATTTCTGGGAGCAATGTCTGTATTGAATTGTGGACGAACGTTACTTGGCTACATGCCAGGCTAACGTTAGTTATGGGAGATATGGTGGAGGGATGCAGAGATCGGCAGCAATTGATAAAAAACACGCCCAGTATTTTGAAAGTGGACATCTGGGCGCATTTCGGATTTTATGAATTTACTGGGAAGCACAAACTGGACGAATCTGCCACACAAAAATTAAATACTTTACAACTTAGGTTAAGACATTTATCATAACATTTTGATATTTTCTTTTAAGTACATTACACTATATAAACTACTTTGTAGTTTGATGCCATTTAGTATTTACTGTCGCAGTTGTCTGCTGTGTTCGGAGTCATGTTTGTGATGTTTGCCACATTCAGTCTTAGAGCTGCTGTGTGAAAACTTTATTTTTCTGTAGATTTCATCACACTTGCACTGCACAAGGATTTATGTTTTGTTTTTGAGGATTGAACATTTTCACACACAAATATAGGTAGGCTAGGCATTTACCATTCATTTTGGCTTACAATTTAATTTGATGTCAAGACATTTGTTTAATTAGTTTAATTTATGTTGACATTCTGATTTTGTCTAAATAAAAAAGGGAGTTCATATTTATCTGACTGCTTGGAATAATTGATGAAAAAGTAGCCATGTGCAGTAATATAGAAAATTGAGTAATAGAATCTGATCGTGAAGCCAGTGACGATTCACACCTGTACGTGACAATTTTGAAATGGCTTGTAATGGCTAAAAAGACTCACACCGGGTGGTAAAATAGGGGCCCTTTAGGGACTGTACGATATTTACCGGGGGGGGGAGGGCCGGTCGTCAGGGGGGGAGGGCCTAGGATAATTTTTTTAAGCCTTAGGGGAGGGCCCAGGAGAATATTTTTGGCCTGGGGGGAGGGCCGAGGAAAATTATTTTATGGGGGGGGCAATCGTCATGACTCATGCCGCAACCCCGTCATCAGTCCGCGGTCCCCCCCCCCCCCCTCCCGTTGACAATAAACGTCATTTTCCGACCAATTTTATTTGATTCACGTAGCGGGGAGGGCCTAGGAGATTTTTTTTGAGCCGGGGGGAGGGCCCCGGAAAAAAAAAAATTACCAGGGGGGAGGGCCAGGCAGAACAATTTTAACCCGATCGTCTGGCGACCGGCCCTCCCCCCCCCGCTAAATATCGTACAGTCCCTTAACATACATTTCCATACATCCAGTGTTCCACATTTTGTGGCATCAAAAAGAAGAAGAGAAAATGTATCCATGATTTCCCCGATTCTAGCTTCCCCACCTCCTCACCTCGAGCCAGTCGTAGAGATTGATGAGTCTCCCACACTCGAGGTGCAGCTTGTGCACAATACAGATGTCAGGCGCCGCATTAGAAACCCCGTCCTCCGTCAGCAGCTTGTCGTTCTAAAATACGAGATCAACAGTGAGTGGTCACTTTCATATCGCCCCCCATACGAGGAGCCCCCTCTCATGGCCCCGTCAATGAGAGTCGTTTGTAGACAGGGATGGGAAAGTACTGGATTACTTCCACCCAACTGAAGTACAGGTTGATTTCTCAGATGTTATGATATTAGTGGGGAAAAAAAGATAGAAACAAAATGGACCAGGTTCTGGATTCGACCCCAATGTCTACCTGTAGGTACCCTTGAGCAAGAAGCATAAACCCTACCTGCCCATTAATGACATTCATCTATATATATATATATATAAAAAAAGGTGCTTTTACCAAACACCGTTTTCCAAGTGAATATTGTACATGCAATAATAGTGCATATGAATACTTTGTCTCCCTGCAATTGCAGGTGATCCAGGGGTGGTTTGGGGGGGGGGGGGGGTACCTGGAGGTAGTGGTAGGGGCTGCTCAGCGCCGTCTGGATAGAGGTGCGTGGTGTGGCATTGAGATGGCGCCGGAGCACGGTGGAGGAACTGTAGTAGCAGACCTCGTACAGCGGCTGCGTCTCCGGGGGCGCCAGGTAACTCCTGGAGGGAATATAAGCCACAGGGGTCTTTAGTTTAGGAGTCTAGACCGCAATAAAACATAACACAATTGTATCTATATGTCAATATAAAACTATGATTACAAACTACTCCGCTCTTGAATGCAACTGTTTTTAACTGTTTTTTTGTAAAGAATGTGTACAATTGTATTTGTTTATGCTGTACACATATTCCAAAACATATACAATTTTTACAATAAAATATACATCTACATAGTATAACAAGAAATGTGTTTAAGACACGTCATACAAAATGGATAATCCACACCTCACTAAGCCGCTCATGAACTCCAGCGCTTCGTTGCGCAGAATCTCAAACTGACTCATTTTCTTAGTTCTGCGAGTTTCTTTCATCTCCAGCAGCGTCTACAAGACAACAACAAACACATGTGAAAGGAATATTCAAGAACGCAACATTTGTGCACATCTGTGCAGTGGTAATGACTTTGTGAATATAGGAGAACATGCCTTCTGCAGTTGGAACAAATCTGTTTTCTTCTGAATACTTTTCCCAGGAGATGTTATGACATCCTCGTTGGCAGCTGTTTCGGTCTTAGTTTCTGTTAAAACAAACCAAGATTGTCGTCATTGTCAAGCGTATATTTTTTATTCAAACTTAATTTTTTTGGCCAACAAATATATTGGCCTTGGAATGAAAGCAAAACATGACAGAAATCATTCGATGGTGACAGGATGTGGATATATTAAATATATTTTGATAAATTTGAAGTGTACTCAAATTTCTTATTACTACTACTTATTAAAATGATCACAACATACCATCCAAATGCTCAAATTTATCCAGCAGTTGTTGAAGTTGGACAAGAACATCCTTCATCTTCTTTGACTTGCAAGGCGTCAAAATGTCTTCGCTGCGCTTAAGTGCTTTTACCAGCTCTTCTTTAGCCAGCATCCTGGTGAGGAAGAATACAGACAGCCAAGTGATGAGGGTTATTCAGCCAACCTTCCCTGAGCACAAGTGGTTCACTGCTAATTGCCTGTGCAAAGTCCCCCCCGCCCCCCCGAAACAATGCTAGAATCCAACGGACATGGACACGGTTGGTACTGTAACGCAACACATTTTCGAGATAAGCTCTGCATGTCTGGATCTCCATATTTAAAATATAGTGAGAAAAATTAAATCATTCCAAGAAAAATATTGCAGAAGTGACTCACTCGTTCCACTTTTAACAACATATTAATCGCTCAATAATTGATTAGTGGTGGATTGGCAAGCGCTGGGTTTCCCTTGATAAAACCCCTGCGGGGAAGGGCTTCATGTCTGTCAGCATCGGTCTCGGTCTCACCTCAGGAGCTGCATGGCTGATTGGTACTCCTCCTTCTCCCACACATTCCCCTCCAGGCACATTATATGAAGCTCCCTTATCTGCGGATAAAGACAGAAAAAAATGGATTATAGTAAATAACAACAGCAATGTATGTTGTCACATGGATAGAGGTTGGGTACTCCCAACAATGCTTGAGGTAGGTCGTCAGTAGGGCCACGAATCGGCAGGGACCTCACGATAACAATATTACAACGATTTTTGAGTGCCAATGCAATATGTATTGCAATTCCATAAATATTGCGGTACGATATTCCGATTTTTTTGTTGTTGTGTGGTTTAACATTGGGGGATCAGCTCATTTTTTAAATGAATGTGGCCGAACAGAACAGAACATAGTTAATGCAAATTGACTATTGGTGAATGCACTATAGTGCCCTCTAGAGGAACGTACCATTATTTGGCTTCCACTAAGATAACATTGCCGTTTGTGGCTTAATTTATTTCGATTTTTGAGTAAACCTGACAATACAAGTATTGCGGAAGTGATGAATCCTAATTCTCACATTAATTTCTTAGAACAGTGTGCTCTTGCCTGCTTGCCAAGGGGGTATTTAGGGAGAGCGTTGGTGAGAGTGTGTAGACATCTCAGGATAGGGTAGAAGTTCTTGTGATACTTGTGGAGACCTTTCAGCAGCTTCTTGCAGGTTTCCTTGCAGCAAAAAACAAAAAAAACACTTGAATGCAATCGTTTAGTCCCCTTTAGCATAGCGTGTGATCTCAACAATTCCTGCCTTTGACATAGGGAAAAGCAGCCAAAGTGTACCTTCATATGCTCATCGTTAGTCAACAGGTCCACTTGTTCCTGAGGTTTCTGCTGCTCCACATACCTTGGGCAAAACAAACAAAGGATTGAGTGCTGAATATTCCATAGTGGTCACAAACAGCTACTGAAGCTAGGTATGGTTTGTGGCACAAGAAGAGCTCTTGAGTTTTATTTTTTGAGAGCGAGAGAGAAGCAGGTCAATGGACCAGACTTTGTGGTAACTGGCACCGATGGCATCCAACTTAATCCTTTACTGATTCCTTGAAAACAGCAGATGTAGCTGGACAGAAAGAAAGCATTGCTTTCCGATCCAATCAGTTATTCAGCTCTAATGGTGGAAATGTAGAATTTGAATAGCAAGACACTCCACATAAATATAATACGAAATACCCCATATTCAGTACAGTTGGGAGTTTTTGCGCTCCTTCCTACATCCCAACCATCATGCCAGCACAGTGAATGATGGCATGATTACATGAGTTATCATGGATAAAGCTATGTGTAGTCGTATTCATATTCATGTAGAAGTGACAGGATTTTGTTAGCCTGGCTCCGCCCACCTACGTACTTCCGCTCAAATTTCATTTCACTTCAGTACTAGGTCTGGCGATGCTACTATGTTAGAACGATTTCTTTTCCCCAAAATCTGCGGTCCAATCAGCGAACAGGAGGCGCGGCCTGAGAACAGTGACGTAGAGGTCGTGCGCGAATTTCAGTGATTGAGCGTAAGTACGGAGGCGGGCGGAGGCTAATGCTAATGCTCACTGCATCTGCCGTTTGTATACTGCGCGCAACGTGGTTTCTGGCGCATGAAATACGTCACGACCAAACGTTAGCGATTGGTTAAGGCAGATCCAGAGTGGCAGTGGGCAGAGCCAATAGGTTTTAAACTTCAACAGCACCCGCCTTCAAGTGAGACATCGTTTGTCTCTACAGCACTGCTAGACCTTTAGTATGAATGAAATGAGTACCAAGGTCTAGTTAGGACTAGGCTAGGATTTTGTGGCAGCTAGGCTGAGCGGCTCCCACCCAAAATGTCCCGGGTTCAATCCCCATCCCCACCGACAACCTGTAGGCAACCCTTGAGTATGATGCCTAACTCCCACTAATAGTCCACTCCTAAAGGACCTGAATCTGAATTCCCTGTAATTGGATAAAGTGTCTCCTGAACAAATTAATTCTTAAGTATATACCTCCTGAAGGAGGCCAGCTGCCTGACAGACTCCAGCCCCTGGTGGCTGAGCTGCGTGGCATTGCCCATCATCTCCTTCTTCCCACAGCACAGTATGCTGAGGGGCTGGCTGAGGAAGTGCTCCAAGAGGGCCAGCTGTGGCACACAAACACACACACACTACTGAGTACAAAAGAAGAGGAAAACAAAAGGCACATACAAGGAAGGATACAAAAGGAGACTTGGGAGGTCTCCCGGTTACCTTCAGGCCCTTGATGAAGTTCCTCACAGAGAAATCATGGTAGAGGAAGATGCTGACTAGCACCTGCAGAACTTTGCCGTTGAGCTTGAATGGGAAGTGATGGGTCAGGATCAACTGGAAAGACACAAAGAAGCCGACAGCACATGGATTATCCAAATGAGTTGTTACGCTGGTCGACTCAACTTGATCATCTTTTGGTCACCATTTTGGAATTAGACCTTGGTGATGTTGAGTCCAGACACTGGGCATTTCATATCAAGAGTACAAAGCAAAAAAAGATGCATCATCCGATTAATTTAATCATCAAAACTCTGACCACAAGAAATAATTGAAATATTGAAAAAAAAAACATTTGAACCACAAATTTGAGTATCTTTAGGCTTACGGAACGAACATACAGGACCGTTGTATTTGGGAAATGTGTCTACCGTGTCTATGACGGTGGCCAGGTGCAGGGTGCAGGAGAGGGACTGGAAGAGCTCTATGCAGAGGAGGGAGGACACGGAGTGAGGCAGCATGTGCTGGATGGTGCTGGGTGACGTAGCGATGCCAAAGACAAACATCAGGGGCAGCTGTTCCACGTACCGACTGCAAAAACCCAGTAACGAGGCACATCAGGCACAAAGATGGTGGATTCTGCAAGCAAATGTCAAAAATGCAAAGAACGTATTCAGAGGGGCTTCAACGCTGAGCAGCGGTTACCTGCAGATCAGGATGAAGTCTTGAAGAACTCTTGGGTTGAAAGCCTCCAGGTCTTTGAAAATAATGACGATGGGGGGCCGCTGTGGCTCATCTTCGTTAGCAGAACTACGCTTCTTACCGGGAGTATTGGATTTCTAAATTAAAAAACAAAAATCGCAAATAATACGCGTTTAAATTTTAAACAACGTACATATCCGTTAGCATGATGTGACTCTGCCGTCTACATTTGAAGAACCAAAACATACAACATGGTTTTGTGTTGGTTTTTTTTTTGCATCACCTACCTTTATTTTACATTCATACCACTCACAGAGGGTAGCAAGGGTGCAGTGTGCCCCCTTTTGGCGGGGTTGGGTACCGCCCGGCTGCTCAGCTTCATCCTCCTCCTCATCCACAGACACGGCGGTGCCCATTAGCCTCTCTAGAACCCTCTGCATGAGGTTCTTTAATGCTGAAAAACAGCAGGTTTTAAATATGTTATGATCCACTCTACTGCAGCCTGACAACAACGCCAGACCAATTCGCAAATGTGTATTATCATCTGCCAGAGCAAATAATGCATTAAACTTATATAGCACTTTTCAAGGTACTCAAAGTTGCTCACAGTGTGACACACTGGGTAAAATCATGTAATAGGTACGTGTATAGAAAGACGAGTAGGTAGTTAAAACTAGAGGAAACTCAAAAATGGAGGGAGGGGAGAGAAGGGAAGGAGGTTCACTGATGAAAGCAAGCTGGAAGAGGTGGGTCTTTAAGGGCCTGTTTGAATGATGGCAGGGTTTTGGCCTGTCGGATGTGATCAAAATAAAAACACAAGCTCGCAGATTCGTCTGGTTCCCAGGCTAGCAATGTAGGTGCACCCAGTCGAATAAAACAACATGACTCGATCTCTTACCGCCGCACTCTTTCGCCTGTAAAAAGGCCACATGAGGAGTCACAGACTGCTGAAGTAGTTCACACAAGCTCTGGAAGGTCATGTCGTGATCGGGAACATTGACACCTACACAGCAGAGCGGAAGAGAAAAGCAGAAAGCAGGACGAGTGACACCGTTTCTGTGTGTTACAGCAATATGACCCTGGGAGTTAACTGAGTGGCAGTTGCGTTTACTTCATATATAGATGAACGATTCATGTCATTCAACCTGCACTGAATGCGACGGTTTTATTCTTTTGACATGTTTGCCGTTTGAATGTGTTTTGAACAAAAGCCATGGATGCAGTGCAGTGGAAAAACAAGCAATACAAAACACACTACTTGTGTGAGCTTGTGCAATTACGTAACTCAGAATGACTGCAATGCTGACCACTGTGGCCTCATCGCTAGCATACCAAGGACAAGGGCAGCGGTGGGGATCTCACTGGCCCTCATGCGAGACACCCAGTCATCTGCGTTGTGCTGGAAGGTGGAGCAGCATTTCCTGATGAACTGCAGCAAGCCGTCAAGGATCTTCCTGTTGAGTTCCTCCTGTAATTTCTTAAAGAGACAATAAAAAGTAATTGAGGCTATTTCTCAATAATGTAGCCTGTGGGCCGATTGTTCAAAACATTGGCATTTAAGGGCTCCCTTTCCTTGAATGGTTTGCTGTGTTTCGACCATACAAATGGACAATCAACCATGTGAACCAGACATAACTGGACACAGACATAACTCCACATTATGCTGAACACACACAGGGCTATTCTATACTGTAGAAACGGTTTCCAAGATCATGACATGTCTTCACTCAACACCACCCGTTACCAAAACTACCTCCGAGCATTAGGCATCGACTCCAATACAGACGAGATGGCTCTTCTCCTCACCTCCGTGTCGGCTTTGATCGCATCCCACAGGTCCTGACAAAGTTTGTAGCGCAAACGGCTGTTGTCACCGCCATCGCAGCCACGGCTGAAATAATCCGCTGTGAGCGCAGGGACAACCAAACAGTCAAACATACTCCTGCAGCATCAGCATCACCATCAGCATCACCATCAGCATCCAACAATGACTTACCTACGTCGCAAGTCTTCCTCTTTTTGGCGCTGGGCTTAAACACAAAGCAGCCCTGAAATAGCAGATAGCCATAGTTAAATGGGAAGGCAGAAACCTAAGTCCTTATTGACACCAACAAAGCTTACCCCCCCCCCCCCCCCCCCCCCAGATGTCTGTTGTTGTTGTCGTTGCGTTATAACTAGTAGATACGAGTTCAACATATACGTGATGGTGCTATGTTACCTTGGATACGGACGAGGTCGACATTTCAGCAACAAAAAAAAGCAAATACAAATGCTTTAACTGTAACGATGAAATGTCCGGCAAGAGTCTTGATTATCCGGACTTGTTTTACATGTGTATTATTGTTGTCGCCGCGCTGCTGCTGCTGCGGACACTTCCTGGATTGTAAGTCCCGCCAGGATGACGTCAGGCGAGGCTGGGGCTGTATTCGCCAGCGATGTCATTTAACGTTACGAGTTATCACCGTTGGTCGGACTACAGGTGTCAAACTAGTTGTTGTCGGCAACAAATTGACACTACAGTCACTACAGGATATCTAGCGAGTCGTGTTTCAACCGTATCTATTTGTTAGGCCAGGCATGGTTATTTTTGCAACATCGCTAATCTTGAACACGCGTGTGTGTGTGTGAGCGACGCAGGCGGAATGGCAAGTGTGCTTGTCTGCATAAACCAGGTTGTAAACAGTCATCAGCATTCACTGGCTTATTGTAACTGGAAACCAGACTGGTACTAAACATAATCGCTGTTTGGGGTATTTAAAGTGTGATCAGGTGCACTGTAAATCCCGTATGTCAACTCACGGTAATAAACAAGACGCCTGCCAGGAGTAGTGTGACATATTGGGCATGTGAACAGTCAATAATCCATTGGTTCTGCTAGAAACCAGCCTGGTTTCCATGTTTTTTTTAAAGTCTGATTCACTGGTTTTATAAGAATACAACCTGCATATTTTTACAACATTTTCGACTTCAGTGAGGCTTTTAATGTCAATCCACAACTTGCCAAATACTGAAGGATGTTCATTAGTGTTCATATTGTTTTTGTGGCTAACCCCACCCTTGATTTTCCGTTAGTGTATCTGCCTCCCGGCACCTCACCTACTGGAAAAATGCAATATCCCTCGTGTCCATTTTCCAATGTGTTTTTTTCTCTCCATTTCCACGCCTCAGAGGGTTACTCTTCTAAATGCAGGACTGAAGCTTTTTCGATGATAAAAGGACTACACAAACTATATAACTACAAACTGGATCAGTCCTTGCATAACACTAAATGTAACTGCTGTGACACAAATAATCCATAGATCCAAGATTTACAAAAGGTACAGGTTACATTTTATTGAACACTGTGTGGAAGACATGTAAATATTACAGATAGGTCTACTAGTGTTGAGAAAGGATGAAATAAATACAAACAATACTTGAAATCCCATAGGGATATATAAAACTGTTCTTAAAAGTCTCCATTTAGCAAAAAAAAAAAAAAAAAACTTCAGTACTAAGCATCATAAATACAAACATGTTTCTAAAATCTATGCCCTAAAGATTACCTGGTTATTATACCTAACATACATACTTAAAATCATCCAAGACATATATTTCATAAGTACAAAATAGTCAATTTCCTGTTTAACTGGGACCACTTTTGAATAGTTGGAAATCTGATGCACCATCAACAAACCATTCTGCAGCATGTTACTTTCTCGAATCCTGAGTGAGAGGTTGAAAATAAAGCCCAGGCTACGATCCACTACAAAACCACCTTTTTATGATAACTATGGGTCTCATATCTTGTAGCTGCTTCAGTAAAAGGTCAGCACCATCTGAAAACGTTTTATCCACTACAATCTTAACATTGTTCACCGATTTGAGATTAAGGGGATTTCTGAAGTCAACCAGATTTGCACAGTCACTTAATTCATCTGAGAATTTACCCCTGTGAGCTGATTTTTGTCTGACGGTGTGTTGCCTTTTGGCTGGCAGTTCAACACTGGCTCTATCGCTCAGTTTCCGCTTGGGAGCTTGGGTTGACTCCGAGGTTTCTAGAAATGTTAAGAAGGAGTCTTCAAATTCTAAAGGCTTATATGAATCGGGCAGAAGACCCTCGTCACACTGTTCCTCTTGAGCTGAGGGAGTACCAGGATTTGAGTTCTCTCTGGAACTGCTAACAGTCAAACGGTTTCGGAGGGTCTGCATCCTCTCTGAGCAAGCTGGTGTTGGATGTGCAGGTTTTCTAGGACGGCCTTTCTTATTCCCCTCTGCCACTGTGGAAGTTTGAGATTCTGAGCTCTCGTCGGTGGATAATTTGCCATAATCCTGGGCTATTCTATCCTCGGTGTTCGGGCCGTTGGGTTGTGTGCCTTCGGTTTCACTCTCTTCGGCCTCACTCACTTCAGACGAGGAGCTTGTCGACATGCCTTCCGATTTGTTTGCATCTTTGAACCTGGAACGGGAATACTTTTTGCAGAATATAAACTGGCTCCTATGATCTTCGATGTACCTCTCTGTGAGGCCATGAGTGGTGTAATGTTTGAATATGCTCCTCTCGGCCCTCTCCACCGTGTCGCAGCCAATTATCATACAAGGGTACTGCAAAGAGGACTTCTTAGTGCACAGGGCGCATGCCTCCTCATGGGATTTGAGTGCAGGTTTTCCAAAACTGCTCCAATGATCCATAGACTTGACCTCTTTCTTTTTGATATTTTTCTTTTTTACTTTGTACTTGCTTTCGAAATTTTCTTTCCCGTTGCTGCCCTGGCCAAACAGGCCTATTGATTTAGTCCTCCTACCGTCGCTACTTTTAGGATCATAGACGTACTCATGCTTTTTTATCAGATGTCGCAGGAGGTTTGATTTTGTAGTGTAGACACAATCACACCCCTCATACTCACACTTAAATGTTGTGTCCACTGTCCCACTCTCAGAGATTGCAATTTCTTTGTGGAAATTTTTTATGTGCTCAATGTACTTGTCCACAGACTCAAAAGGTAGAGAGCACTCCTCCCGATCACATTTAAACGTCCCTACGTTCATGCTGGACATCATAGCAGTGGCTTTATCACGTGTGAACTTGTGAAGTAAAAGGTAATGCTGCACTAACTTAGTGATTCCCATGAACACTCTGGAACAATCTTTGACTTGACACCTGACCTCATCATCTTTTACATCGCTCTCTTGCCCACTTATTACACAAGGCTTTTCAGCGTCACCTTCCGCTCTGGTCAGGGGCAGGGATGCCTGATGCATAGCCCTGTAATGGAGGATAAGGTTTTGCTGAATGGTGAACGCAGCACTGCATCCTTCATGAACACAGCGATATGGTCTATAAGGGCTGAAGGCGTTGTCTGGGTCACCCATCTTGAGCCCCAACTTTTTCTGTGGCTTCTCTCTCTTGTGGGGCTCATCTTTTGTGGGTGAGGTTTTTGAACTGCTCGGTTTGTCTGATGGACTCGCCTCCCCAAGCTTCTCGTTCAATTCTGGGGCCAGGTTTGCTTGAGCCTCTCCAGGCTCCTCTTGAGCAGTGTCAGGCATTGATGATGAGCTCATCTCACAGTTCTGCCCGTCGCTCAAATAGTGATGAGGTGATGGCAACTTTGTAACAGTTGTTATTTCACTGGCAATTACTTCTTCTGCAGAATCATATGCAGTGGTGACCATCGTGGGATTGTCGTCATGGTCTGTCTGAGTTTCAATTGCAATATCAAATGGCTCCTGTTTAATGCCAGATACGGGTAGTGAAGATCTAGTCGTACGACTCGTATTTGCCTCAGTGGCTGTACGGCTGCTATAGGAATCTTCTTTGGATAGTCTGAATACACGCCTATTACGTGCACCAAACTTTAGCTTCAGCATCTCTGGCTTTGTTAAGCGATGAACTTTTTCATAATGGATTCTCAAGCCTGTAGTTCTGGTAAATGTTTTAGGGCAGATCTGACAGGGGTATGGAGAAAACTTCACTGGAGCTCTTTTCAGTTCTTCTATCATATCATTAGTGTAATCATGCATCTTGGATAAGTGTTTGAATAATGCCTCTTTAGTCATGAATGAATACTCGCAATCATCCTTATCACACTTAAAAGGTTTGGGCAACTTCTCCCGAGACTTTTCCTCGCGTTTCTCTTTTGGAGTCTTACTTTTTTCACTGTCAGATAATGAATCAATAATGACAACATGTTGCGCTAAGGCCATTGTTTCCTTTTTCAACTTCTCTTGCGCAGCCTCAATTAAATCCAACCTTTGAAAGGCCTTGGAAATTTCCATTAGGTGATCCTCACTGCGGGGTACAGCCTGGGATGCATTGGTAGGCTCTGGTGCCTTCTCTTTCTGATCGCTATTTGTTTGACTGGGCTGTTCTGTGGAAGCAGAAGGGAGTGGATTGGATGAGGAGGAGTCTATTATTGAATTTTGGGGCTCCGTTTTAATCATTTGAGGTGATGTCAAAGTGGTCAAGCTACAGCTTTCCTGTGCGAACTCTCCATTTGTCATGTTGAATATTGCTCCATTAGTATCGGGGACGTGAGGGTCATTGAGAAAATCTAGGAATGACGTCGGCAGGTCAGCCGTGAGATCGACTTCGTCTAACGGTTTGCATTGCGACCGTTTTGATAGATGGCCTCCGAGTGACTTGGTGCTCGTGAACTCTCGGAAGCATCTCCTGCAGATGACTTTACCATCCTTTATTATCGCGGGCCATTTGGTTCTCTTGCTTAATCTGTTGCGCTTTCCTTTCGGCGCATCAGCGTCGCTGCTCTTGTCATCCGAGGGATTAGCCTCACAGTCGACAGTACTCGGGTCTTCCTCACATGGGATGTCTGTGGTAATGACACTTTGTGGACTGAGCAGTGCCTCGACAGAGCTGTCAATCGGATCAAAACCAGGTGTCTCAGCCTCGGGCGTCGCGGCCTTGGGGACGACAATGGTGGCTTTTAGTACGCCTTGGGTCTCTGGGATTTCTGTTTGACATTTCACTGGGTTGTCTACTGTTACTTTTGGAGGCAGACTGGGTTCTGCATTCTGATCATATGAAGTGTGGTAAGTTCCATCAGGAAGGTTTTCAACTGTTGAAATGCTATTGTTGTGACCCGCCTGGCCTGTCATATTGGAATTTGTTTTTCTTACATCGTCACTGTCCACACTAACCTCTGGTTGCATTAATCCATATTGTTGTCCACCGTTGTGTATTTGGGCTCCATTGTCAAGCATAAGTGAGCTAGATACATACTGAGACATCAAAGTTGAATCTGTAACATGTGACATCGTGCCACTGTGTGTAGCTGCCAGTGAATGGTCTCTTTCAGTTGGGAGAGGGGTTGTGGTTTGATAGGGATCTGGTTGCCACTGAGGGTAACTCCTGGAGGGATATTCAGCCACGTTAAATACATCAGGAAAACAGTTATTCATAGGAGATGAAGGCCAATCCTGGGATACTTCTGAATTCATTAACCCAGCAGAATTTCCTGGGCTTCCCCATGCTGTGTATAGGGTGGGATTCACCATTGGAGTGATAGGCACTGGGTCCACTGAGCCAGGGTAACAGGGGGAAGGTGAGCATGAACATCCCATGGGATAATCCATCTGTTGCATCCCAGGTTTGTTGCATAGTGGTGGTATTGGTGGATTTGGGGATCTGTGTGACTGACTAGGGGATGCCGTTTCCATGTTGGATATTTTCTTTGCAGTTATTTTTACCACTTTGTTGTATTTCTTGGCTAGTTTCCAGTCTTCAAATATTTCAGGGTGTTGTTTCTTCACATGCCGTGAGAGACTTTTATTTGTGCTGTATGCACGTGTACAGTCCTTATATGGGCAGCAATGCATGTTCTCTTCATTGCCAGTTGCGGCTGGCATGCTAGAAGGATAGCCTTGTGAGGAGCATGGCATTTCAGCTTTTATCTGAGATGGAGAAAGAATCTGAGGTGGCACTTTCTGAACGACATGAGTAACTTCATTATCAATGCCATCTCTTGGCAGACCATCTGCATGATTTTTTGTGCAAGGAACGGGGTATACTGGTGTATTCTCAACGTGTTCAACTACTATGGTAGGATGCTGACGCGGAACTTCGGGCGGCACTTTTGCATCTGCAACTGTTGCTGGAGCAGGATTTGTCAGTGGAGTATAGCATTTCTCTGGTTCTTTTGCCTCTAAATTCTGATTCTCTACAGAATTGAGCATGCTTTCGATTGAGTGTTTCACCCTTACAGGAATAGGCTCCTTGAGAATGAGCGGAGATTTGGAGGGTGATGCGCTTGCCATTGCCACGTCCTTCATATATGCCTCTGTGTTGATGCGTTCGAGGCGGACAAAAGCAGAACACTTATCTTCCTTTTTAGGGGTGCCCTGGGGTATAGGTTGAATGTTGGGGGGGGGCTGAAGGTTTTCGTTCGACTGGGGAGGATTGTTCACCGCATCAGGTGTACCATGATTCTCTTGGTGAGACAGGCATTGGGACTGCGAGTAGAAAACCTTTCCGCAGTTAACCATCTGGCTGGTGTATGTAAGGTAATGCTGGGCCTCATGATCATATAACAAATAGGCCTCATTAAAAATCTGCCCACAATTAGGGAACATACACCGAGCCTGAAATTCTGGATGTGTTTTTCTATGCATGAGCAGTTCAGAATTTGAGTTAAAACTAGCTTTGCAGTCAAGCTGTATGCAGATATATGGTTTTATGCCACAGTGCATTTGCAAATGATCATTGAGATGTTTAACATTAACAAATTGCCGCCTGCAATACTGGCACACCACTTTCTGCTTCTGTATCTCTAGGAAACGTATTGCTTCTGCATCATCCTTGTGGCATCTTACATGAGCCATGAGATTACGGAAAAACTTGAAAGCCTTTGAACAATTTTGTACTGGACAGAAACAATCCTGGCTTAAATGTGTTTCAGATGTCCCTTGCCCTTGGTTTGCGAGGCTGGTGGAATTGACTTGTGTGTCAATACTCGTACAGTTGCCGTTTGAGGGTTCAATTTTGACTGGGCTGATGTTGGTCTGTACAGCAACCTTTACATTTTTTGATGGACTTTTAGCAGACTGAACTGGTTTGCTAACCTTCCTAGCAGCTTTCATTGCCGCAAGTCTCTCTTTACATGATTGCTTTACATGGGAAGCAACATGTGGCTCTAAAACTTCCTTGCTTTCAAAACTATCAGCACAAATCGGGCACAGATACATACCATCTTTAAAATGCTTCTGTGCGTGGCGCACAATGCGGTGACCTAAAAACTCCTTGTCACATAAAACACAGTACTGCATGTATGCCCGCCAATTTCGAAATCGAGCAGAGACAAACCCTTGCTCCCTAAGTTTTTTAGCTTCTCTATTCTTTTCTCTTTCATCCGTAATTTCATTCAGTTCATTTGTAGTGTTCAACAAAAAGTCCTCAAGGTCCTTGTACTCAGGGACCTTGGCCAGCACGCTTTCCTCCTCTTGTTCCTCAGCATCGTTTAGTGTGTCTATAGAAGACACAATAGCCGCTTCTTCGCCCATCAATGCCAAGCAGTTGCGCTTCAATGTTCTCCAGTCCCAGAACTCTGGATCAAAAGGCCACTGTGTCTTCAAGGCCAGCAGTAACTCACAGCGTAAAGAATTAGGTACGGGTAGGTTACCCTCCTCCTCTGGCTTTTGGTCCGGTTCGTTGTACAGGGACTCCACAGAGTAGTATGAGTCTACGGTAGGCTGAAGGAGGAATTCAGTCAGCTGGCAGGCGCGCTTTACCTCAAGATCATTTGGCAAGAGGCAGTAAATAGTTTTGCAGATGGTAGACTTGCTGTCCTTATGGTCACTAGTCGTCATTTTAACGGCCTGAATGCACATTTCGACACACACTGGAAGCCCCACCTCTCCAACCTGATGGTGAAAAACACAAAATAAAACAACATTAGTCAGTTCCTTTGGACAATATAAATGCCGTCAGTTGATGTCTTACTTACAGACAAAAACAGTGCGATCACAACAATCATATTGTATTTTTTTTGTTACATTTTTTTCTTTTACCTCGTTTTGGATGACTTTGATAAAAAACAGAATGTGACAGACACTTCTGCACAGCAGCGCCATCTTTTTACTTTGCTCTAGAAAGACATCAGCCGAGGACTCCAGCCGTATCAGTAGCTTACTCCAGAACAGCGTGAGTTCCCTAGAAGGGCACATCAGAATGTCACCAGTAGAAATATACGCACAAACAATCAATTCAGTTGGATCAACCATTTTCAGAAACATACGTGTAATACTTGTGCACGCAGTCAACAGAAATGAAATGAGGTTTGGTTTTGGTGGGAGGGCACCTGTCGGGACAGAACCTCATCATCCACTTCAAAATAGCATGAGAATGAGAATGCTCAAAACCCTTGTTGGAAACACACCAGGCACAATAGACCTCTTCTTGGAGAAGCTGCCGCTTGAGGAAGGCAGTACATAAAGACAGGGCTCCCTTCTCATCTCCTTCTGACTCCAGGTTACAGATCATGTCTAGAGCATCTTTACAGTCTATGGATGTGATCTGTGATGGAGACAGGGAGAATAAGATGAGAAATGTTTTTCATCCCAGATGGGACATTTGGGTGCCAGAGCAACAGAATTACAGGACAGTAAAATAATTAAAATGGATACAAAATGTAAAAGAATGTGCAAATAAGTACATACAATCTATATACATCATTATTGTAATGAACAGAAAGTAAATGTAAACATTATTATAGTAGACAATTGACAAAAGAGAACACTACGCAAACTGTTGCTTGTACCATGCTTACCCTTTTACCATATTACCATGAAAGAAAAACAATGCCATTCCATTTCACGACATAAACTTCAATGGGTGCATGGTGAGAAGAACAAAAACCACTTACTTCTTCCATGAGCTGCTCTTGAGTTTTCGTCATACAGATGCAAACCAAGTAGGTTTGCTTAAAGTTCCCTTTTCCTTCATATCCCGGGTACTCAGAGCATATCTTTGCAAGGACCGCAGCCTTTTCAATACTGTCAATTTTGATCAGATGCTTTAGTCTCATGTTGAGGAGCATAGGACCTTCCAACTCCAGAAATTCATGGACTACAAAAAACAAGACAGCAGAGGGAAACAGTTACTCATTCAAACATTAACTAGACAACTGATTCAGGAAACCACAGCCACATCTCTTCTTTCAAACAAATACATATTTGCAAGTCTTGAATTATTTCCGAAAGAGTATCAAATTGTCTTAAATGTCATGTGCATTGATTGTATGTTGATCACGGACATCATCTACTTGATCTACATTTATACAAGAACTGACCTTGCTCAGTCTGCGGTGATCCACTGGACAGGATGCTGCTTAGCGTGGCATTGGACCACACACCGCCCTGCTGTGCCAGGACGGAGAGCACGCGAAGCTGTGTGTTACCAGTCTCTTGCGAAAGGCTGTGTGCCACCTGGAGAAGGAAAGGAAACCGGGGAAGCTGGTTAGACTCGACAAAGTTTCATCACTAAGACAGAAAACGGTAAAACGAAGAAATATTATAGTGCAGGCTCCCTAATACTTTAGACTGACCTTCATGGAGGACTGGAATTCCTCCCATAAGGCAACAGGGACATGCTGGGGCAGTAAAAGTAGCAACTCCACACAACTCCTGTGAATTAAACATCACCATCCATCAGGGCGAAATATAGTTCAAGGCCAGATACAATGCACCATGCATAAAAATGTCTAATGGATCTAAATATACAAATTTACGTTGCACACCATAACATGGGAGAGAATGAGAATGAAGGCTAGGTTCTTGACGAATCCTGTGTAAAATATAAAAACATGCAAACAGCCCCACTAATCGAACACTGTGGTTTGCAGTGCATGTGTCTTATTGTATTTTACCATCTAATATTTTTAGATAACCCTAACAACATGGAAGATGAGCAAATGACTTAACAGACAGTCAGTCTATTGTAACACACAAACCTACACCTACACGGATCATTACACTCAGAGTAGGCAAATGAAATACCAGGTTTGAATATTACTGTGTGTAATAAAGTTGCTGTGTGTGCAGTGGATTGTACAGTGATGCAGAATACCGTACTCACAGTGCTAACTTTTCAAGTAGAAGTGGCACATTTTCACATTCAGAGGAGAGACAGGAGGTGGCCTTTGCGAAACTAAGTATGGCCACAGTGTACACCTCCAGCAGAGGCAGTGGGTCTTCATCTGTCTTCCACCGGCCAGCATTTTCCACAAGGACCTACGATACAAATGTGAACACAATGGGGGAATAAAGTCCATTAACGACAGTTCCCTCCATGTACCGCTATGACAATGTAGCTACTACAATGTAGCTACAAGTAGCTCATTTACTCAAGACAATTAGAAAAGTAATTGTTCACAATGGTGTAAAGTCAGAACTGAATATTACAGTACTGATCAGCCTCGATTTCAGAAAACCAAGGTAGGTAGTACACTTTGATAGCATAAAATGTGTAAAACATTGTTTAAATATTTTTTTATATCCACTGCATGAATATAAAAAAAAACAGTTAAACAGGCTTGGTAGATCACATACAGTATGTTGTGTACCCATTTTTTGCAACTGAAACATGTAGTACATCATTATTACAGCCAAGAGTAACAAACACGCTGCGTTTTAACATTCAGATTTTTAGAAAAACACATGACGAAACCATGTAGAGGTGCATTGGTCAACATGGTACAAGCAACGGGTCTTATCCACAGTTGCAATGCACTCCTGAGCATTGATCGGCTGGTTGAATAACTAAGAACGGCTCCTCAGCCTTTCTACCTTCTAGGTTATCGAACCTGAAGTTAGACCCTTGGTCAGGAAAGCGCCTATTCAAAGTGGCGGTGGTTATCAGCAGACTCATCATCAAGCAACAATCACCACATCTTGATGAAAGCAAAAGTGACCACGTTGAAACATATGTGTCCATCTATCTTTCCATATATATATATATATATATATATATATATATATATATATATATATATAAGAATTGTCATGGGCTCAAAATGGATTACACATGATGGGCTTTATGTGAATTCATGTTGGTTTTGTCCAAAAAGTAACTCACTAACTGAGGCCCTCCAGATACTAGTATAGCATACATTATGCACTATATGATGTGGGACTGTCGTGAAATGTGCACCAAGCTGTGGAAAAACATCGTGGACCGTGGTGAGCGACACACTTTCCATATATAAAAAAATACAACTATTTGCCAGCTGCATATGCAGAATAGGTTGATTTGTGTGTGAAGGCCGGTGATGTGGTTAAACTACGGTAATTAGGGCATGCGGCCTTGGCTGCTAACACCTTGTTACAGAAAAGAGAGAAAAAAAGAAAAAAAAAAATACTGATTTTTTCCCCCACCTCTTTCTTTCGTTAAAAATAACGCAAGGCTACCAAAAAGTAGACAATGTGTGCAACACCGACGAGCAAAAAAAACCCCAACAGCGCCGTTAATGTATTTAATTTACACCCCCCCACCAAAAAAAAAACGCAATGCACACACACACACACACACATGCAGCAGCAGATTATTCCCGAAAAAACCTCGCTAGCTAATATCCCCATTTTGCCCAGCGTGCCCACCACCGCCTCGCTGCTGGGGGACCCCGCATACCAGCTAGTAGCATTCATCCGGACCCTTTAGCTTATCTGGCTATCTGGGACAGAGAGAGGGGAGAGAGGGAGAGAGATGGAGGGGGGGGGGGGGGGGGAGAAAAAAAAAAAAACCCACACAGTAATGCACGGTCCAAACATAACAATATCAAGGTCACTTATTTCGCACGCACAACAAACGGGGTGGGGGGGGAGGGAAACAAACGTTGCACGGTACAACAAAAAAAAACGCCGGCCCGTAAAAACACCGCCGGTTGGAAACCGTTATAACGGGGCCGGGGGAAAAAAATATGGCAGAGGAGCGGTTCCCCCCCCCCCTCTCTCTCTCTCTCTCCCATCCTTAACGGCAAGCCTAACTAGCCGCCTAGCCTAGCCTAGCCTAGCTTAGCCTAGCCTAGCCTAAAGCTAGCCGCTTAGCTACATTGTTGTAGCCGACGTACACGCGCATCCTCCTCGGCCAGGAAGCCAGGAGGGCTTGCAAGGCTGCCCGGGACGAGAGGGAGGGAAGAACCGGGGCCGGCTTACTTGGCAAAACTCCTGGCAGAAATGCAGCGAGGCCTCCAGCGGCGACCCGGCGCTCTCCCTCAGCGTGGCGGTCAAGTGGCGAAAGCGTCCCCGCAGTCCCTCGATGGTTTTCCGCGTATCGTATTCCTTCTCTGTCTCCCCCTCCGCCATCTTCACAACAATCACGACCGCGTACGCACAGATGTTACGTTGCCAGACTCGCGCGGACACGCAGAAGGGAAGGGGGAGGGGAGCGCACCGGGGTGTGTGTGTGTGTGTGTTGGTGTGTGAATGTGTGTGTGTGTGTGTGTGTGCTCCACATTCACTGATGTCAACAAAGCATCAATGACCTTACAATGACACAAGATGGTTATCTACAAACTAGGCTAGGAACATTTGCCCCATTCCTACCTTATAATATACATCCCTTTTTTTTGGAAATTGGGGAAATGCTATGGGTCTGTCACCTTTTTATATAATATAATAATATATATATTTTTTTAAAGCCACCTGCTGCTGTCCAGGTTTGCTTTCCGGAAAATTAGACTCGAGACTTTTAGAATAAATGAGGTTTGGTAAACCGTGAGGACTTGGAGGGTGAATGGATGATACTGGATGCTGATAATGTTGGAGGAAAATGATCAACTCTATCAAACAGTGTTTTGTTATTAAGTGTTGAATTTTTACATTTATTTCTCAAATATAATGACACACTTACAATGCAGAAAATGCCATCAACACACACATGCAAGCAAAACAATAGCCTAATTATACACAACTCAGCAGTAACGTATACCAGGGGTACAACCAACCATACATTTCATTTATATTTCGTTTTAAATGAGTGGGATTCAAACACCTGCAGACGCTGCTCCTTCAGAAGTAGGCCTATAGGCTGACTCATTTTAATTAATTTTCTTTTTTTTACTGTCCTGTTGCTTTTATCTGATTTATGAGCACTTCATCATTTTCCATCTACCCTGCAATTTTGAATTTTGTGATTGATCTTGATCAGTGGAAGTAAAAATGTATTTCTGTCAAATGAATACAAACATTGATATAATTAACAATCAATCCAACTAAGACACCGTCCAAAATGTTTTGGAGTACATACAGTGAAGGTGGCTGACAATTTTTATTAAATATATAAATCATAATTAAAATCGATGTGTATCGACAGATGGAGACATAGTCCACAACCCATTTGGTAATTCCAATAATGTTTTGCGTATGGTTGATAAGGTTTGACCAGCTTTTGAAGTCTGTCGATAATATCCAGGTGCACAACACCAAAGCAAAAACCATGAGTGAAGATTTAGTCTACATGTTTTAATAAGGTTTCTTTCAATAATGTATCATTTAATCAGCCAAGAGATTTGATTGTATATTTGCACAGCGCCAAAAATAGGAGTAGCCTTCAGCAAGGGAGGAGCACGCTTGAACTTAACACATTTAGAAAGAATGAAGGCATGTGCACACATAATGAAGACAATTTGTTGCTGAACTTCTTTTCCAAAAACAGGGACCAGTTGCCATTAATAACCTCTATTGTTTATGGAAAGTGCAAGTACTGCAGTGGCAGGCTGTCTGGTTCTTCACCTGTTGTTTGTTGCCTTGTAGCATAACTGTTATCTGAAAGAGGATGGACAGAGAGAAAGCACCAGGAGCGGACGTTAGCTGGTTATACATAAGCCTATAAGTACTGTATCACATCCTACTGTAGGCCTACAAGCGCTGTATACTTTATATGTCAATAATGTAGCATATAGCCTAATAATGATTGATGGCAGTGATAACATGTACATTCAGTGGTATTTACATTTTGTATCTCTTTTTAATTATTTTACTATCCTGTAATTCTGCTGCTGTGTGATACACACATTTCCTGTCTGGGATTAATGAAGTGTGTCTTATCTCATGTGTTGCTGTTACAGCTGTAATACTAAGTCATAAAAATAGAAGTTTAGTTCAGTCGCCTGGACACAATTTCTTGCACTGCAATAAACGATAAGAACAAATGCCACTTAACCAGCCAAAACATTTTTAGCAAGTTGGACTCGACCAAAAAAAACAAAAAAGCGTATATCATGGGATTATCCAATACAGTAAAGTATTTTTTTTATAATAGCTATTTGTCTTGTCATGAAATAGCGGTTGAATACCATATTGTGCTGTGTTGCTACACAGCAGGTGGCCTCCGAGGTTATGTTCTTTGGCACTTGCATGCTATCCTTGGACCTCGGAGGTGTAGGGAACGCTCTGGAGAAGCAGCAGCCCATGCACTGGTACACTGGATGCTCCTCAGGGAACCTTGTGTTTTTCCTCAGAGTGCATTCCTCACAGCCTGGGGAACAACCAAATGACCCAAGATGAACAAACAAACAAACATGCAAACACACAAGGAAAATATAGGAGGAGAGGTTTTTATGGTTGATGACATTCTGATGACATTCACACATCTTTATGTGTGTTTAGTAGGCCTATGCAACGTTTACATTAATGACCCAAATTAAAACGTGGATACACCCAACACATTGCCTACTCTATGATAGAAAACATGCACCTTGCACACCATACATATAGGCTAGGCTATATTCTAGAAAGCCCCATTAGTTAAATGACATTAGTCCATAGCCAGGTTTCCTTGATTGTAGGCCTGTATTACATTTCCATTCAAAAAAGACAATGACATGTTGAATTAAAAGTGGACAGTGTTATTGGTCAGACGAGATCTTACTCCTTGACACGCCGGTGTTTGGATGTGAGTCAGCGATGTAAAGGAGAAAACACAGGAGGAGAGAAGACAGCGTTGCACATTTCACCGAAGTCGTCATGGTGGAAGTGAAAATGAACTATTGGCCTAATAGCATAACAAGGAGAGACATGAACATGTTGGTTAAAAATAAACTTTCAACTAATGATAACATCTATTTGTGTAAAAAAAACAAAAAAAAGATACAATGATAAAACAGAAATACAGGATTGTAAAGAACATACAACTTCAACAGCAACGCACCTTTTCTC
This sequence comes from Merluccius polli, assembly GCA_030340625.1. NCBI lineage: Eukaryota > Metazoa > Chordata > Actinopteri > Gadiformes > Merlucciidae > Merluccius > Merluccius polli. The sequence goes on along the minus strand of JAOPHQ010000852.1, from coordinate 123,380 downwards.
TTGGCTGCTGCTGGCTGGTGGAAGTGGTGCGACAAAGTCCCAACGGCTTCAATGCAATACAGTTTTTACAAGTGCCCCCCTCTATATACACTGCTAGGGATTATATAACTTCCTACAACCTTATCGGAGATCTCACTGACTCAGTGGCCACTTAGCTACCTGGCACATAATCACTTGATTGGAAAAAGTACCAGTAGGCCTACACACGGCGAGAAGTCAAAACACACTCTAATCATCCTTCCATCCTGACTATGAATGCTGCTTCTAATCCTGGGGTGGTTGTTACTAGGTAACTGGGTGGTTATCATTTGTCTTGTCATAGCAAGTGGAGAGGGGTCATTAGTTCATGAATTTTCTTGGCCATTGTATTAACTTCCAGTCTAGCGGGATTACTGTTCGCCTTGGTCCCGTTGTTATCATACATTATGTGCATGCATGATGCTAGATGGAAAACTAAATCCTAAGAGCTCAATTGAAAGTCAAAGTGTTCCTCTGATTAAAAATACCGGGGGCAAACTGCACTGTGCTGACGCAGGGCATCCGGGAAGTAATTATAGCCTATGACAATAAGTTGTAAAACATCAACAATTTATATTAATCAGTATGTTTCTTTTTTTCATGACGCAAATAAGATTTTATGATAACTTATTGAAAAACAGTTTCTGGACAAATGGAGATACCGAATGAGTGAATGTATTGGGCATTTGTTCAGTGTATCCACCTGTCCGTACAGATATTTGTAGCAATGGCTATCTTATCATTTGCTTCTGTCTAATCATTTCGTTGACCTTTTAGTGTGACCGTGGTTGTGTTGGTGATAAAGCCTTTGAACAAAACTACCGTTACACAATAGCCTGGGCCTAGAAGGAAGAACCCATTAAATCCCAACGATTAACAGGATTTGGATCTGATTTTACCCTTTTTTGACTAACTAATTTTGTGTTTCGTTATAGTAATTTATTTGATTGCAATTTTATTGCGGTGATGTTACATCGTGTGCCCAGCATTATGAACGGTAGGTTGAGGTCACTCCAAGGGGGTCAAAGGGCGTACGGATGCAAGTGAAGAGGGGCAGCTCGGGTCGACTCACGGCCAGCTGGGTCGTGGTTAAGTGTAGTTTATCGTCATCATTTCCTAGGGATAAATGTGACAAACCAGACACATACCTGGTTCGGGCAGCTCGGCTGCATCTACTTCCAGTTGCTGAAAGTTCATTATTATTAAAACAACAAAGACAGGGTCATTTCATTGCTGTGAGTAAACGATGAGCTGCATATGAAGAAAAGTGCATGACTCAATTTCTTTCTTTTTTTGTGCGTGCGTTTTGTTTTGTAGCCTATTTAATGGACGGGGTGAGCAGATTGCGAGCTTGTGTCCCTTTTCAATGGGTAAGACGTGTTATCTGCGAAGTGGACCTGGCCCAGTTGTCTTTTGTGTTCGCACCAAATGAAGCGGGACAGCGACGCGGTGTGGCGGCAGGTGGGACTGGCGCTGATATTCAGCGCAGCAGGACCCCCGAGAAGAGGATCCATAAATGTTGCACAGAATGGCGCAGCCTACCTCACGTTTTGCGCGTTAAGTGGAAATAACTTATATGGTAAAGAAATTAAAATAAATAAATAAATAATAATAAAAAGCACAACGTTATCCTTACACACCGCGTCCTAAACCACATATATGAGACTTCTTGAAAAAAAATGCACTTGAAACAATGTGGCTACTTTTGTGTTTTTTGTTGATACTGCACAGCACAGGTGTGTAAATAAGGATGCATATATTTTTTTAACTACATAACCACATCTCGTACCCCGTCCCGTGCCATCATACCCTTAATAAACCCGCATTTGTGTCGGAATTGCCATTATATTATCCAAGAAAATGGGGGTAAAAGGAGGTAAGGGGTACAGGAGGGAGTGTGTGTGTGTGTGTGTGTGTGTGTGTGTGTGTGTGGTGTGTGTGTGTGTGGTGGTGGTGGGGGGTACAGTCCAGTGGAAAACTGTCTGCAGGGTGCATTCATTCTCATATCATCCGCCATAATAATAACATAAAATACAAATTAAAATAAAATAAAAACGCACACCACCATTTATCCCTTTGCACGTGCAATTCCTGCACCCCCAAAACCATCAACCCCCCCCCCCCCCCCCCCCCCATACACACACACACACACAGGGTGGCCGGGATGTGCAGGATAGACAGCGCGGCCCATGCGGTATCGGCGGCGCGAGCGCTCCTGCAATTGACTGTACAGTAGAAGACACACACGCGCGCACGCGCACATACACACACACACAACACACACACACCAGAGGGGCAGCCCGTGCATCGCTGTCCAAGAAACCCCATCGACGAGACAAAACTCGCGGCGTGAACGTGGCAGCCATTTTACATCCTCACGAGAGTGAATGACTGGAGCCGGACCCGCGCCGGGAGTTTTACACTTTTCCCTTTTTGTTATCACGCTTCTCTTCCGAAATTATCAGCGCGACGCGAGTTGGTGATCCAGCGGCAGGTAATGGCGGGTGTGCGGCGGCGGTTTCGGGGTGGGGGGGCCGCGCCGGGGTGGTGGTGGTGGTGTGGGGGGGGGTTGATGATGTTGGCGTGAGTTGCGGCGCCGGCGGCGGCGGCGTGGGGAGAGAGAGAGAGAGAGAGAGCGGCGGCTTGTTGGTGGTGTTTGAAACAATGTGGAGACCGGTGGTTCTCCAGACCGGCGTTTTGAAAATGGACTCTTCCTATGTGGCGGCACGTTGGCAAAACCACGGCTACCTTGGCTAAGCTAGCTAGCTCGCTAAGCTAGCTTAGGTGTGCCGTTAGCGTCCCCCCTCTCCCTCTCTCTCTCCCCCTCTCTCCCGGGGGGGGGTGGGGTGGGGGGGGTCGCCGCCTCCCCCCTCCTCCTCCCCCCCCGCGCGGTCCGTGTGGCCCCCCTCAAAGTTTTTTTTGGGGACGCGTCGCCTCGCGCGTTTAACCGTCGGTAAATGAACCGTCGCCACACCGCGAGCTCCGGGGGGAGAGCGACGGCGGCTCCATTGAAACGCTGGAGCGCGTTAGCATGATGCTAACCGCGGCTAGCCTCGGGTTTGACAGATCCAGAATTGACACGCTCATTGTCATGGTGCTAACGCTAGCCTAGTTTTTTTTTTTTTTTTTTAAAGGCAAGTTGTGCTCCTATTGTTTTTAGGTTTTTTTGTTTTGTTTTAAATCGACCGTTGTTGTACACTTGTACGCGGGGACGCGGCCGCGGATGTGATGTTTTATCGGACCGACTTCCCGAGAAGTACAATGGATGAGCTTTGTTATTGTGCTCCTCAACCGAAAGACAGTAGCTAACTGATTTTTTTTTTTTTTGCACGTTAGCCGGCCACACTAGCTAGCTAGCACAAACGTGTGCAAGTCAGCCCCTCCCTCTAATTGTAACGCTGCTGGTGTAACGCAATAATGTTTGTAAATCTAAAATTGCACGGATGTCTGTGGGTCTATAAGTGGCTGCAGGCTGCCCGTTTATACCGGACACGTTGCATTTTAACACAATTTACCTATCTTGGGGAGATCTTGCTTCAAACCCTGCATACACGTGCAGTACAGTGTGTGTATCTATATATCTATATATAAATATAAAATCACTTTATTGTGCTTATTGGCGACCGGGTCCCTCGAGTAAAACGATGAGGGCGAAAACGGCGTCCACGTTTTTCGCCGCGCGCGCCAGACGAACCGTGCGCCGACTTGCTTTATAACATGTGCGGTACCGCCGCGTGTGTCTTGGGAAGTGTGTGTGAGACGATAACCTAACAGTTTTAGAAATAACAGTACAGTTTCAGTACAGTGTGTGTGTGTGTGTGTGTGTGTGTGGATGGTGTGTGTGTGTGTGTGTGGGGGGGGGGGGGTTGCTGCCAGTTTTTTTTCGGTGTGCTATACGATACACGCTCCTCGTTCACTGGTCAGCCACCGGAAGCTGGGGCTCAGCCGCTTAAGGAACACGTGTATGAGCTATCTAGCCCTGCTGAAGTCAGCAGTGAGGAGGCAAGCTAACATGTAATTTGTGGGGTGGGGGGGGGGGATACGCTAGCCGACTTCGCGTTGCCTGCGCACACTTTTTTTTGAAAACGCAGATCAGATTCACGTGTTCACACAGGCTACCGAAGTGTTGGCGACTTTCGGGAGTTTATTTTATTTAAACCGAGCCGTACGACGTGGTGAAGTTGTGTGGAGCCTCAAGATGTGCGTTGTGTGTGATGTGGTGACGCGAGGACAAAGGCCAATTTAACTTTTTTTTTTCTTTCTGGTTGTGGTTGCATGCTATATCCGTCCGTCCGGACAGGTTTGATTTGCTGAAATGTGTGCAGTGTTGCATAATTGTGCTCGAGTCAAGTCTATACAGTGCGAAAACAGTTTTCACTAAATACATGACTTTGTTCCCCCCCCCCCCCCACTCCCCTATGTACAAGCCATTTTCGCTGCCCACACAACACCCCACATGTGGCCCAGGATCAAGCATTAATTTGGCTCATTGCATTTACACAGATTTCTGGAGACATGGCCACAGAACATATTAATGGAAATGGTCCAGAAGAACCAATGGACACCTCCGCTGCAGTTACCCATTCTGAGCACTTCCAGACTTTATTAGATGCTGGTTTACCACAGAAAGTTGCTGAAAAACTAGATGAAATTTACATAGCAGGTAAGACAAAATGAATGTCAATGTATATTCATATACTTGCATTTTATTGATGCAAATTTTTGCATGTGCTGTCATCTTCATTGCCTTTTTTGAATGTGGGAATTAGTCATTTTAAAGCAACTTTTTGTGGTTTCCTACCAAAATGGGTACTGCAGTGCTACAAAATTTGTAATTGACTATTGCCGTGACAATGCGTGAATTATTGCATTTCATAATTAAGTTGCATGGTAAACCACTGTTGAGTTGTCTCTATGACTGTAATAACGCTTTCCTCTTATTCTCTGGATTCATAATACAGTGTTAAGTTGGTCTGATTTCTATTAACCCAGCCCTTGGCACCATTTTAACACTACTCTAAAAAGAAATTATCACCTTTCAATTTAATTGAATACAGATTTACCACTACATTTACTGTTCTTTGTGTCCAAATGATGACCTCATTAATATATCACCGAGTGACTTCGGTTGCTATGACGGTTTACCGCTAAGATCTGATTGGACAATGAACTATGTAGATTGGCATCTGGATTTCCTTTTCTTTAACTCAGACCTGTCATTCCTTGAGGGTTGTATCTTAAATGCCAACATTTTTATCTTAAAAATAAGAATTATTAGGCAATCCTTTCAGCGAGGGAAATTTTAAAACGGTGACAATGCGTGAATTATTGCATTTCATTAAGTTGCATGGTAAACCACTGTTGAGTTGTCTCTCTGATTGTAATAACGCTTTCCTCTTATTCTCTGGATTCATAATACAGTGTTAAGTTGGTCTGATTTCTATTAACCCAGCCCTTAGCACCATTTTAACACTACTCTAAAAAGAAAATATCACCTGCATATGGTTATAGTCTGCACTTTGCCCTAGTTCTTTTTTTCCGTCCGATTTACACACTGATACAGAGGGGTGAGTTTCAGTAGCAAATCCAGGGGTCATTTCGGGTCTTAGGTGGACTACTAGAAAATAACTTTGCCTTGCCTTTTCAACCAGATGGGGACAAATCAGAAACAATAGCAGCAGCAGCTGCCTGGTGTGTGGCAGTTTGGGACAGGTGATGGAGCCACTGTAGAGCAGAATGCTGGCAGACTCATTAGAAGCACCAGAGAGGGCACATGCATATCATGTTTCACAGTCACATCTGTTATGATTAGTTCAGCAAAAAAAAATACCGGTTGGGGAATAAAGTACAGCCTGCCTTCTAAACATTTCTCCATTAGACCGGGAATTGTAATGGGTTATTGGTCCATCACAACATAAAAGCCTATTGCGTTATCCAGATTGCCTACACGATGCAGTTAAATGTGTTGTTAATTGTCAGCTGCATGTTGTATATGTTGTGTGTTCTGTTCCCAACAGGATTGGTGTCACACAGTGACTTGGATGACCGAGCAATTGAGGCCCTGAAGGAGTTCAACGAGGACGGTGCTCTGCAAGTCCTTCTGCAGTTCAAGGAAAGCGACCTCTCACATGTTCAGGTATGAATGTTGCTGATTCTCCTTGTGGCAATATCATATTTTGTGATCCTAATAAGCATAATTTTCATCGTTCAAATCTAACACGGCGTCGCCACAACATGAGATTGTGGAATGATTGGTCTGGTGGTATACATTCTTGTGGCTCCTTTGCAGAACAAAAGTGCCTTTCTTTGTGGAGTTATGAAGACGTACAGACAGCGAGAGAAACAAGGGACCAAAGTGTCAGACTCCAATAAAGGACCAGATGAGGCCAAAATCAAAGTAAGTCGACATTGAATCCTGGAAACTTGTGTTGTAACTTAACTTTGTGTTGGAATTTATTTGGGAACTAAGATGTATCACATTAACATTGCATTAAAATACAACCCGCCCCCCCCCCCCCACAAAAGTACTGCTGAACACTTCTTGTACACCTGTATTTAAACTCTCACTACATTGAATGGTATTGAGACCCTATATTGTGTTGACTAGGCCCTGCTGGAGAGAACTGGCTACACACTTGATGTGACAACAGGCCAGAGGAAGTATGGAGGCCCACCGCCAGAAACGGCACACTCCGGGGTGCAGCCTACCATCGGTACAGAGGTGCGTCCCTGTTGCTTGTCTTTTAATCTCTAATCACAACATCCTTTACTTGGATGTCCAAATGATGACATTTTTTTATATTCTGTAGTAACCTTGGTTACACTGATGACTTACCGCTAAGACCTGACAGGACATACACCCGTACAACGACAGTTTGTGTCACAATTGTCCAACTGGGAGAAAAGAACACTTCTCACTTTCCACCTGGCAGATATTTGTTGGCAAGATCCCCAGAGACCTGTTTGAAGACGAGCTGGTCCCGCTGTTTGAAAAAGCCGGTCCTATCTGGGACCTTCGCCTGATGATGGACCCACTCAGCGGCCTGAACAGAGGCTACGCCTTTGTCACTTTCTGCACTAAAGATGCTGCACAGGAGGCCGTCAAATTGGTATGTCATCTCAATATGGGATAGGTTTTATGATCTAATACTTTATTACCATACAACTTGGTTAGGGATTTGCCTCAGTGTGCTCATGACAGAACAACAAACAATTACAGCATAACAGTGAATACACATAATAAGATGAAAATCACGTATATCCCCCACCCCATAGAACATTACATACATTCATGAATGGACGATACTGACAGTCCAAGAGGAAAGTCTAGTGCAAAATAAGAATAAAATGTCAGGTGCTTTAAAATGCAGAAGTAGTACTTTGCTTTCTTCAAGTGCCGATGCAAAATTGGGGAGCCATTTTAGCATTTGGATTGTTCTGTTATGTTTGTGTTGCTGCCACATGTGTAGCGTTCAGAAAAAAGTAACGCCTATTTCATACATGACATTGCTACACTCAAGACTACAGGCTCATAGACTTCCCATCTTATCCCTGTTGCCTGCTGACTTCTCCGTTCATTCTTGCGGTCTATTCTTTTGCAGTGCAACAACAATGAAATTCGACCAGGCAAACACATCGGTGTCTGCATCTCTGTGGCCAATAATAGACTGTTTGTTGGGTCCATCCCCAAGAGTAAAACAAAAGAGCAGATTGTGGAGGAATTTGCAAAAGTCACAGGTAAGTCAATGTCATGGTTTGTGCCCACTAGATTGTTCAACAAGTTGTATAACAATTTGCATTTGTTAAATCATCCAATTGTTAAATTAAATTACCTCAAATCATTAAATAATTTAATTGAATACAGATTTACCACTACATTTACTGTTCTTTATGTCCAAATGATGACCTCATTAATATATCACCGAGTGACTTCGGTTGCTATGACGGTTTACCGCTAAGATCTGATTGGACAATGAACTATGTAGATTGGCATCTGGATTTTCTTTTCTTTAACTCAGACCTGTCATTCCTTGAGGGTTGTTTCTTAAATGCCAACATTTTTATCATTTGCCTATCATAAAAAGAAGAATTATTAGGCAATCCTTTCAGCGAGGGAAATTTTAAAACAGTGAGGGTGTGCTAAAATAAGCGTCTATCATATATTCCCTGTAATTCGTCCTGCTAAACATATTTCCGTATTTCTCGCCACAGAGGGCCTAAACGACGTCATACTCTACCACCAGCCTGACGACAAGAAGAAAAACAGGGGCTTCTGCTTCCTGGAGTATGAAGACCACAAGACGGCAGCTCAGGCACGCCGGCGACTGATGAGCGGGAAGGTGAAGGTGTGGGGGAACGTGGTCACTGTGGAGTGGGCTGACCCCATCGAAGACCCCGACCCAGAGGTCATGGCCAAGGTAAAGCAGAGTCCTGTGGGGTGGGGGCTAGGATGGTGGTAGGCTATTGTTGACCACAGGTGAACTGGTCACAAAGTATAAACAGTCATAAACATTAGTCATTTGTATTAGACTTGGCATTAGCCAGTTGTAGTCATTTATAATGGAAGCATTTCCAATTATAGCAGTTTCTTCATCACTAACACTTTTATTTTATTGTATTTTTCCACTTCCAGGTTAAGGTTCTGTTTGTGAGGAACCTAGCAAGTACAGTAACGGAGGAGATACTGGAAAACACCTTCAGTCAATTTGGCAAGCTGGAGAGGGTGAAGAAATTGAAAGACTATGCCTTCATTCACTTTGAGGAGAGGGACGGTGCTGTAAAGGTATGGAAAATAGTGTTTCCAAACAGTTAAATCTTCTCTCCTTTTTAAAAATGTTGTAGTGCTAGTTGGGACCTTCATTTAACTGTTTCCCTCCGTAATGCTTTCGACAGGCTTTGGCTGATCTCAATGGAAAAGACCTTGAGGGCGAACACATAGAGATCGTCTTCGCCAAGCCCCCTGACCAGAAGAGGAAAGAGCGCAAAGCCCTGAGACAAGCCGCCAAAACGCAAATGTAAGGAAACCGTCAAAGCCTTTCGGGTTAGGCCTGCTGTTGAAAATCGCCTACTGAATCTCAAAAGACGCCCGAGTCTTCTCAAGCCCGGTTGACCTCCAACACCTGTGTGCCTCTCTCCTAGGTATGACGATTACTATTACTACGGGCCACCGCACATGCCGCCGCCCACAAGAGGCAGGGGCCGTGGTGGCCGCGGAGGCTACTCCTACCCCCCCGACTATTACGGCTACGAAGACTACTATGATTACTACGGATACGACTACCACAACTACCGGGGCGGCTACGACGACCCCTACTATGGCTACGACGACTTCCAAGTGAGCGGGAGAGGACGGGGAGGCAGAGGAGGAGGAGGTGTACGCGGAGGCACCAGCCAGACCAGGGGCCGCGGTGCCGCCACACCCAGAGGCCGGGCGAGCTTCTCCCAACGAGGAGGTCCTGGAACAAGCAGAGGTCCGCTCACAGAACTGGGCAAATAATCATGATGGTGATGATAATGACGTCGGGGGAATCAATGGTCTAGGGTGTGCTCCCTGATCATCTTGCTTGTACTGTACCCATAACGATGACAACATTAACTTTACTTTTAAATGTCTGGGAGAAACTCGCTTATGGAAAATCCTTTTAGAGAAGGCTGCAGAAGCAAAAGGATGGCAATCACTGCACTGAAGTCGTCGCCAATGGGTTGATGCTCCTGTGCAAAAGATTGGGACTTGGGGCCAAGGACCGCTTTAAAGTTGAGCATTGGTATTCAATAATGGTTCTACTGAAGACAAGTAATATTGGTTTTGCATAACATTTAGACTCCTTAATGTTGCATTTGAAACAGTACACCTGCTTATTGCTTTCAGATCCTTGACAGGGGGTGTCGTCTTTCAGAGCTAGAAACACTCAGGCCTCATCTGCTGCCAGGGGATGCGGGGCGGGCGGGAAATCAATCAATGCATTTTGTACTTTGAATTCTACTTTGCCAATTAGTGTACCTTTCCATTGAGCGGGGTTACGGTGTCTTGTCAAATAGTCGTCTCTAATCTTATCCGTCTTCTGATTGGTTCCAGCAGGGAAGCGTGGCCGAGGCCGGTCCTGACCTGTCACCGTGGAGACTGACTTGCTGTGTGGGGTTACACCGTAAGCTGCAATGGATGTTGATAGAAAAAAAAAAAACTTCAACGAAAAGGTCCAACGATATTCCAGCCTTACTGAAGAAGCATCTCCTAGCCCCCCCTCTCTTCCCCCCCCACCCCCTCTAACTGCCACCTGGAAAAGAAAATGACCGGAGGATTATGAATTCTTGCCACCATCTTGTTTCCCCCCCCTCCCCTGCACCTAGCTCCAGCATACCATGCTCCCATGTATCGCCCCAACAATCGACCCCCCCCCCCTCCCCCCTTTCTCCCTGCCCGCCCACCCACCCCCAGAACATGCCATTTTTAAATAATTATTGAAGAATTTGCACTTTTAAGTTTCTTAGGTTTGAAGTGGCTCAAAGGAGCTTGATGCTATTGTATATTTTTGTGCTAATTGCGATTTTTATTGTCGGGATATCCATGTTAATCTTAATCGTTTGATTTGGATGTTTTGGAAGAGAAGGTTTGCAGGTGTTGAGGGCGTACCCACCTGGCATGGAGAAGTCAGGCATTCCAGGAAAGTTGTTCTTTTCAGAACTTGTCTTTAAAGGGTTGGTTGACTACCTCAGTACAGAGGACTAAACTACCCGGCCTGTACTGTAAATAGGGAAACTATATTGATAAAAGCAGGGCTTGTTTTTTTTCTCTACGGAATATGCACAAGGGTCGGCGGCGCAGAAACAAAACAATGTACTTAATGTAATATAGACGTTTTTCGCTGCGGCTCTGACACTGCAAACAGTCAAACTGGGCATGCAAAACAATCTCATCAGATGAGCCCGAACAAGCCCTGCTTTCATCCTATTTTGAACTGAATTGGCAGCAGTGCCTGTTCAGAGTATGTAGTTACTGGTGTATAGTTTTTCGAAAAAGGAAAAAAAAAATGTTACTTTTGTAAAGGCTTCAACACCACAGGGGCATCCAACTTTGTTTTAAAAAAGCCCTGCAGTGTCCCTTTGGCACCACTTTATTCTAGTGGATTTGTTTTATATTAATACCAATGAAGCATCAGAATAATGTAAAACCATCATAATCCAATAATTGTCCCAATCATGTAACATCTCGGATCACTTCAGACACCCTGACAGCAGCTATAGTCACTCATTTTTGTTTTTCAAGGTTATCTTGGATGAATACTAATTGCCATATTGCCCCGCCATCGCGAAATGTGTGCCTATTGTTAGCTGTTCCTGGTGCTGAGGAGGATCACGGTAACATTGTGGTAGAAGGGATACTGCAGAGAATGATTTCTATTTCCAGGTATAGCAAAAAGGAAACTGTGCTATTCAATCCCCGGTTTTGTATACAGTTAACTCCCTCTTCAATAAAATCATTACAACCACCTTTTGAAAAAAAGATGTTAGCAGTTTTAAACTATTGTTGGTGGCCAACAACGTTTTTTGCATTCCTGCAAATAAATTGTTTTATACTGTAAAATGGAGGTGAGTGTAACTTATTTTTGTAATAAAGTTTTTGATTTCTATCCGTGTCGTGCTGTTTGGAATGACATCTCCCTGAGCATGGAGAGGTCACCAGGCTGATGTTGATCTCAAACCTGGGGCTGGTCCTCCATCAGGGTCACCATGGTAACACATGCGGATCTAGTAGTTGCTGAGGTTAATCTCAAACCTAGGGCTGGTTCCCCCATCAGGGTCACCATGGTAACGCATGCGGATCTAGTAGTCTACAGTCTAGTGCACATTGTTGTGATTGACTTATGAATCTATAAATTAAAATTATAAAGATATTTATTTAGGGGGTGGTGTTTCACCAATGCATGTACAGTACAGCCACCGGATAGCAATACCGGTTGCAGACCGGACCGGGGCGGAGATGACATCATGCGTATCGCCGAAAACAAGCGCGCATGGCCTGCGGAGTCTGGCCCTGCAGATGGGGAAAGGAAATGTCACCGCACGACGCGGCCATTTAAAAACAGACACAGACACGCAGGGAGTCGGGGATTTTTTGCGTCGGTGTGGATGAAGCATTAAAAATACCACAAAAAAAAACAACGCACATCAACGGGTCTGCTTTAAAAAAAGGCTGATCTGTCCATTGCAAACCCCGGCGTCGTCGTCTAGCGTGCGTCCGTCCGTCCGTCCGTATCTGTCTGTCTGTATTCCTCCGCTGCTCCGATCAACGTGCACGTATCCGACGCAAATCATGTCGGCTCAGTACGATAACCCAGCACAGATGGTGAGTTGCAGCTTTTATTGTTGTTGTTGTTGTTGTAATGAAACGACGTGACTCTAAATTGCGTAATGCATGCATTGCATGTTCCCTTTTAACGCGCGTGCATGCATGTGCGCGTGAATAACGGCCCTGCTCCACCCTTGCTGTCTGTCTCCTATGATGATGAGCAGCAGCGGTAGGAAGGTGCGCATCGTCGTCGCGACATGGGCTTCGTCGCCGTGTGTCTGCAGAGGATGAGACGCGGCGTGAGGCTGGAGCTGCTGCGGGACCTGGGCCGCCAGTATCCCGTCTTCTGCTTCCTGCTGCTGGTCCTGCTGCTGTCCACCCTCCTGCTGAACAGGTCTACATCCACGGCTATTCATCCACCCAAGTCCAAGTCCACCCCCCCCCCCCCCCCCCCCCCCCCTACCTTAAAGCCTTTAAGGTGGACACCTCTCCTGTCTGACCACCAGTGTGTGTGTGTACTTTGTCTTTACAGGTATCTGCACATACTCATGGTGTTTTGGTCCTTCCTGGCTGGAGTGGTGACGTTTTACTGCTCTCTGGGACCCGAGTCTCTGCTGCCCAACGTCCTGACGTCCATTAGGCCAAAGGTCAAGGTACGCCAGAGGGGGGGTCGAGATGGTCTGTCTGAAAAAAAAAAAAGCCAAGTAGTAGTAGAAATTGGGGGTTGCGGTGTTGGAGATAAACGGCTGCATGGAGCTGTTAGCCGTTTAACTGCTTCCCTGGGTGATAAGTCATTGCTGTACATTCAGACAGATGCTGAAGATCACAGGCCACTGTCTCATAATGTCCTCTGACTCTGTGCTGTTGTGTGTTGTTTGGACCAGTCGTACCAACAGGAGCTCTTCCCCCTCGGTCACAGTTGTGCCGTGTGTGGAAAAATCAAATGCAAAAGGCACAGGTGAGTGACCCGACCTGCGCTGGCCTCACGTTAAAGGGTAAGCAAACCCCCATTTTTTGTGGTAAAGGGTACGTAAACCCCCATGTCTTCTGGACGTATTTTATTTTATTTAAAAAATGTGAACGTTGTCAAAACAGACGTCACACTCGCTCAGGCAGGATGCGCAGCCGATAGAAAACCACTACTTTGGAAAAGTGTTTTTAGCTGGAAGTAGCGGACCCCTCGTATTTCATATAAGATTTCCCCTGTTGAACAACTTTACACATTTCAGTAAAAAATTGACCACAGAAGTGTTCAGCACCACTTTGTGAGACCCGAACAGTTTTCCCCTAAAAGTGATTTTGAGGTTTACTTCGCCTTTAATGGCAGGACAGGAGGTGGGGGGGGGGGGGGGGTACTGTGACCCACTGGGTTAACCCTGACCGTACACAGTGGATGCTCATCATAACGCATTGACACTGAGCTACTTCAGTGGATAGTCCTATGACACTTCTGACACGCTTACCTTCAACTGACCGCATGATTAGCAAAAATAGAGACCGCTTACCATTTAGATCAGCTGGGAGGTAAATGAGGAAACCGATGCTTTAGTTTCTTGCTGATGTTCCCAGCGGTTCCTTCTAGTGGTCAGATAATATACATATGTATATATACAGTATATACCTATTTGTATTTCACAGACCCACTCTACTCCTTGAAAACTACCAACCCTGGCTTGACCTGCAAGTTCCCTCCAAGGTGGACGTCTCCCTTTCAGAGGTCAAATATAAATATATACATGCCAAGATTTTCAACTTAACACATTTTAATCGATATCTATTATATCATATGTTCTTATGGTGTTATTTTTTTCTTCTTCTAGATACTTGAACTGGTTTTGGAGAACTTTGTGTATCCCTGGTACAGGTAATCATAGTCTTTTTGTTCAGTGCTATATTTGACTACACGAGACAAAGTTCTCACGTTTGTGAAGATCGATATTCACTTTTTTCAGAGACATCACCGACGACGAGGCCTTCGTGGACGAGCTGCGGGTGACGCTGCGCTTCTTCGCCGCCGTGTTGGTCCGCCGAATCCAGAAGGTGATGATAGCAGGCGGCGCGGTTTGAGATATCGACACAACGAGTTACTGATGTTTCTGACCGTCCCTCAGGTGGACGTGGCTTCCCTGATCACCCACAAGCTGCTGAAGGTCTCCATGAAGCACATTGAAGTCATCAGCAAAGCCAGGCAGAAAGGTACCGCAGGAAGAGGACATTAAACCAAAGAGAGAGAGTCCACAGCCGTCTCCTCTAGTTTGGGGAGGGAGGAGAGGCGAGTGGTTGGGGGTGTCTGAGTCCCGAGCCATAAGGTTCTGGGTTTAAACTGTTCGGCTCCACAGTCCTAACCTGTCAGTATCCGTTGAGCAAGACTCCTAACCTCGTTCGTACTTCACGATGTTCACCTTCACTCCTGTATTCATGTGTACTTTTAGGATGAGGCGTGGTTATGTATGCGTGTGTCTCGCCCCCCGGCGTTGTTGCCTTTTCTTATTTTATTGCTACTGCGGCAGAACCGATTTGAATGTACAGTACATATAAGTATATACACCTTGCCCCTCTCTCCAGTGAAGAACGCAGAGTACCTGCAGCAGGCGGCGCTGGAGGAGTACGGCCCTGACCTCCACGTCGCCCTGCGCAGCCGCCGGGACGAGCTGCTCTACCTCCGGAAACTCACAGAGATCCTCTTCCCTTACATCCTGCCGCCCAAGGCCTTGGACTGCAGGTACGACCGGCTCGCCGATTGGTTGCTTGCTCCGCCGGCCAACGCTGAACCCAACTCACTCAAGCGTGTATAAATAGGGCTTGTACATCAGAATGCATCATGGGATTTTCTTTTTGTCGGCGATACTCCGCCATATTGAGAGGACTCAAGAGAGTTGCAGCGCTGTAACATCCTATTCTCAATGTAAATATACCGTAACCCAGGCTGATGAAAACTTTCGTGTCGCGTGAGAAACGCTGTGGCGGTTTCAAACGCAACAATGTCTCCCCCATAATGACAAATCAGTTCATGATTTATTACTAAACAATGACAACAACGGCAGTCAACTCTTGTCACGCGCCGCCCAAGTGGCTTTTGTTGGGGCCCTATCCTGGGTGCCATAATTGCTCAAGCGCCACCGGTGTGCAGCCCCACCCAGCGCCACCCGGCCCCACCCGGCCCCAGAGTCTAGTCAGTCTGACTCAGGCCAGGTGAGGCTGTAAACCAGCCATCAACAACACACACTCCACACACACTCCAACAATGACCAAAAAACCATGCCAAAGCTTCCTATGTTTCCAAAATGGATTTTGACATTGATATGTGATGTGGCGATGTACAAGCATGTTGGGGGACACGCAAGTCTGGAATGGGCTGTACAGTTTATCAAAATGAATGCTATGGCTACAATGGTAAATGCATGCATTTATATAGCGCTTTCTCAGAGGTATGACCAATCAAAGCGCTTTACAATTATTGCCTCACATTCACCCATTCATACAGACATTCATACTCCGACGGCTTCAGTCGTGTCTTGACATGCATGCATATGCGCTGTGTAGACAAGACTAAGGCTACGCCCAATGAGCTAATTTCACGCCTTTGGCATAGCAGAAAGACAATATTGGATGTAAGTTTTACTTTGCTTCTTTTGCTTCTTCTGTTCCCGTCTTCTGTCGTCCATCTTTTGGCCTTCTCCTCAGATCCCTCACCCTCCTGATAAGGGAAGTGCTGACTGGTTCTGTGTTTCTGCCTTCCATGGACTATTTGGCTGACCCTGTGAGTCCTAGACACACACACACACACACACACACACACACACACACACACACACACACACACACACACACACACACACACACACACACACACACACACACACACACACACACACACACAACCCAGGTTGCAAAGCACTGTTGTCCCCCAGGCACCTGCCTAGCAATTAGCCCCCCCCCCCCCCCCCCTCCCCCTGTGTTAAAGACCATGTAAAGCAAATGCTGAGATTTGTTTCTAAACACATTACACACGTTGGAAAGTCATTGCTGAACACATGTGAAAAGACTGTACAACCATTTAATGTTGAATTGTGGAGTTAGACCGTTTTTCTATTTTTCACCATTTTCGTGTTCAGGATTTTATGGGCGGGGCTTAAAGGGTACATGATGACATAGGCGCTACCCCTTGGCATTGCCCCGCCCCTAACAACCGGAGCGCAGTCACTGCTTGTCACGCTCAATCGCGAGTTTGACGATTAGTGGTTTAGCGCCTTCAGCGGACACGCCCCCAACATCTCAGAGCAGAGAATAATGCTTATTTGTTCACGATTTTGAATCCTAATTTTAGATACTTGGCAACTTTTTTAATCATTCAAATTTGGCTGGGTGGTTAATAACACATTTTTCTATAGTGTGACAAACTCTAAACACATATTTCCCTTTGGTTTACACAGACTTTAAGCTTTTGAGTGGTACGTTCATAAAAAGGATTGGCATTATGTATGAAATTAATGAAAGTTTCAAGTTGATCGGAGCCTCTTGTTTATTCATCTGTTGGATAAATGTTTGGTTGTTGCATGATTTGCACTTAAAATGCTGTCCATAATGGTGCGTTCCAGGCAACCCGTAACCCGTGATTTCACCGCTTCATACTCACGACTTGTTAGCGTTCCAGGCAAGTCACGACTAACAAACAAACAAACAAACAAACCTGCGATTGAATAAACATAAACATAAACTATAGTACTCTAACTCGTATGTGTATTGTTTTGATTACAATGTGCGGAATTACGTTACGTTGCCTATTCATGTCTATCTATGTATATTTTCTCACCGTTGGCCACCGGTGTCTGCGGAGCATCAGGGGAAGCCTTTGTTGTTTATGACGTCAAAAAACAAACTGGGAGTACATCGATCAGACACGAGTTCACAGGTCGTGAGTTACGGGTTTGACTGCCGTTCCAGAGCACTTTCACGGGTAGGAGGTCGTGAAATCACGGGTTACAGGTTGCCTGGAACGCACCATAACACTCCACAATAACGTGTGCATGTTAAGGAGTCTCCCGTCTGAATGAATATGCTGAATCTCACAGGACTCATATTTTTCTATTTCTGTGTTTTGGACAGATTATGCAGTGAGTTACATTATGCATGAGTAACATCCTGTATAATATTTTCTTTACATAGAAATACAGAAGTACAGAAATAGCTGATATACATGTGATTAAGAGCAACTGAGCGCTAGCTGGGGCCGTGTTAGTCCCTCGGTCAATCCAGTCCAATGCAAATAGAGCTAAACTGATACCAGCTTACTTACTATTACTAAAGTTACTGTCTCTCTCTGGGGATTTAATGGAATTGTGTTGCACTTTGTGTAGTTCTCTGAAAGTGGAAACATATTACATATCAATTAGACTTCATAGTATGCTACACAATGACTTTTATCCTTTTGCTTCTTTTTAGGACACAGTGAATCATTTAATCTTGCTATTGATCGACAACTCTCCCGTAAGTATGGGCTGAGCAGTGTGGTTATAAGGGTAACGCTTTCTGTGCATATTTTGTCACTAGGGATGCAACGGTACCGTGGGCCCGCGGTTCGGTACGTATCACGGTTTTGGGCCGCGGTAACGGTGCGGTTTTGGTGTCTTTATATTTAAGAAAAAAATAAAAACTCATCACCCTTTAAACAATGAACTCTTTACTTGGCAGCATGACTGACTAGGCCTGGTTTCTGTCTCTCCTGTATGAAATCAAGGGGAGAAAAACATTAAAATTAAAAGTGCTTCTAAGCTTTGACAACCTGTAGGTGCTTTAGGTGAGTTAGTATCCACCGAATAGGGCTGCGTATCTTTGGCTATGAATACTCCCACATGCTTTTGTTATTTCTAAAGAGTTGGGACATGACCGGGTGACGACGACGTAAATGAGACGCCATGTGAGTGTTTCCACTCAAATAGCCGACAGCGGCAAAGCAATGCTTGCAGACTGTACTTTGTTTATTTACGGTCCTCTTACCCTCGTCACAGTATTGAATGCTGAATCTAAAATGTTACCACACAGTAGATTTGAGGGTGCTGGTTCTTCAAATCTGCTTCTCTTTGTCTCGCTTGCGCTCGCCATTGTCACGTAGGAGCTGAGCAAATATTAGTTTTTCGTTTCCTCTCTTCTCCGGCTCGTATTTGCATACAGAGCGCTGATAGGCTACAGGGAAATTCTGATAGGCTCCAATGTACAACGTGACTGTAGTCTCGCCTGCAGCGCAATAAGCAAGTTTACGTATGTGTGCGTATTGAACCGTAGGGGGCGTACTGAACGGCACGACAAATTATTGTGTACCGTTGCATTTCTAAATGTTACATTAAAGTAATGTTCATGTGTACATAGCATGTTGTATGTTTATTGCATTTGTCAAAAAGTATGTAAAATAATTGCGCATATTTAAAATCAAGTTACAGAAACTGATGATTTACAGTATGCACATTTTAATTTTCATCACTTTATCTTGAAAAGATACATCGATATTTAGTCAGTTTAATTGTTTTGACTGCACACTGTTCCTCTGTGCATGGATAATGTTTAACACTGAGGATGTGATGTCACTCTGGTTCCCATGGTGACTGTCGTGTGTTTCCCCAGCCTGAGGAGCCGACAGAGCCCACCTCAGCCCTGGTTCCTTTCCTGCAACGGTACGCCGACCCGCGCAACAAGAAGCCCTCGGTCAGTAGTACTGCTGTTCAATCTGCTTCACTCCACACATTAACCCGAGGAACCACCACACTCACCAGTTGCTTACTACCATGGACGTATGGGATATGTCCCATACTGGTGTCCCTAATACACCCTTTAACCCATAACACTGTCGCTTCCCAATACACACCCTTGCTTGCAACCATTTGGTAGAGCAATCACACCCTGATTGTTTATTTCTAAATGCACTAATTTAATAATGAAGGTCCTGTAATATGTTATTTAAAAGGTTATAATACTAATGCTAATAATAATCTTTTGAAGGTCCTGAAGTTGGAGCTGAAGGAGATCAGGGAGCAGCAAGACCTTCTCTTCCGTTTCATGAACTTCCTGAAGCAGGAGGGAGCCGTCCATGTCCTCCAGTTCTGCCTCACTGTTGGTAAATTCCCCACACATGTTCACCTGTACAGTGCATTTGCCAATATTGGTCCACCATTACAACGGGGAAGTGAAAGATATTTAGCATATTTACGAGGGCATGCACCAAGTGAACACACATAGAACTGTGATTTAAGACCTGGCTGTGAATCAGTGTTGTTCATAGTGGGCGTCATTTTCCATCTATCATTCATCTATAATATTTTCCTTCTTGCATTTACATTGCTACTCCTGTTGTGAGCATAATAGATATACGTTATGTATATTTATTTTTGTAATTTGTTATTATTTTTTAAATCTTACTGTCCCATCTGGGATTAATGTATGGCTGCTACGATTAGGCAGACAATTAATTGAATACAATTTTTATAATCCGATTAATCGTTTAGGTCATTTGTCAAGTACTAATGCCATTTTTTTGCTGCTTGATGCTTTAGAAATTCAAATATTTGGTTCATGCATCATTATAAAATTAATACTTTAGTTTTTCTTGGTTGCTTGTCAGATAAAACAAGCAAATTTAAGACACCACTTTAGACTCTGGTAACTTGTGATGGCATTTGCTATTATTTATGACATTTTGTAGACCAAATGATTAACCAATGAATCGAAAAAATGATCGTTAGATTAATCGACTATGAAATATTCGTGAGTTGCATCCCTAGATTAATGAAGTACATCTGATCATCTGATCTCTCATCTCGTGGTCTTTTTCCAGAGGAGTTCAACGACAAGATCCTGTGCCCTGAGCTGTCTGACTCTGAGAAGGTGCTGCTCCACGAGGAGGTGAGGAAGATCTACGCCACCTACTGCCTCGACGAGAGCATCGACAAGATCCGCTTCGACTCCTTCATAGTGGAAGAAATACGCAATGGTATGTAACGAACGCCGCGTAACCCAACCGTTTTTTCCCAACCAAATGCTGCCGAGACCGCATTTCCACATTAAATAATTGAAGAGGCCCTGTTTTTTTGGGCCTAGCCCATGAATAATATTAACTTATAATTGATGTTGTAATGCAAAAAAGATATTCCAAAATAAGTGTATGGATTAATAATGCAGTATGTTCCTTCTCCTCAGTTGCAGAAGCCCCATATGGAGAGGTGGTAAAGCTACAGACCATGAGATGTTTGTTTGAAGCCTACGAGCATGTCCTGTCTCTCCTGGAGAACGTGTTCACCCCCATGTTCTGTCACAGTGACGAGGTCAGCATTTATTTCATAATCGTAATAATAACACAAATAATTGTATTATTTACTATACTTAGATGCCAAATGTTCACCATTGATGTAGTCACTCACAAGTGCACATTTGTGTTACATTTGTGGTTTGGGGTATATGGAACAGTCAACTGAGATAAATCGAGTTAAACGGTTTCACTCAATTTCCGCCGTTTTTCCACCAACTGACCCCTCCTCACCCGTGACGGTGTATCGATAGCGTGTCTGCTATCGGGTTGACGGGCTGACGGGGTGCCAACGCGACTCTCGGCCGTCAAAGGATCCCTCGTTGGGCAGCCAGTGTCCGCAGCGGCGAGCCACTGCCTCCCTTCAGACACGCTCATGTTCTCCTGAATAACACCGGAGCTAAGGAGGGAGGCAGCGTTAGAGCACTACTTGGGGGGGGGGGGGGGGGGGGAGGTCTTAATAGGCCGTGTGTTAATGATTACAACAAAATTGATACTGGTCGGTTCTAATCAAAATCTTACTTTATGTGAGAGGTGATGTGCAGCGAGCCGGGTATTATTGCGAAATAAACCCCTTCAGGGTGATGCAGAAATCAATAATTTGACACAAAATATAACAATAATTGTATTGCTTCCGCTCAAAAAAGAAAAGTCCATTAGAGTATGGTTGGAAAGAGCATCCATAGCAACGGTCTGTATTCATAGCAGCGGTCTAAGAAATAACAGACTGTAGAGTGCCGTAATTTACCAGTCAGAGTCGGGTATTCAACAAAGCTGTGTAATAAAATGCAGTTAAATTTTTCAGAAAACAGGTTTTCTGTTTTCTGTTATTGTCTTTTATTGTGTCTCTTGGTATTGCTGTTGTGGCCCTATAGAGACCCTGACATTGTGGCTGTTAATGTGATGCTGATCTCTCCATATTCCTGCAGTACTTCCGTCAGCTGCTCAGAGGGGCGGAGTCCCCAGCCAGGAACTCCAAGATGAGCAGGTGTGTGTGTGTGTGTGTGTGTGTGTGATGAGTTGATTTCAAGTTCTGCACCACAGTGACTACCGCAGTGTTGAGACTATAATCTATATTACAGTGTGCACACACAAATTAACTTGGTTGATGACGGTGCCACATGCTGTGTTTCATCATCATCATCTTGGGGGGGCGTGGTCTTTATGCCACTAACGCCCTGTGCATATTATTTCAGAAATAGCCTCAGTTTGGATGACATCCGGTAAGTAGCATCAGTGTGGTGATGACAACAGAAGCTAGCTAGGTAGCGTCGCTGCTGCTGCCGCTGCACGCTGCGATGCAAGTTCAACCATGTTCATCCTGCCGACTCTGGCCTGCAGTCGAAGTCGTATTGCCATTAGCAATATGTTAGTTTCCCGGGGAAATCAGGGTTCATAGAGTTCATAATGTGTGTGTGTGATACACAATGATGCCAAAATATGTGTAGGCCTACTATTTTAGGGTTTGCAATGCAAACGTAGGCTATGGAGGAGAAGACATTTATTTTGATAGCTTTATTTTGTTATTTGTCTCGAATTGAATTTACAATTTCATTATTCTTTAGGTTTAAAATGTTATCGTACCTTGAAAATCAAGTATTGAGCGTACGTGATACTTGACTTCACCTGGTCACCTTTTATTATTATTTTAATATATAACTTTAACTCAGCATTAGACTCTCATTGAGGGAAAAGCAGATGGTAGAGATGTGGCTCTCATTGGTCGAGCACCAGCCGCTGGCCATCCTTATTGGCTGGCGCCCTCCATGTCCGTTTCCATGTTTTAACCACAAACCCTGATCCATTGTTTGCCCATCTATCTCCCATCACTGCAGACTCTTGCCTTGTCATTCTCTCCTCTTGTCATTCTGCCCTGCCCTCGATATGACTCACGGTTCTTGCTCTCTCTCTCTCTCTGTCTGTCTCTTTGTCTCTCTCTCTCTGTCTCTTTCTCTCTCTCTGTCTCTTTGTCTCTCTCTCTGTCTCTGTCTCTGCCTCTCTCTCTGTCTCTTTGTCTCTCTCTCTGTCTCTCCTCTGTCTCTTTCTCTCTGTCTTTGTCTCTGTCTCACACGCACGCTTTCTTTCTTTCTTTCTTTCTTTCTTTCTTTCTTTCTTTCTTTCTTTCTTTCGTTCTTTCTTTCTTTCTTTCTTTCTTTCTTTCTTTCTTTCTTTCTTTATTTCTTTCTTTCTTTCTTTCTTTCTTTCTTTCTTTCTTTCTTCCTCCCTCTCTATTTCTTTGCTTTCTCCCTCCATCTCTCGGGGTGGCGGGAGGACGCCCATTCATCCGTTTCCTCCTCATAGCTCCTGGGACTGGAGCCCCGAGTCCCCCTCCTCCTCCTCCCTTTTCACCGCCTCTGGCAGCTCGTCCCCCGCATCTCTAAACCCCCTCCATGCCCAGCCCACGTTCACCACCACCTCCCCATACGGCCCGCTAACCCACCGCCACACCTCCCCCAAGTAAGTCCGGGTTGCGGTTTATCGTCCACTGCTGTCCCAGCTCCATCTCTCCATCTCGATGTCTTTTTTTTGTTGTCTTTCTTCCTCTACAGTCCTGTCATCCTCCTGTGCTGTGTTCCTACACGAGGTTTCCCCCCCCCCCCCCCCCCCCCCCCTTTGTGTCCTGCACGGATCGACCTATGCATGGAAACCCCACTGTCTACTGTTTTTTAATCTATGCTGTGTCCATATGTCCTCTCCTAACGGTCCCGTTGGTTTGTATGTGGACGGCGTTACGATGGTAACTTTACCGTGTGAGTGGAGCTCAGATGAGAAGTTTTGGGATATCTCCACAATAAATACTAGACGACCTGTGATACATGAAACCTATAGATCAGGTGTTGCAAAACACTGACCTTGGACACGTGTCCAAACGATGTGTATTTCCCATCGGTTCGCTCATTGCCGCTCACTGCCTATGACGTGCCGTGTGTCAGCTCCGCTTCAACCCCAGATCCAGATTGGCAGGATTCCCTGTTTGGCTTGTCTTTCTTGGAGTCCCTGCACACGCAACAAACACCTGGCTGTACCTTGCTGCTCCCTCCCACCCCCCCCTTCCTCCGTCCTCCTTCCTTAATCCCTTCCCCGTTTCCTTTCTTCCCTCCGTCCCTCCTCCCCTCCGTCTGATCGGCATTTGAAAGAAACCCCGCCCTCTCCCCCTCTCCCCGGCCCTCCCCCCCTTGTCGCTTTGGACCCATCTGGTGTACTCATAGGTGACCGCAAGGACTAATTCCCTGCCCCCCCCCCACCCACCCCTCTTGCAGAAACACGTCCAAAAGGGGCGAGTCGTTCGGGATCAGTAAGATTGGCAGTAAGATCAAAGGGGTGTTCAAGAGCACCACCATGGAAGGAGCCATGCTGCCCTCCTACGGCCTCGTGGAGGGAGAGGATGACATGGTAGGCGGTTATTACGTACCTCAGTTGGTCTATTTTTTTAAAAGTGTTTAGATATTGTCATCTGTGTGAATAGAGGCGGCAGTGCTGTATATAATGCTATGTAATATCCAGTATGAATCTCTTCTATACAAAACCTATACTCCTTTTACTCATTTTAATCCATCTTTCACCAATGAGTGTGGCTGTGGTAATTGCTGCTTGGTACCACGTGGTGGCAGTCCTGAGTAAGGAACAGTCCAGTCTAATGTGCTTTACCACTTTATGTTTGGTCGTCATGTTTCCCTGTAGGCATTTATTTTTAGCATGTTAGGATTGGAGAAAAAAGGTACATCCTGCAATTATGGCAAATAGACTTCCTTCACTTAGTTTCCTTATTTCCTTTCGGTGGGACCTACTGAATGATAATGTTGAAAGACGGATGAAAGATGAATCTTTAACTTGGATAGACGATGCAATTAAATCAATTTAATTGATGGAAAATAGACTCATGGTCTTATATTTAACATTTACAAAACAATTATTTCCGTCGTTTAATCTAACGATATTTCTTTTGAAAAATGGTTTTCGTCTAGAAAATGTCAAAAATAATTGCAAATGCCATCACAAGCTACCAGAGTCCAGAGTGATGTCTTAAATGTGCTTGCTTTATCTGACAAGCAGCCAAGAAAAACTAAAGCATTCATTTTATAATGATCCACGAACCAAACCTTTGAATTTTTGAGGCATCAAGCAGCAAATGTTAGTCATTTGTACTTCATAAATGACCCAACATATCGATTAGGTTAATTTTCTGCCAATTGACTAATCGTTGCAGCCCTTAATGTAAAATGTAATTATGTAATCTCTTCTTCTCCTCCCCACGCACTCTGGGTCTCCCTGCAGGTGGAGGAGGCCATGATGGTGCTGGAGGACGACGCCCCTGTGGAGGCGGTCTCCACGCCCAGCACGCCCCGCAACCTGTCGGCGTGGACCATCAGCATCCCCTACATCGACTTCTACGACGACGAGGTGAAGCGCGAGCGGGTGCCCGTGTTCTGCATCGACGTGGAGCGCAACGACCGCAAGGCCGGTGAGGGTGGTGTTGATGGAGGGGGGGTCTATTAGTCTGACTGACCCTCTGTCTGTCTGCCTGATTATTTGGTGTTGCTCTGGTGTTTCTCTCGGTCTGATTGGCTGGCTGGCTGTCTGACTAACTCACTGAGTGGCTGGTGTGTATTGAACAGTGTTCACTGGGCTGAATGACCGACTGACCCTCTGGTGTGTTGAACTTCATTCTCTGGTGTCTCTGACTGACTTGGCTGTGTGTGTATGTCTGTCTCTTTGACTGACTGTCCGTCTGTCCTCTGGTGTCTGTGTGCAGTTGGGCACGAGACGGAGAGCTGGTCCGTGTACAGAAGATACCTGGAGTTTTATGTGCTGGAGTCCAAGCTCACCTGAGTTCCACGGTAGGTCTTCCTGTCGACTCTCCATTGACTGAATAACACATTTAATATCTGCGTGATGGTGGCCACCGCTGGACTTCGAGGAAGTGTATGGATGTGTTAAGAAATCAATGTCTTCTATATGTCCATTCAAATCCATACTCTTTTGTCACCGATAAGTAAAGTCAGTTTGTAGTTGGTAATTGCGGGTTGTAGCCACATGGTGTCAGTGTTGAGTAAGGAACAGTACAGTGAGCCTCTAGTGCTTTTTTGCTGTTTTTCTGTACAAATGGAGCATAGTATAGATATGTGAAGAAAGGGCTTTATGACAATTGAAATATACATTTTAAATGTTATTGGTATTAAATATTTTACACATAACAGCATGGATGAAAGTACTTTGCAGTTTGATGGAAACTTGGCAGATGGCAGGTGCCATGTGAGGACAAGGCCTTGCCCTCACATGTCTGAGACTTGGGTTGCTGAGACTGGGCTGTCTTTGTCAACTCTAACCTTCACAGGATCGTTTCCGGATGCTCAGCTGCCCTCCAAGAGGATCATTGGTCCCAAGAACTACGAGTTCCTCACCTCAAAGCGGGAGGACTTCCAGGAGTATCTTCAGGTTACGATCTTCTGGACATTCGATTGGTTTTGATCCGTATCAGTTGCTGCCACAGATGATGATGCACCGTTTCAACATTACAGAGTGCATGCTTCAGGTTGCTTTAGCAGGGATGCAAACATGCATTAAATGTGCATCTAACACATTTGACCAATGGTGTTCCCAAGAAAGGAGAAACCAAGATGAAACAAAAACAAAATGTGCGCTTATGTTAAGCTTAATTAACATAACGTTAACGTTAAGCTCAATTGTTAGTGCATGATGTTAATGCTGCCAGGGCTTTCATTTGACACTGAGGTCAACCCATGCTAATAATGTATGCACACACGTTTTCCTAAGACTGCTTTTCATTGAGGGTGCTTGGTATTTCCCGTTACAGAAGCTCCTGCAGCATCCAGAGCTGATCAACAGCCAACTGCTGGCCGACTTTCTGTCCCCTCACAGCATGGGGTCCCAGTTCCTGGACAAGATGTTACCGGACGTGAACCTTGGTACAGTATGGACAGGCTTAGGGGAATATGTCCGGATGTGATTGATGAGACGAAATGCTAGCATGCTAAAATGCACGAATGAAGGGCTGACCATGGGGCTGCAGAAATCGGTGTCTCTGTAATAAATAGACCAAAAGGCCAAAGACGTATCTCGCTGTGCCACTGTTTTGTTTTCACAGGGAAAATCATTAAGTCAGTACCCAGCAAGCTGATAAAAGAGGTAAATGATTGGCCCAGTCAACATTTTTTGCACACTTTAACCAGGTAGCATAGAATTGCATCTCTCGGCTCGCAGCAGCCTCTGTAAATTTGCGAGAGCTCATTTTACCCTGTTGTGGTTGTCCTTCCTCTGTAGAAAGGGCAGCACCTGGAGCCATTCATTCAGTCCTTCTTCAATTCGTGTGAATCTCCCAAACCCAAACCCAGCCGCCCCGAGCTCACCATCCTCAGCCCCACGTCGGAGAACGACAAAAAGGTTTGGGTCGTCCACGCCGCTCTCCGTCCCCGCATAACCTCGCTGCTTGTGTTTTCTGTAGCGATCGATGAACACCATGGCCGTAATTTGCTCCCCTTAAGTAGGGTGACCAGATGTCATCGTTTTAAAATAATAGGATTCTAAAAATATATGAATAATTTTATTAAGGGCAAAGGTTTTAGATTACTCATGAATATTAATTTTGAGATGTAATTATTCTCCCGTCTATCTGATAGGCTCTGCTTTATAGAAAACGTTCACACAATCTAGATTTGTTGCCAAGGCACTGTTATTTTTGAGTACCCCAAGGTCAGCGTGTGAAAGCTTATCATAGTATTAAACAAACTAACTATTGCACATGTATTTCAACATTGCATATTTTCAGCACCTCGGTGTCCGGGCAAAGCCTCTTTCCGTGTGACAACTTTAACCTTGCAAAAAAGACTGCGAAAGTAACCTAAATAACAGTTTTCAATGCTATATAAAATCAGGTCAGTTATAATTATTAATATTATCAAAGTGGAGCCTGGTTATCGAGCCAAGTGACTTAAAACAGTCTTTTAAACCGTCTTCTTTACTTTGCTCAAAAAAATTTACATTTTCTCAATCATTTCCCCTTTTTCAACCAGCTCTTCAATGACGTCTTCAAGAACAACGCCAACCGCTCTGAGGCCACGGAGAAGAGACACAACCAGAACTACTTCATGGAGATGATCACGGTGGAAGGGGTGTATGACTATCTAATGTATGTAGGTACGCACAGTATCTGACTATGCTGTACTCCAAACCATCGCTATCGATTGATGATTGCCCCCCGATCCGCAAGAATTTACGCGTCACAATTATCCACACTTTGTATATTTGACACACATACAACCAGCAGTGAAATGCTTTTCCACCGGCTCGAAACACACACACACACACACACACACACACACACACACACACACACACACACACACACACACACACACACACACACACACACACACACACACACACACACACACACACACACACACACACACACACACACACACACACAGCAACACTGGGGGTCGGCCGAAATCCGTCGTGCCCTTTATTTATCGACCTACATGTCGCGGCTGACCTACATGTCACTGATCTCATTGTTCATTCGGTGACAGGGCGGGTCGTGTTTCGCATTCCCCGATTGGCTGCACCACTTGCTCATGGGGGGTCGCATCCTGGTGAAGAACACCCTGGAGGCCTACGTAGACCACTACCTGGGCTACAAGCTGGGCCGCGTGGTCCAGGAGCACCGCCTGGTCTCCCTCATCACCCTGCTCAGAGGTACCGCCGCCAACAAAATGTCAGCGATGGAGGAACAAAAAAAAGCCATTTAGTTTTTATGTTTTAAAAGCGTCAAACCCACATTCAGATAGCTTTTTAAATATGGTGTGAACATGTGTTTCAGATGTTCAGACATCTACAGGACTTCGTATCGGTCACCTTTTCACCGATTCAACACGCGCATTTTTACTTTTAAATCCAAATCTAAGAAACTGAATCTCAACCACAGCATAGATGGTTTTTTTTTATAAATGTGTGCCGTTATAAGCGAATCGCTGTCTAATAACAAGAGTCTAACCAGGAGTTGCTTAACACGTGTGTCCGTCCCTTCCTCTCTATAGATGCGGTTTTCTGTGAGACCAGTCAGCCAAGGTGCGCGCAGGACAAGAAGAAGAGGGCCAAGAAGTCGTTTGAGGAGATGATGCGCTACATCCCAGGTGACGATTCCTCTCCCTCGTAAGAAAAACCGTGAACGCTCCGACCGAAGACGCTTTTTTTGTTTTGTTTGTTGTGTTTATGGCAACTTTTCCCTCTTAGATGTCCTCGCAAAATGCATCGGAGAGGAGGCCAAGTATGACGGAGTCCGTCTGCTGTTCGATGGACTGCAACAGCCGGTTTTAAACAAACAGGTGAGCCAGCGCAGACACCATCGGCCAAAAACACAGCGACAGATATGGATTAGGAAACAGAAAAAGAGAGGTCATGTCGCGTTTCTCGTGAGATGATGTGGGTTACGGGATCTCAAAAATCGTACGAACAACAAAAAGTACAAACACTGACGACAGTTCGGATAAGGGTACAGCACACTTGTGAGTGACTTTGGATAAAATGCGTCGGCGAAGTGACTAAATATGCATGTATTCGTCTCCCTCAGCTGACGTATGTGCTTCTGGATATCGCCATTCAAGAACTGTTTCCTGAACTAAACAAGGTAAAAGAAATAAATGAATAAAACGACACGGCTGAAAGAAACAATGGCCCCTAGTGTCAAGTTGTTTACACCGCATGTCTTGGTTAATGACTAATGAATGGGGACTCTGGGCAGGCCGCCGCATGTTTAAACCCCTGGGCCACACTCGCCACCCACAGGTATACATTATGTCCGTGGGTGTGACATTAGCTGATATTAATATTTCGCCCTTTTTGAAGGATAGTCGTCATAAAAAGACAGTGATGAACACCCAAGCATGAAAAAGAAAAACTATTTCTCTTGTTAGGACCCTTGACCCCTTTTGGTCACTGCATGGGTTTAACGAGGGGTCGGGGGTCTTTGTGCTGGGAGCTTGTTTTGTTAACTTGATCGATTCAGCTCCTGTTAATTCGACAGTTATTACCTCTCATTTTCCAAAAGAAGATGTGTACGCGTGTACGTCTGCTCTTTGAGAACATTTGTATAACAACCGTTTGTTTGCTTTGACCACAGCAGGTTCAGAAAGAGGCCACAGCGGTTGCTCCCTGGATGTAGAGGTGAAGGAAAACAGTGGTGCGTGTGTGTTGGTCGCTATGGAAACAACCGAGCGGCACTGTACGATACACAGCGGTCATCTGAGGCGGAGGGGAAAAATAAAAATAAAATGTGATGTGGGGGATTCAAACCACCAGGGCTCCGATTTATTTATCCATATTTATTTGTGCATGTGTAAATAAGTACATGTGGAGATATGCGCTTAGAGTGGGTCTATGGAAACGAGCATTTGTACAGGAAAAGCCAATGTTGTGTTATTGGTGACATTTTGGAAACGCGATAACACAGATCTGATCATAAAAGCCAAATGTTAACAATTTAAACTGCCTTATTTATTATTGCACATAGTTGGCTTGGATGATTCCTATTGTGTAGTCAATTAAATGGTCTAAAACATTTGTACATTTGTCAATGTCTAACGTGAAATGTATTAAACTATTACAGTTGATTTTAGTGTCAATTTCTTTTCTGATTCACTGGGATTTCTTCGGTGCTCTAACCAGCAGTTGGCTATCTCTCAGGGTGCCAGATGCAACTGTGTGCAAGAGATAACTAACATCTGGTCAATGTGGCAGTGGTGTTGACCACATGTTACCACGACGCTAATCAAACGTAAAGCAATGTATTCCCCCTTGGCTTTCTGTTGCATCATGTTGCACCACAAGTTGAGTGCTTCATATTTAAGGAGGAAGACATGGCACACACGGATGACTTCTATATTTAGTTCTCTACCATGGCATGTGTATGTAAATGCGAATATTTTCAAAATGTATATTTAACAAAAATGTATGAAATCTGCGCATCATTGTTTTAATGAATGCATATCTGATCAATACCGGAGCATTTGATGCATGTTGAGTTACACTCTTGATTCATGCCTATATCTTCATATGCGTGTTCCTCCTGTACATTGACAGATTGTTAAAATGACAGCGCAGGTACAGGTTTCTAAAACAGGTCGTAAATGCACATACGCCATCACTCTGCTGCCAGATTACTACTCTGCTGCCAGATTACTCACCCACACACCCACTCTAGAGAACACAGCACTCCCATCCTCAAACAACTTCAATGGCTCCCAATACAGCACCGAATTAATTTCAAGATCCTGCTCATAACCTACAAAGCCCTCAATAACCTTGCCCCCCCACCTTACCGACCTCCTCAAACGTCACTCCCCCACTCAGATCATCTAACACCAACCTTCTGACCCCCATCACAAGTTCAAAGCACCGCACCCTAGGAGACAGAGCCTTTGCCATTGCTGCCCCAACCCTCTGCTACTCCCTCCACCCAAACATCCGAAACTCAGACTCAAACTCATTCAAAAGCCAACTCAAAACTCACCTCTTCAAGAAAGCATATGACCCCTGACCCCACCCATACCACACCCTGACTCTATTCCTAACCTCATTTTGAATTTTTGTATCTTGTTTTCCTGTTTTTCTTTTCTTTATGTTCTGTATATTCTATGTAATGTAAAGCGTCTTTGAGTAACCCAAAAAAAGCGCTATATAAAACCTATCTATTATTATTATTATAATAAGGCAAAAAGTTGTGAACTTCCTCAAGGAAGTTCATGGCTCTAATTTTAGTTTTTCCCGCTCAGTATAAGTGAAGCCATTGATCAGAAAATAGGTGGACAGGCCCATGCTCATTAGCAGCAAGACAGAGCTGCTGGCCAAGCAGCGTAACGCAGAGCTGGTGAACCTGATCCGACCGTCCACGGGAGGATACACGCGCTTCTGCCCCATGATGTATTTGGAGACAACCGAGATGTCCATGTCACCTGGAAAACACACACACACACACACACACACACACACACACACACACAAGTTGTCAACAACAACATGGTTACCATGTGTTGTAACTTCCTCGTCATGTTCGTAACGGTCAATTCAATAATCCCGAAGCGAACCAGATTGTGGATTTGGACATCGTATTATATTCGTTACATATATAATACTTAAAACCACAACAATGTTATTTTTCAGCCCAACATAAACAACTTGTTATATTATTACTGTACAATAGCACACACACACACACACACACACACCACCTCTTTCTCCTCACCCACCCGTGTCGTGCTTGAGCCTCTCGTCCCGCAGCATGCCGTATCCGTCCCCGCCCGCCGCGATGTAGGACGTCACCACCACCTTGTACTCCTGGTCCGGGTGGAGCGGCTCGTACCTGGGCACGCGGCACTCGGTGCACAGCAGCGCCAGGGACGCCACGCGCTGACCCACCGGCCGGGAGACGTCGTACACCACATGGATGCCTGCGGGAGGTCGCAGCGTCTTTACTTTACCGTTGCGGACCCCCTTTTCGTAGAGGCGGCGCCGCGGGGCGAACGCAGGCCGTCGCTCGTTAATCGTCACTAATTGTCGGGGTCCGCTCCGTCTACGCAGGCCGCCAGTGCTCTGGTGGCCTGCGTAGACGGAGCGGACCCATCATTAGCGTTGTGAGCGACACTTGTGTTTAATTAAAAGTGCCTCTGTGAAAAGGGTCTGTTAAGTAGCCTACATCTTTGATTAATATTACCAGTATTAACCATTGAGTCGTTTAGCCAAAGCTTTTATCCACATTGGCTTACAGTCATTTAAAAAATAATGTATTAAGATACGCGTCATTAATGGCCAGGTATGGGTTACGATATACAGTAGACGGATCGATAGATAATTACTTCATTCAACCTCAAAAGGGAAATTGTTTTTTTTCGGTTCTTCTAAATGGACTAATGTTGAAATTAATCTAGGTTAATCTAGATTAACGTGGCTCCTTTGAATGATGTCGAAGGTGTCCATAATATGTGTTTGCTACCTAAATAATGACTTATATTGCCTAAATAATGACTTATATTACCTAAATAATGACTTATATTACCTAAATGAATGACTAAAAGTGGGTCTGCGCGATTGTTGAGCAGGGGGGGGGGGGGGGGGGGGGGGGGGGGGGCGGGGGTTCTACCGGAGGATTTCGGTTCTCGATAATATCGGCGATAAAAATATTATCGCGATAAAAATCTCACGTTATCGCAGCCGATAACACCGTTATCGGCCCATCACTATAAATAATATATCACAAAATGTTATGGGGGGGTGTTGTGGTATGCGATAATGTTGTGTGCAAACACTAGACTATCCTTCCCCTTAAATGACAATGAATACAATTGTATAACGTAATGGTAGCGTATCTTGGAGACCTCCAATCTGAAGAAATTCTCCTCTCTTGCTCCCGTAGCGGTGGACCGAGCGTTCGAAGGCCTTTTTCAGCGTGGACCCCTTCACCAGGATCATGTCGAAGGTTCCCCCGAACGGCAAGACCAACATAATGTCCTCCATGCTTATGGTTCCTGAGCAGAGAGCACACACAGACGTGTCTTTTACATAGAGGTTAACAAACACCACGGCGTAATTCATTATAATACATCTTATATTCCTTCGATATATTTGACGCAAGCAAAGCAAGCCGCCGGCTTCATCAGAGCTGGAGAGACGACGAGAGACACCTAAAGCAACGTCGGGGGCGTCTCAACGCTGCTGACGTAGTGGACTTGGGCAGGCGACTCGTGTTCCCTCAGCATGCCCTGACATTGCTCTGGTGTCAGAGGCAATAAGGGAGCGTTGTCCTGCTGGAGGAGGAGGCCTCTGAGCGGAAGAGGGAGAAGTACGAGGGCCTCAGTCAGCGACTGCCACAGACGAGGCTGGTAGGCGAGGTGCTTGCATGTGGAGGTGGGGCGCAGCGTAGGGATGGGAATCGAAAACCGGTTCTTGTTGAGAACCGGTTCCCAGTGTTTCAATTCCTCGGAATCGTTTGCCAATTTTGCAAACGATTCCCTTATCGATTCCAGTGGACGAGAATGACGTCACCGCGAACGTTGCGTAGCGACTCCAGTGCAGCCAGCAGTCAACAGTAAACGCCAGTGGCGTAACTATCGGTAAGCAGGTACTCCAGTCGCTTACGGGCCCCAGGACCGCCCACAACTATGAATCGAATTTGGGGCGCTGTCACCAGTGTTTTTCCGCTCAACAAAATGTTCCGCTAGCACCCCCCCCCCCCCCCCCCCCCCCCCGCCGTCAACAATCGCGCACCCCGTAATGTTTATGGGGGCGGCAAAATTGTTGCACCCCTGACGCGTTGTAGTCTATAGGAGGGCCCGTCTTGATCATCCTGCTTACGGGCCCGTCGTTGGCTTGTTACGCCATTGCATGGCGCCCAAGCGGTACAAACGCTCGAATGTTTGGTTACACTTCACAAGAAAAGGCGACAACAGGGCAACTTGCGATACTTGCAACATTGATATTTCCTCAAAAGGGAGGAAATACTTCCAACATGCAAAAACATTTGCGCACACAGCATGCGATAACGATTTCTTAATGTCGCGTTTTCGATCCTCTCCAGACTAACGTTAAGACCTCACTGTTGTTGGGTTTGTAAGGTCATGACTAAACAAAGATGATGCTAAAAAAAAATAAAAAAATAAAAAAATCGACCTGTTTGTTGTCCTTTTTTTTCCAAATGAGAATCGATAAGAGAATCGATAAAGAACCAAATCGTTAAGCAGAATCGGAATCGTTAAAATCGTATCAATTCCCATCCCTAGTGCAGAGGCTTCGCAGGACAGTCCCTCTCACAGCGAAAGACTTGCACTGCACTCGGCATCACAGGCGAGAGGAGGAGGGCTATCCAGGGTGGCTCTGGATGAAGACAGCGGCTCCGTGGGAGAGCGCCGCTATAGGGCACAAGCGACCCAAACGCCCCAGGACCTCACGTTACATCGCTGAGGATGTGCCCTAGCTTGGCATCAGAAGTTGAGTGTATTTTCACTACAACAAGACAAATCCAGCTTGTGAGTGAAGTGGATGAAGGCAGAAGATCGACCGCACGAAGAACATTCAACTCAGATTCAAGAAGCTTCATTTATCCCAAGGGAAATTATTGTGCAACAGTTGCAATACAAAAGGTGGGAAGGTAATACAGAGTTTAGAGTAAAAATAAGCCAACATAAAATAAATAAAATAAAGGCGACCATAAAATAAATCAAAAATTAACTAAATACTAAATGTGACAAAGTACATACATTGTTGCAGGTTGAGTTTTTTTTTCTCACCCCAAAAAATATGCACATCCCCTTATTGTACATATTTGTTACAGTGTCTTTCCTTTTAATATGTATTGTATGTGCCATTCACGCCAAGGCAAATTCCTTGCAAGTGAAAACTTATTTGGCAATTAATCTCATTCTGATTCTGATAAGGAAGAAGACTTCATTCAGTCAGACGTACCGTTTTCCGAGCGTTCGTCTATGGACGTCCGTATGGCGCCACTGTTGATCATGCACAGCCCCACATGGTTCCACTGTACGTCGTCCGAATGCTTAATGTTGTTGTCAATCTGACAGAGAAAAGGACACTTCATTAACGGCCTCAGAGGACACTCACTAGACACAGAGGTGTCTTGTGTTGTTAGGTTTGGATGGCAAAGAACAAGAAGAATGGACAATAAACAAAAGAGTGTAGGCGTAATTATCAAGCTTGTTGCCGTTCAACGCACAGTTGGAAATACATGGCAGGCAGCGCCAAAAAAAAAGACTAAATATATCGTTCAGTACTGCAGCAAAAGCAGTTTTTTTTCAGTGTACTGAATCATCAGAATCAGTTCATTAAAAAAGATTTGTTCACCGAATTGTTCAGTGCGTAGTCCCACTCACTGAACCGAAACGTGGCTGAACGTTCAGTTAAGAGCATTTTCGCCTCATGTGTGCTCGTGCAAGTTTTCCCGCGGGATCATTTGTGTTTACTCGCGGCTTTTGCCACGAGAATTTTCCACGCAAGTTGAAAAATGTGAACTCGAACTTGAACTGTTTGCGTTTGCTGAATGACGCACATTTTGCGTCGTTTGCGCTATTCGTGTCGTGTCATTCGTGTCGTTTCGCAAGCACAAAACAATTGACGGGCCACCATAGTTTTACATTGCTGCCAGTTTCTCGGCTAACAGGAACGACTCACGTTCGCAAGCTACTGACTATGCTCATTTTGGCTGGATATTATCTACCATAAAAACTGCTGACAGATCCGACTCAGAAAGAGACGGACAGGACAGGCGAGCCGCTCCACTGAACTCCACTGTTCATACACGCATCGTTATATCTTGCCACTGGCGTAACAACGTCATGATAGGCCCCGGTGCAAGTATTTTTTTTGGGCCCCCGCGATTGTTGACGGGGGGGGGGGACGGATTTATTTATTTATTTTTTCCTTCCTTCATGGGCCCCCCCCCACCGGCGTCTGGGCCCCGGTGCAATGCACCGGTTGCACCGTCGATAGTTACGCCAGTGTATCTTGCGTTTGCAGTCTTGAACACACCGCATTCCTCCTGTTAACGAATGACGTGAATCACTCACTCCAGACCTCGACTGAATGAATTAACTTCTTTTTCTTTTTTTTGTTAAAGTTTGCTAATTATTCAATAAAATATCCTGTCATTTTTCAAAACACCTGGGCATGCGCCGCCTTCACAGCTATGGACCGTTCGCCACTGATCAAACCACTTTTTAACGTTAGAAAATAAAACAAATACTTTGTAGAAATAAATCTGTTCAGGGTAGTGGTTTCGTTTGTACTTCAAAAACAATCCCATGTGTGTGAGAAGATTGATATCAATTTCATTTCATGTTCCCAATTGTGCATTGAAGTGTTCAGGGGTAACCCTTATTTCTAGCTCTGGTGGGTTTTCAATTTTGACTTATAATCCATTAGATTCACCTGACATTTAAAAAAAGTGTCCCTTCCCTTCTGAGAAAGACAAGCTCTGTGCTTGTTACACTAGGATAAGATAGCATACCTTGTTCACCCTTGACGGGAAGTTTGGGTGTGACAGTAAAAGAAGTACTATACAGGACAGTAATAAGAATTAAAAAGAAACATTTACAAAAACTGACAAAATGTACAGAAAAAATATAAGGATGCAACTATCGCAACATCATCTCTAGATCTTCATACATTCTCCTTTTAGAAGTGAACAGATGATTGTACTATAAAACCAAGAGGGTACACCGGTACACCGAGACTCATACTCTCACCATAGCAGTGCAGATTAGGTTGCCAAGGTTACATTCCCGGGAGCGACAGTCCGAATCGCCACTGAGGTAAACTAAGGTATGGCCGACGATCTGAGTGGAAAAGTGGGACAGGTTCTGTTTCCAGTTATTCACGTCAGCCAGCACCACCGGGTCTATAACACAACATTGTTTTTTATGGTTGTGGTACATAAACAAAACATGTATTCATCTTGATTTTTCTGTTTGTTGTTGAGTCAAAAAGCAGGTAAATCACAAAATAGCAGTTCATATTTTGGCCCTTGCAAAATAATACACGTAAATACTAATCATTACAAATTAATTCAAATGAATACAAATAAAGATTTTTTTTCAAAATAAATCAATAAACGTAAATTAGTAAGAGTCATCAAATCATTTTGTCTTCATTTTGGAACTTCTGGCAGCCCAGTTAATAACAAGATGTTATGATGGTCTACCTTGGGCTATGCTGCTGTCCAGGAGGATTGGATTTCCAGCCGCCTTAATAACATTTCCGGCTTTGTCAAAGGTGACTTTTAGGTTCCCCAGATATTTTCCAAAGGCAAAAGCTTGGACCACCGGTACGTCACGACCATCATCGGATCTCACCATGTATGGGTATGTTCCTTCTGGCTTTTCAGAAGATGGTGCGGTACCTGTGATAGCAAATTAGTGAATATGCTCATTTCAGTCATACAGCCATATGTGGAAACAATTTTGTTCAATCTATACAAATACAAATTCCACATGATTGTTAGCCATTATGTTAACTGTCAGTGTAATTTGACTGTAGTGCTGAACAAGAACTTCACCCTTGCAAACCTAAGCTTCTGGTCCCTCCTTTCGATGTCTGTTTCTTTTTTTCATCAAATAGTTATCCGTTTTAAAAGGAGAACCAAACCCCTTTTGTTGGCATTGTAGATGACTCCCTCTGTAGGTTAAACACGTACTACCGCATGCATAACCTCTGATTGGCTGACATGGTTATTACCCGGTCTGCTGATGAGGCGTTGATGCGACAAACCTTAGCTTATTGAAACTGAATTAAAGGGGCGTTGACAGGGGAGGCGGTCGCCCTGCCCCAGAATGAAAGAAAAACCTGCGAGATCTGCTTAAAGCCGGGATCAGGGGGTTTGGTTCACCTTTAAAATGACACAAACACTAGCTAGTTGATATGATATGAAAGAAGTGATAATTTGCGTGTCAAAAGGTATCCAGAGGAAATGTCAGTGAGTCACTTTATTTCTTGTTCATGTTAAATACTTTGTATCAAATTTTGTACGAAAGGCACTCTATAAATAAAGTTTGATTGATGTATTGACAGTGTTCATAGGGAGTGTGTGCAAGGTGAGTGTCCAGGGGGAAATGTAAGGCGCAAAATGTATAAGAAACAAAAAACAATTGTCTTGATATATAGATATTATAGATATAGTACAGTGTAGTTACTGTTCTTGTAACAGATGAAGGTTCATGTTAGTTAAAGATCCACTAACTGGTGATTGCATCACTTCAAATAAAACATTGTCCTTGACTAACCTAATCTGCCCGGCTGATGATGGATAACGCTCAAATACCCATGAGCCTAAATAGATACAGATAAGAGGTACATTAGCTAAAAGAGAAGATAGAGGAGATGATCACAAACTGATGTCACCATTCAGCACTAGTAGCCACACAATAAATTAAAATCAGTGAAATCACACGCGTATATAGGATAAAGACATAGGACATGTATATAGGATAAAGACATTTATATAAGATAAAGATGTGTAGGCCTCTATAGAAGAGCATGTAATACCAGAGAATGGTATGGGACAGAGAGGAATACGATAGATGGAAATAGGCCTACCGGTGTAAAGAAAGGTGTTGCTGTGTCCCCCAATGACAACGTCAACTCCTTTGACGCGCTTGGCGATGTCTTTATCGACGTCGAAGCCGGCGTGGCCCAGAGCGATGATCTTATTCACCCCCATGGAGGTCAGCTTGTCCACCTGTACACGGAGGGCCGCCACCTCATCCAGGAACTGCAGGTGGGGTCCTAAAAACACAACAGGGGGAAGAGTCACATTGGGTCATTTAGGAGGGATTATAGGGACTATGTTTAAGTTCCACTAGAAACAAAACAAAAAAAAAATCAGATGATGAATTTATTGATTAAAAAGTTTTGAAACTGGATATGTGTGTGATGTGTGATTTAATCCAAAAGTCTTTTAAGTGTTCAAGACTGAAAATGCCTCTTGAGACCTTGACTTTAAAGCCATAAAGCTATATGTAGTTGTTGTCCATAATGTCAGTGACGTACCAGGCTGGGACAGGAGTGGCGTCTCCGCCGTCGTGTATCCGACCACAGCGACCTTCTCGGAGCCCAGGGTGAACACTTTGAATGGATGATAGTAAGGGTTGATTTGCGGGCCCAGTGTTGAGTCCGCTTTTATATTGGCGCTGAGCATGGAACAGTTGACCTGCTGGAGGAAGGGGGTCAGGAGACCCTCCACTTTGTTGTCAAACTCGTGGTTTCCAAAGGCCTAAAATGACAGACAATTGTGCTTTTTCATCATATGGTGTCATTTATAGTCGTTTTCTGAATGGAAAACATTCTTCATATTTCATTAGTTTATTTCATTGATCTACAGCCTATATACATATATATTTTTTGTATTTATTCATTTTGCTGCCGTTTCAAATTAATTTCCCTCCCCCGGGGATCAATAAAATACCAATGATGTCATTTGGGTCCGAGTCTCAAGCAAGTCCCCAGTCATTGTTTCTTGGGCAAGTCAGGTCAAGTCAAGTTACTGGTTATGACACTTAGGCCTAACCAGCCGACGTGACCCGACATGATCTGATGATGATCCGTCAAACGTCAGGTAGTGATGAGCTTGATTGACAGGTCAGCCGTCCAATCATAGGCGACGACGCCATTCCCAGTGTGGGAGAAATCTTTTTGCCATCTTGCCATTATGCTATATGAATCTAATACGTGTGGAGAAATACAGAGAACCACAGATGGGAAACTCTTCTATAAATAAACCTCAGATGTTTAGTGTACCCAATATAGTTAGATTCTCAGGGTTGCCCTGAGAGGAACAGGACAGAGTCACAGGTCAGGGTGGCTAAATCACGAGACACTCACGTAAGCATCCTACCGACACTAGGATTAATCTTGTTTATGGCCCCCTGCAGTTGTCAATTACACAGCAAGATAATATAAGCACCCAATGAGTCTAAACACTCATCTTTACCCCTTTTTATCTCCCGGTCAGAGGGGGGTCAACGGTCAACTGACAACTCTGTCGTAAAAGTAGACCTGGGAAGAGACACTTGCAGTCACACACTCTAGTCTTTTTGTCTCTAGTCTACTTACATTTACTTATGTTTAATTAGTTAACATTACCTTCAAAGTTTAATCATTGCATACTCTGAGGGGATCCTACAATCATACATTGTGGTATTGTAGTCAATTGGGTGAATTAATATTTATGATATTAGTGATTTTCATTGTGCTCATACAAGTCGCCACACATCTTTATGTTGACTCATATTTGTTACAGGTACATTTGTTTACTTTGATTTGTTACAACACATAGAAGTCATACAGGTCATGTCACATCAAGTCTTTAACCGCCGAGACCAAGCCGAGCCTCAATTCACTTATTTTCTGTCAAGTCAAATTTTTAAA
Organism: Merluccius polli; assembly: GCA_030340625.1. Classification (NCBI taxonomy): domain Eukaryota; kingdom Metazoa; phylum Chordata; class Actinopteri; order Gadiformes; family Merlucciidae; genus Merluccius; species Merluccius polli. The sequence continues at coordinate 82,839 of JAOPHQ010000852.1, read as the reverse complement.
TCAGATGATAAAGTGATTGATTTAAAAGTTTTGAAAGTGTGATTTGTGTGTGATGTGTGATTTAATCCAAAAGTCTTCTCAGTGTTCAAGACTGAAAATGCCTCTTAAGACCTTGAAGACATAAAAACTATATGTCAAGTCATCCAAACGGTCCACATGTCTGTAACTAACTAACTAACTCACCAACTAACTAACTAAATCACCAACTAACTAACTAAATCACCAACTAACTAACTACCTAACTCACTCACCAACCAACTAACTCACTCACCAACTAACTAACTAACTCACTCACCAACCAACTAACTAACTCACTCACCAACTAACTAACTAACTCACTCACCAACCAACTAACCAACTAACTCACCAACCAACTAACTAACCCACCAACCAACTAACTCACCAACTCACCTACTAACTAACTAACTCACCAACCAACTAACTAACTCACCAACTAACTAACTAACCCACCAACTAACTAACTCACCAACTAACTAACTAACTTACTACACCAACCCTATGCTTGCCGTACAATAGCACAATAATAATACAAACAAACAAACAAATCAATTAAAAATCCATTTTACCATTGCGTCATAGCCCAGCGTGTTCATGAAGCTATTACACATGTCGGCTTCTGTACAGGTACCCTCTCACTGTGGCCCTTCTGCCACACCTCTGCAGTGTGCATCTCGTCCTGGTGGAGGCTGGTAATCATTTTTACAATTTTCTTGTCCCTCCATGCTAAGACCATGACCCTGTTGTTGTGTAGTGAAATGATTTTCCCTGGCTCAAGATCAGAGTTTGAAATGTTGGTGATTGTCTGTGGTTCCCCCCGGTTCTTTCTCAGTGGGCTACAAATGTGGGTGTCCATCTGTAAGAGCCTGTCAGCAAGTGCAACGGAGTTATAGAAATTGTCCATGTACAACTTGTATCCCTGCCCAGCCAGCCTGTCGAGGAGGGTAACTACAGTGTCCCCCAGGTTCCCTGCTTCCCCACAATATGGTTTCATCCCAAAACAGTAACCGGTTTCTGAGTCACATTATGTACGATTTTATTCCATATTTTATTGGTTTCTGGACATGGTCCAACACAGGCCGTCACACACTCTAGTCTCTTTGTCTCTAGTCTACTTACATTTACTTATGTTTAATTAGTTAACATTACCTTCAAAGTTTAATCATTGCATACTCTGAGGGGATCCTACAATCATACATTGTGGTATTGTAGTCAATTGGGTGAATTAATATTTATGATATTAGTGATTTTCATTGTGCTCATACAAGTCGCCACACATCTTTATGTTGACTCATATTTGTTACAGGTACATTTGTTTACTTTGATTTGTTACAACACATACAAGTCACATCAAGTCTTTAACCGCCGAGACCAAGCCGAGCCTCAGTTCACTTATTTTCTGTCAAGTCAAATTTTTAAATCAGATGATAAAGTGATTGATTTAAAAGTTTTGAAAGTGTGATTTGTGTGTGATGTGTGATTTAATCCAAAAGTCTTCTCAGTGTTCAAGACTGAAAATGCCTCTTAAGACCTTGAAGCCATAAAAACTATGTCAAGTCATCCAAACGGTCCACATGTCTGTAACTAACTAACTAACTCACCAACTAACTAACTAAATCACCAACTAACTAACTAAATCACCAACTAACTAACTACCTAACTCACTCACCAACCAACCAACCAACTAACTCACTCACCAACCAACTAACTCACCAACTAACTCACCAACCAACTAACTCACCAACCAACTAACTAACCCACCAACTCACCAACCAACTAACTCACCAACTCACCAACCAACTAACTCACCAACTCACCAACCAACTAACTCACCAACTAACTAACTAACTCACCAACCAACTAACTAACTCACCAACCAACTAACTAACCCACCAACTAACTAACTAACTCACCAACTAACTAACTAACTTACTACACCAACCCTATGCTTGCCGTACAATAGCACAATAATACAAACAAACAAACAAACACAATCAATTAAAAATCCATTTTACCATTGCGTCATAGCCCAGCGTGTTCATGAAGTGCGCCGCCTCCGCGCCCCGGTAGTGGTTGAACCACACGGTCCCCTGGAACTGGTCCCCCGCGTCCAGCAGCAGCACGTGGCGCTCCGTCCGGCGGATCTCCGCCACCTTGGTGAACCTCCGCGCCACCCCGGCGAAGCAGGGCCCGGCGACCGGCCTGCACCGCCCGGACTCCCGGCCGGTCTCCTCCACGCGGGCGTGGTGGTCGTTGGTGTGGAGCAGCGTCAGCTGGAAGCTGGATGCGTGGGACGTGAGCGCGCAGAGGAGGAGGAGGACGCGCAGGTGTCCAGCAGGTGAGAACCTACGCGCCGCGTCCATTTCACCGTGTCCCAACAAAAAACGCGCACCAAGACAACAAGAGAAGACCAACCAGGTGGTGATGATGATGCGCCAGGTGTGCGCCAGGTGTGCGGTACCACAGCTTCAGGGGCGGACACTTATACCCACACAAACACCTGGGGCTGCGCCTTTGGTGCGCGCCAATTGGCGTTGGTCTCCTTTTTGTGAGGAGGTGTGTGTGTGTGTGTGTGTGTGTGTGTACACACGTGTGTGTGTGTGTGTGTGTACACGTGTGTGTGTACAAGACGTGTAGCCGATGTACACACACACTGATGTTTTGGTGCTTTCTCGTGGCTCTTAACTCTTTGAATGCCGCGCTGTTTTACGACGCTTTGGCCCAGAGTGCCAGCAATCTAGACCATTGTTGACGATTTTTGTAGAGCCACAGCGTATTCTATATTATAGCTATGGACACATACTATGGCTCGTTTGAAAGGTGAAACTTTAAGCTTTCAGTGTGTACAAACCGTTTATTTCTGCATGCCTTCTTTCCTGAGAAACCCCAAGCTAAACAGTGGCTGGTTTTCATCAAAATCCTAGTTTTTTTTCTAGAAATGGAGATATAGCATCTTTTATGAAATATGCGCTGTTTGAGCCTGTTGCTCTTCTGACACTTACATTTCTGGGTCAGAGGGCTTGTGTAAGATGAATATAGTTCTTCTGTTCGCAAAACCACCATGGGGGGGGGGGGCGCTACAAAACAATAATACCACATTTCTACTGCTGTAGAATGAACCTGAGATGAAATTCAATTCATATGAGATTTATTACAAGACAGTATACCATACAAAAATCATACCACATAAGAGGGCAGTTACATCACATAGAAGCATCAATAAATCAAATAAACAAACAAGATATCCAGGGATCCATCCCAAATAATTTTAAATCTAGGCTACTGGTGACCAGCAAAGTCTCTTTGTGTGTGATACAGAGTGAAGCACTCTTTGAAGTGTAATGGGATAAGGCATGATGTACAGTAGTAGCAAGTTTCTCTTCTGTACTCCCGCTTCTTACACACCCTGCATACACAAGAAGGATTTTTTTTCTTGCGAGTGGCCCTATACTTTGCCATCACATGACCTCCAATGCCACCAGTCAACCTACTCTGAGGGTCTCTGCTTGGGGCCCTTGGCTCTTTGTTCTGCCTGCCAACGTCCAACTCCTCCTCACCTCCTGCATCCTCACCCCCTGCCTCGTCCTCACCCCCTGCCTCCTCAGCCCTGGCATGTCCAAGGGTAGTCAACGACCTCACCACACTGAGGATAAATGGGAGGAACTTCCTGTGCTCTCCTTGGGGGTTCCTGGCTTTGTACAGAATTAGCGAATTGAAAGGGCATATCTGGAACAAATACAATACACATTTCTTTGTCCATTTTGCAGACTTTCTAACACATGGGTAGTAAGCAATATTCTGATCAAGCCTGTCAACTCCATTCATTGAGTTGTTGTACGCTATTACACATGTCGGCTTCTGTACAGGTACCCTCTCACTGTGGCCCTTCTGCCACACCTCTGCAGTTTGCATCTCGTCCTGGTGGAGGCTGGTAATCATTTTTACAATTTTCTTGTCCCTCCATGCTAAGACCATGACCCTGTTGTTGTGTAGTGAAATGATTTTCCCTGGCTCAAGATCAGAGTTTGAAATGTTGGTGATTGTCTGTGGTTCCCCCCGGTTCTTTCTCAGTGGGCTACAAATGTGGGTGTCCATCTGTAAGAGCCTGTCAGCAAGTGCAACGGAGTTATAGAAATTGTCCATGTACAACTTGTATCCCTGCCCAGCCAGCCTGTCGAGGAGGGTAACTACAGTGTCCCCCAGGTTCCCTGCTTCCCCACAATATGGTTTCATCCCAAAACAGTAACCGGTTTCTGAGTCACATTATGTACGATTTTATTCCATATTTTATTGGTTTCTGGGGGTTCTAAACCCGGAAAGCGAGGCGCCCACGCCAAGCCATCATGCCCTCGTCAATACATGTTAGAGTTAGGCTGGTAGAGGTCACCAAACTTTTATAAGACATGGGCCCGGTTTCGCAGACAAGGCTTATATCAAGCCAGGAGTAGGCCTAAGTCAGACTAGTAAAGCTAGGTCATGTAAGTGGCTTGCATGAGCGTGGCTTACATTTGTCTTAGTTAGTCCCAGACTGTGGAGTCCTGGGCCGTGTTCCGATATCTGTGAGTACACTAACTTCCATGAGTACACTTCAACAGAGTACACTATCCGTACTCAATAGGTACGCAGAGCTTCAGATGTTAGTGCTGTTCCAAATGCAGTACTCTGTGGCGCACTTAACGGAAATGACATCAGCTGCGCGGCCGCGTCACCCGCCAAACACGTGAATTCATTAGACGTTCTCTGAGCGCGGCTCCGCCTCTTCCGCTACGTAGCTAAGATGGCTGCCGTTGAGTACGCATAGTGTACCCCGTAGCACACTCAGCATTTTGGCAGTTTTGAGTACACATACGGGTCCTTTCAAGTACACTTCTTTTCGCCGCGATCATAATCGGAACACCCTACGTACTCAAACTAAGTATACTAAGTACGGGAAGTACGGCTATCGGAACACGGCCCTGGAGTAAGCTTAAACGAGAACACCTGGGTCAAGCCTCATTAGCCTAAGTGGGAGCACAGCCTGTTAGCCTATTGGTGCTCATAAAAACCTGGAATGGAATTGAGGAGAGCTTTGCTGGAGGGAATTTTGACACCAAACATGGCTGAAGCTAAAAGAACACGCTCAAAGAACTATACTGAGTATGAAAAAACTCTACTTAAACAAATTGTGGGAAATCATGCTGTTATTGAAAGTAAAGGCCATAGTGCTGCTATTGAACAAAGGAAGAGGAGTGCTTGGGCTGCCATTTGCAGTGAATTCAATGCAAATGAAAATGTAACCACAAGAGCGGTACAGCAACTGCAGGTGAGACATGTCTATTATGATCTGTATATCACAGATGTCATATAGTTTTGTGACATTGTTTATATTGAATGATATCTGCCTTCATAGACTCTGTGGAAGAACATCAAATTAGATTTGAAAAAAAGGAATGCAGAGGCCAGAAGAGAGAGATTTACTACTGGTGGTGGACCCCCACCTAGTAAAGACAAGACCGATGAATTGGCTGACTTGTTGACTGGGATAATGGAGGACCAGCAACCTCTGGATGGTATACCAGATGATGACCATTTGGACAGTGGACATGAAGAACTGAGCACAAATGGTAAATATACCATAGAAAGTGAATTAATTACCTAATTCTGTACATACAGATTATTCCACTGTCTGTGTCTATCTTTATTTTCAATTCATTCTAAGGACCATGTGATGTTTTGTGATGTTTTTTCCCAGAGGAAATCATTCTAACACTGGTGGAAGAGCCAGTGCACAGTGACTGTGCACCCTCCACATCTGGTATGGCATCCCGGAGAAAAGATGCTGCCACCACCTTCCAGCAGAGACCAAAAAGGATGTCCATGCATGAAAAGTTAGCCTTTGAATTTCATGAGCAGAAAATGAAATATCTGAAAGAAGAGCATGACATGAAAATGAGAATTCTACAGGTTGAATTGGATATGAAATTAGAAGAGAGAGCTGTTCAAAGAAAGATGCATGAGAGAATGTAATGAAATACATTGTGAAAATAACATTATTCTGTGAGTGTTGTAGTCACCACAACCTACATTTTAGAACAGCCTTGGTTAAGTATCTAATTTAATTTTTCAGCACACTATTTATATATGTTGTACACAACAAACACTACTAAGGCAAAAACAAGCCATAATCAATACATTCCATGGTTAAATGTATCTTTTTTCTAACTGAAGTGCTGCAATGTGAAAGCAGCTCTGAGCGCAAGTCCTCCTTGGTTATTTCCTGCCACGGGCATGGGCACATCTGGATCATTCTGCTCTTCCATTGGAGGGTCAGGACAATTATGCTGCTTCAGGTAGTTGTGCAGCACAGCTGTAGCAATGATCACCTTGCAGCATCTTCTTGGCTCAAAACGAAGTGTATTGCGTAAAGACTGGAATCGATTCTTCCACACTCCAAACATACGCTCGACCATCCCTCTGGTGCGAATATGAGCTCTGTTGTATCTTTGCTGCTCAGTTGTTGTGGGATGTGGCCAAGGTGTGAATAAATAGGAACTCTGAGCATATCCACTGTCACCAAGTAGTAGTCCACTATGTTGCCCTCTCTCAAACTGAGCACACAATGAAGAGTTGTGAAAAATCCTTGAATCATGTGTTGCTCCTTTCCAACGGGCAACAATGTTTGAAAACTCTAAATTGGGAGTGCATACAGCCTGAACATTGATGGAAAACCAGTTCTTACGGTTCCTGTACTCCTCAGCATCAGGGGTTGATGGACACTTGATTTCAACATGACATCCATCTATACAGCCAATCACTCAATCACGATTCATAGAATCGCACTTTATAGTTGGCTTGCTCAGCAGCATCAGGGAACTTAATGTACAGATTTCTCAGTTCACAAATGGCACTGCAGACATTGTGAACTATTCTACACACTGTTGCTTCACTGACACCACACAAATCACCAGTCTCACGATGAAAGTCTCCTGATGCCAAGAATCTCAAAGTGATCAGAACTTGGAGAGAACTGGGTACAGGCCTTCCTCTTTGAGACATGGAGGAAAGTCTAGGCTCAAGCAAAGTAATGATCTCCAGTACATCTTCTTTGTACATACGGAAGCGGTCTCGGAAAGTTATTTCATCAAACTGATTCAATGGACTACTCCTATCCACAAGTATTTGTCTGGCTGGCCTCTGTAGCAAATATTGGTCTTCATTTAGATATTCCAAATACTCCATGCTCCCAAACCATCTGTGCTCCCTTTCACAGACAGTACTAAGCTTAAGTTAAACCTGCCTCTTTGCAGGATTAATATAAACTTCAATTTAGTCCTAGAGTAGCTCTAATCTACCCTCTTGCAATTGGCTTTGTTTAATCCAGAACAGACTAAATCTATGACTATGTTAAGTTAAGTCTGTGCAAGTGACTTAAAGTTAAGCCAGCTCAAACAGCATTTTAGTCTGGGACTAGGCTTAAGCCTTGTCTGTGAAACCGGGCCATGGTCTAACACAGGCCGGACTTTATACAGCCTGTCGTTACCATCGTTTGCCTGGTTGTCACTAAAGTGCAAAAACCTCCAAATTAGTTGAAATCGATTTTGCGCCATTGTTTTGTTGAAGTGGGGCGTGATCATCACTTCATCAGTAGACCAATAACTGGCTAATGAAGGCTTTTGGACAATGCCAGTAAGAAAGAAAATACCAAAAAAGTCTGAGCTCCTGTACAGTCACCTTTTTCCAAGAATGCACTCTCCTCCCCAGCAAGTTAGCCCTGGTCTCCGCTGCGATGGTTTGCTCAGCATAGAGGTTGGTTTGTTCAGCAATTGTCTGAAGTAATTAATCTGTTATATTCAAGTCAACAAAATCAATAGGCTGGTCAGACGTCAGTCTGGCTGCACCTCGTGGTCCTGGGGTGGCTGTGAAGGGTATGTCTCGCGGCCTCCAATCCTCTTTCTTCCATTCTTCCTGGATGCCACCACGCTCTGACCGGCTTACTGCATGTCCCCGCCTGGCACCAGCACGGACGTAATTTACGGGGGGGACACGGGGGACATGTCCCCCGCACTTTTTCAAAAGGCCGTTTTGGTCCCCCGCACTTTTTACCGTCCAAAAACAATGTTACGCTATAGTAAACAGAGACAGGTCAAGCACTAGGACCAAGTGGAAAACTGCCGCTCAAGCTGAAGCCTCTTTTCCTTAGTTTAGACCCGCCCACAAGCTCCTCGATTGGCTCTGCCGTTTCTTGTGTGATTGGCTGTCCCCGCTGTCACTCCATCTTCTTTACACACCTGCGGTCAGGATTCCCGATGAATCTGTGGCCACTGTTGGGTGTTTGTTCTGCCTCTTTTAGCGTCGCTATATCACCATGGTAACTTATGCTGGCAACCAAACCTGGTCGGGAGGAGGTTTTCAGCTAAGGCTTTGCGATTAGATCGGCTTCTTAAAGCTGAGCGCCGCTTTCAGGACGGATCCGATCCCTTCGCATTGCTTGAGGATATTCTTTATGAGAGATACAGGTTCTCATCAGAGGGTATTCACTATTTGATCGTCCTTGTTGGACCTTACGTAGGCAATGCTACAAAAAGAAGCCGTGCGCTTACTGTTGCAATGTTTTGCCAAGGGTACATATTTGCATACAGTTGGTGATGCTGAAAATATAAGCAAAAATACAGTGTGCCTTGCGATACGCAAGGTTGTAGCTGCCCTAAATACACTGCTAAATATGTTCGTGGTGTTTCCCAGCTTTTTGCCAACACAAACAGAATTCAAATGAGCCATTTTAATCTAGATTAATCTAGATTAATTCCAAGATTACAGTGAGATTAATCTAGATTAAACAAATTAATCTATGCCCACCACTAGTTAATATGTTTATCAGAGGTTTCATTTACATTAACGTTTGAATCGGTGTGTCCATAATTGTGCGTGCGTGCGTGTGTGTGTATGTATGTGTGTTTGGTAATTAGGGCGCAGCCAGGATGTCTAAAAAAAGAAAGGTGGACATAAGAGACTTCTTTAGAAGTCAAAGTGTAAGTTAATCAAAGAAATGCATTACACCCATCCTGCAACACCTTCACTGGCTCCCAATAAAGCAGCATCCACTTCAAGATCCTCCTCATCAATTACAAATCTCTCAATCTTATAGTGTCTTGAGTTTTATTGAAAGTGCTGATAAATAAAATGTATTATTATTATTGTTATTATTATTATAGCTGTAGACCCTCAACAATGCAAATATCTAAAAAAGCTTATATTTAATGCCAAAGAGATACACTTATTTTCATGTATTATTTGTATGTTGAAAGGCAGCAACTGTTGATTGTTGCACCCCAAATTGTCCCATGTCATGCATCAATATATTTTGTCAGGTGACGGATAGTAGAGGTGCAGAAGGAGATACAGGAGGAGAGGCTGGAGGAGGGAGAGTAGGAGAGGCAGGAGGAGATGGAGGAGAAGAGGCTGGAGGAGGGAGAGTAGGAGAGGCAGGAGGAGATGGAGGAGAAGAGGCTGGAGGAGGTAGAGGAGGAGAAGCTGGAGGAGATGGAGGAGAGGCTGGAGGAGGGAGAGGAGGAAAAGCTGGAGGAGATGTAGGAGGAGAGGCTGGAGGCTCACAGGTGTGGTTGAAAGAATAAACATATGTTAGTCATGAGATCAAGCATTGTGACAAATGTTAGGGTGATAATCTGTATCAGAGCTTTCAAAGTTCAAACACCATGCATATTTTGATGAAAGAAGCAAACTGGCCAGGTACAGTTTTATATTGAGGCCGGTGTACTAAAAAGTCTGTGTAAATGTGTAAATGTATTATTTTATTGGTAAGAAATAGCAGCGACTAAGCAGTGAGTTCATGAGCTGGGTCACTCCCTCACAGTAGGGAGGGAGTGACATATTTTTCATCATTATTGTAATTAATTAAATTATAAGTTGCTCATAGATATTCCACCTTTTGTTATGTTTATCTTAGCTGGATCAGCCGCAGCCAGGGGTCAGTGGATGCTCAGGCAGTAAAGGAGCACAAGGTGGAAGAGCAGGGCCAGAACAGATAACTGAGCCATATCAGCCCAATCCAAAAGAAATAGCAGTTCAAAAACTTGAAAACAGAACCCTACATTTCCAAGAGAAATGGTTTAAAGAATTTCCTTGGATTCATTACAGTCATAGTGTGAATGGAGTCCTGTGCTTTTACTGTGTAAAAGCATTTCAACTTGACAAGAACACTGGCAAAAAACACTGATTCAGCATGTATCTCTGCTGGGTTCAGAAATTGGAAAAAGGCTGTGGAGAGATTTACAGATCATACAAAAAGCAAGTCTCATAAGCTTGCAGTTACTACACATTGTCAAAAAGCAAATCCAATTAATGCTCAGCTTTTGAGTGCATTGGCAGCATCACAGTAAAAGGCAAGGGCATGCTTGATGAAGATCATGAGCTGTGTGCAATTCCTAGGCAGACAAGGCCTGGCTCTCAGAGGCAATGAATCTGAGGAAGGAAATCTTTCTCAGTTACTCAGTTACTTTCTCAGTTACTATCAGATGATGACTCCATGCTGTTGGAGTGGCTTAATTCACGTTCTCATGATTACACAATCCCCAAAATCCAAAATGAGATGTTGAGCATAATGGCAAACTACATTGTCAGAGATATAGCCACTGAAATCAGATCACAACCACAGTTGCAATACTCCATAATTATTGATGGAACACAGGACATTACTGGGACCGAACAGGAATCAATCTGTCTTCGTAGCCAAAGATGTGCTGCTTCGTCTCAACTTGTCTTTTGATGGGCTCCGGGGACAGACATATGATGAAGCAGCAAATATGTCTGGAAAATATGCTGGTGCCCAGGCCTATATTACACAAGCACAACCACTGGCACTGTTCATACACTGTGGTCCTCACTGTGTTAATTTGATAACACAGGCAACTTGTGCAGCCTCATCTGTCGTCCGTGATGCACTGCAGTGGGTCCATGAATTGGGGCATCTGTTTGGACTTTCAGGAAAGTTCAAGACCATCTTCTGCAACATTGCCACATCTGAACATGGATCATTTACCACACTGAAGCCATTGTGTCCTACACGGTGTATGTCACATACATCAAGACAGGGTTGATGCCTTGGACAGGAAGAAACTCTGCCAGGAATTTATCTCTGCCAATGATCGCAGACAACATGTGTTTGGAAGCTTTGGATGAGTTCATTATGTTGACCCTTCTGTGGTCTTTGGGTCAAATTGACCCTTGTTCTTGTTCTTTTCATTTACATAAAAAATGTTGTTGTTGGATTTTCAGTGGTTCTCTGTTACACATTTCAAATAAAATTTAGTACTTGACTACTTTCACTGAATTATGGACATTTTATTCAGTTTCTCCCCACCTGTGATGCCAGTTTGACCTGCTCACCACTGGGTGGTGCTATGTAAATGAGATCTGTTTACCATATATTCCAAAGATAAGTGTAAAATTGGTGGGACTGAGTTGGAGTGAAGTTGAACAAGGTGAAACACAGAATTGGGTGATAATGTTTCGCTACATGCTTTACAACCAGTCAAACCAAAAAAGGTAACAGTAAACTTAAAGTAGCAATAGAAAACTAGAAGAACTACTAGAAAACACAGTGAACTGAAAGAGTTAGAGTTTTATCAAAAATACTTGTGTCCCCCCCACCTCTGAAATCAAAATTGTGTCCGTGCACCAGCACTTCTACCCCTTCTCATTTGTTGACCTGTAAATGATAAAAATATACAATTACCATAAAAATACAACTGTGTGTATGTGTGTGTTTGTGGCTGGGCCTGTCAACTCACCCCTCTGTTTCGAATGCACCTCTGGTTCTGTCATTTCCATCTCTGGTTCTTCCATTTCTCCTGTCACATCCAGTTCTGGAATCACAGGAATAAATAGATTACATTAGATTCAATGTATTGTCCTTTGCATGTAGCCTACATTTGCAACACAACACAATCCACACACGCCTCACATTCAAGTTTATTTTTACACACCAGGGGCCGAATTCACAAAGGATCTTAGCGCTAAAAGTAGCTCCTAACTGGCGAATTTAGGAGAAACTCCTAAAAATAATGGGCGTGTCAGTCTTAAATTTAGGACTCCTAATTTTTTTCACTAAGAGCAATTCACAAAGGATCTTAGGCCTAAAAGTAGCACCTAAGTCTAGGAGAGCTTAAAAGTCCTCGAGAGGACTCCTAACTCACTAAGACCTATTCACAAAGAATCGGAAAATGGCTGCGAGACGAAATGTTTTGGAGACAATGGAAGACTGTGAATTGATCAAGAGATATAGGCTAAATCGTGAGGGTATAAAACTTGTTGTGGAATTAGTGCGGGATGCAATAACATCCCCGACTAACAGGAATAACTCGATTAGGAAATAAAATGTTTGGCAACACTACGATATTTAGCAACAGGGAAAATGCAAGTTTGCAATGCCGACGATTTAGGAATATCGCAACCATCAGTCAGCCATAAACCGAACCATCAACGCGCTCTGTAGACCACATATCAATTCAATTAAATTCAAACTTTATTAAGGACACATCTCATGAAAGGTCCATAACACCAACACAACACAATAATAATAAAATAATAAAAATAGAATAAAAAATACACACACACACACACACACACACACATATATACATATATACATATATACATATATATATATATATATATATATATATATATATATATATATATATATATATATATTTATATATATAAAATATATATATATTTATATATATAAAATATATATATAAATGTAGCCTACATATAGGTAAATATACACACACACACACACACACACACACACACACACACAATTCCACAATGATCATATATTTACATACAGGCTAGAAGAGCTGACAGAGCTCAGTTCAAAGTTGGTTAAGGCTGAAATAATACCATTAATATCATCCAACAGTTTATCCGGTTTCCTTTGGACAATCAACAACTACACAGGATCAAAGCCAACTTCATGGCAATTGCAGGTATGGCCGGTGTGGTCGGTGCTGTTGACGGGACGCACATACAAATAATTGCGCCATCAAAAGATGAGGACGTGTTCGTCAATAGAAAGAAAGTAGCCTACATTCCATCAACACGCAGATTGCTTTTGATGCAACTTTTAACATTCTTGATGTTGCGAAGTGGCCTGCAGGGTCTACCCATGATCCGCGTATTTTAATGGGGAGCAGTCTGAGGCGTGAGGCACCGTGTACCAGTTGGGTGTCTTGCTGGGTGACAGTGGCTGTCCCTGCAAGACGTCTTGACACCCTATCTCAGTCCACAACCGGGAGCACAGTTAAAGTATAACATGCAAGTGATTACGCAGATTACGATTAGTCCTATGCGTATAAAACATCGTATTAGCTCTTTGTCGCCTTTTATTTGTTGAATCCATATTTATTATTGTTTGCTGTGTTCCTCCATATATGTTAGGGCACACAAAAATACACGAAATCTTGTGGAGAGAGGATGTGATCACAGTGATCACTGTATGCGCCATTCTCCACAACCGGTATGGGCTGTTATTTAAAGTGTTGAATAGTGGAGATATGCTCATTGAATAATAGTTTGCAGGGTGCTTTTAATTGCCTCCTTGAATTAATGCAATTTACGTATTTTTATTGTTTTTATTGTTTATCTCTCTCTCTTTAACGTGCATAGGCTACAACGTCATTATCGTGGTCTGCACAAACTTGTCATCATGCGTGTATTCTGCTAACTGCACTGTCCATAACTATTTGATAGGGATGTCTAGCCGAGGCTACTTCCTTGTTCTTCGGTGATTTAGTGGGCTCGTTTTCACAGAGACCGCCTGCTCTGAACAACCAATCACCGGACTGACCGCTTCCAAACTCGTGCACGAGAATCGACGTAATCCATAGCAACGGCGCGTCACTCTTAGTTCACTCTTAGTGATTTATCCTTAGTATGAGTAGGTCTCAGCGGCTTTGTGAATAACTTTTAAGAAAAAACTCCTACGTAAAATGTTTTAGCGCGAGTTAGGAGCACTCCTAGCGGTAAGATAAAATGCTTTGTGAATACGGCCCCAGATTTACACATAGCCTACCCATATACAGTAAACACATAGCCTACACATGAATATTGTACAGTATGCACACAATTATTTGTGGAATTGGTAATGGATATATGGCATAGCAAATGCCTGAGTTGTTCTCACCCAAGTTAGAAGGGGTGATACACCTAAGTAATGTTTCCTCTCCTGGCACTTCCCCGAAGTCGGACTCGCTGTCTGAGGCTAGGATCACAAAGAAACAAAGTTTCGGGGGGGGACATAATTCATGTGGAAACGTGACATATCCAATTCCTGTGGTAGGCTAGGCTAATTTATGGCTAATCGGTGAATAATCTTACCTGCTGATGATGATCGAGTCGGGCTCCATAATTCCTCGTCCTCTTGGTCGGTAACGGCTGTGTCTGTTTCGCTAGTATCACCTACATATTTAGCACTCTGGTGAGGACGTGCCCTCTTGCAAGCACGACTACGACTAGGCCTACTATCACCCACTCCGCTCGGCCCCGCCCGTAGTGAAGATGGAACCCCCTCCTTAGCCCGGCGGTCAGTCACTCCTTTCGACCTGGCGCGTGTTCTCCCCTGATTGTCGTGTGGTGATCCTGGTCTCTCCTGATTGTCGTGGTCAGAGTCTCCAGATACATCGTGTCTTACCAGAAAGGTGGACTCATCCAGCGTTGTCTGGTGAAAACGCACCTGCTGCGATATATTTTTTTTCTTCAACTTTTTCATTATCCCATTCAGCGCCTGAGAAGTGCATGCCTGTAAAGTTACCGGGAAGTGACCTAGCAAGACCAGAGCCGTATATAGAGACTGCCACCTAGTGATAAACCCACGAGTTTTGACCTGACGTGCATGCTTTACTGATTTGAAACAATACGGCAACCATCAAAAGTGAAAGTAAGGTAAAATGTCCAGATAAATAATGTTATGATTTAAAATGTCCAGATCGTGAGTTTTCATGAGTTTTCATGAGTTTTCGATCGTCATCTATTTCAGTTCTGTTCATCATAGAGTTCCCAAATTCCCACACAAGGTGTGTTAGAGTATCTATTTTCGTAATTTTAAAAAAAAGCTCAAAACAAAACATTTCATTTATGGCACTCCACGCATGGGCACTCAAAGAGTTAAATCACAATTCCGGCGCAAAATGAGACCATATGATCATAACACATGTCCACCGAGTTGTACCGTTCTCTGGGATCAGTTTTCATTGTAGTCGAATGGAACCAAAGTTCTCGAAAACAGCTAATTATCTCATAACGCTAGCTGTGGGGGCAGATATTCATGCAAAATAAATCGCAATTCTATACCACTAACAAGGCTCAAAATCGCACCACACTTCCACGGTAGCATAATGGGGGTCCCTACATGTAAAAGGAAGCATTGAGAACTTTGTAAGTTTACTAGAAGTTTATTAAAAGGAAAGTTTAGAAAGCCAGTGCCTTCACGAAAACAAGCGGGCATTATCAATGAATGTGGAAATATTACCAATATTTCAACATTTAGTTTTTGCGAATATTGAATAGGCTAAAATACTGTGGACGAGGGGAACGTGCACATATATTGACACGACGATTAGTTTTAAATTGACGTCACGTCAGTCAGCGACATAGCAGCGCAGGTGCTGGTGCCAGCTTCCCCTTTTTTGTCTTTTGTTTGGCCACCTCAAGTTTAAGAAATGTCAGGTGGTGCTATGTATTTGTATCAGTGCTCGAAGTGGGCCGGTACTCACCGGTACGCAGCCAAAAAGTGATTGTCTGCCAGAATCTGATTTCTGGCCGCGGGAGCGCGCACAGCAGCCCGTTGAGCGGTAGCGCAAAAACGTCTGCTTTTCTCTGGATTAAACGGCCATAATATGCAGATACACACAACTGTATTATAATGTAATTATAACAAAGGCACGTGTCTTCGAAAGTTTAACGTTTGTTCTTCAATCAATTTTTGGCAGGTGAAAATGCCTATTTTGTGTTGTAATGGTCCTTTAAAAGAATTCCAAGTGTCCTGTGAGCTCCAGTGTTTATATTATGAAGCTTATGAATGAGATCAAGTCATATTTAGGCAGAAATCACCTTTGAGTAACTGCATTTGGCCTTCAATCAATTTTGGCACGACGCCGGTACTCTACTCTGCCCTAACCAGGGGCGGATCTACCGGGGTGGCATGGAAAAAAGCCTTGCCACCCCAGCTGCCATCCTAGTTGGCAGCGCCGGGGTGGGTTACGATCGCGTAACCAGCAGCCAGCCGGCAACAGTGGGCAGCAGGCCGGCAATAGGTAAAAGGAGGAGGCCGTCGGATTTAAGCATTTTTGAAGAAAGGATGATAGACATTTTGGAAACTCCTACCCCCCAGCCAGCCACCACAGCAGCAGTGGAGGATGAGGATGAAGTATTTTTTCGGAGCCTTCTCCCCGACCTGAAAAGGCTCCCGAAAGCCAAGAAGGCCAATGTGAAATTCCGTATCCATCAAATAATTTATGAGGCAGGGGAGGATGTGTAAATAGGAAATGGTTTTGTTTAAGTTATTTTGTTTTTAGGGGGAATGCGTTGCATCTTTGTGTTATTGTTTTTTTTAGGGGGAAGGGGTTTGAATAAATTGACACTATTCTCATGTATCCCTTCATTTATTTTCCATAGAATGCAATACACGCAAACTATTATAGCAAATATTTGTCAACTTTGGAGCTGCTGCTCCCAAAATATTTTAACACTCCATATGCTCATCTTAGTGGGATTTTAGGGTGTAGAATGGACTCTAATACCAATTAATTAGTATGTTAGGGAATATGTTTTCTTCTTTTCTTTACTGGCTTTGTAGCACTACAAACCAGTAAAGAAAATAAGAAAACATATCCCCTAACCTGATATCCTGATGTTTCATAGAAAAATAAACATCCTATTACTATGAACATACATGGGGGGCACTTTCAGTGGAGTTTCTCTAATTTTACCGTGCATGGTCATGAGGAAATTAGACTAGAGACTCCACTGAAAGTGCACATGAAAATTATCTCTGCATGTAATCATAAATAACAAACAAACAAGTCCAACTCAAATATTTAAAATGTATTCAAACACGCGATCGTAACACACCCCCGGACCTACGACCGACGGGGACCGGCCCAATCCAGCCCTGGTCGGCCCATTATTGACCGGCCCACCGGGAAAACTCCCGGTACTCCCTATGGCCAATCCAGCCCTGCCTTGCGTGCGTGTGGGCCCCTGTCAGTACTGGGCCCTTGGAATCGTCCTAACTTTTCCCCCCCTTACGGCACCCCTGATTACTAACATAGCACATTTGATGTCTTCGTTTGACACTCTGCTGGTCCTGAGTAGCTCAGATCCTCTGCATGCATGTTGCTCAGCAGCATCATGCTCTCCAAAGCCTGAATGTTGTAGATTGCAAAGAAATGAAATGGTCAATATGGGCAGAGGGACACAGACACAAGATGTCAGGCAGGCATATTAAGAGGGAGAGAGAGGGATGGAGATTAACACAGGGAGACAAGGACAAGCAGGTAAACTGCCAAGGCTATGGTGTGGTTCGAGGAGTTTGCTCTTTTTCAGTAATGTGGGTGGCTCTTAAAAGAGCCTTTGGTTGTCCAGGGTGAATGGCAGACTACACTGCTTGGAACAGCACCCTCTTCATTGAAGTAGGACCTGAACGCCTCCCTAACCCGTAGAGCCTCCCTGGTGGCATTGTTGCTCCCCATCCTTCCAACATTCCTGAGAGCACGAGCAGCCTCCTCTGGCAGCTCTTCTGTGGGCTGTCTCCCTCTTGTCGCCATCATGCTGGTGACCCTCAAGAAGTTGTGCAGGATACAGGTAGCCTTCACACACAGCTCGACCTTCTCAGGGCTGAGATAGATGACCCGCCGATACATCCGCCACTGAGAGGACAGGATTCCGAAGCTGCATTCTACAGTGAGCCTGGCACGGCTGAGGCGGTAGTTGAACACCCGGTCTTCTTCAGGGATGTTGGAACCAGGGAAGGGACGCATCAGTTACCTACGCAGAGGGAAATCCTCGTCACCCACCAGGACATGGAATTTTCCCGCGATGACCGGCTTCTGGGAGCTCTCTGTCTTCAGGGAAATCAAGGGGCCCTCACCAAAACCTGAGTGGGATAGGATGCCACCGTCGCTCGTCCTGCTATACCCACCAACATCAATGACACGGAAGCAGTAGTAAGCATCAACAACTGCAAAGAGGACAATGGAGAATGTCCCCTTGTAGTTGTAGAAGTAGGAGCCTGAGTTTGGTGGAGCCTGGATGACCACGTGTTTCCCATCGATGGCTCCAAGGCAGTTCGGGAAATTCCACCGATGTTGAAAGCCCTCAGCAATGCTCTTCCAGTCCTCCTTGGTAGGTTGAGGCATGAATTCCTCCACCAGGCACTCGAAGATGGTCTCAGCCACTTCAGGGACAATCCTCCCAACAGTTGCTGTACCTACTCGGTAGCTGAAGGAAATGGTCTGGAGGGAGTCACCAGTAGCAAGAAGAGAATAATTATTAGCATCTCTGCAATAGGCTAATGACGTTATATTCAGTTTAACACACTAGAGATTGACCCTTCCTCGATCTCCATCTCCACCAATAATAACTTTATTTACAAAGTACTAAACTCAACCATAGTCCTACATTTGTAATAGACCTGATGCTATTCTAAATCTAAAGGCTGGGTAAGTGTAGCAGAACAGCAGCATCTGTGGGTCACAAACATCACATTATATAATGGATCATAAGATAAACAAATGACATGTTAGATACATACATTAATCTGGATACAGCAAAAATAACTACCACCATATTCACAAGGAATATGTGACATTGTATGAAGAAACAATACTGCTAGCCAGTTCCATACTACAAATAACTGACAGAAGTCGTCATTGTGTGGGATTGGGTGTCGCAATCCACTATAATGAGTAGCGTTCATCCCACGTAATTTCACACACAAAAGACAGATAGTCCATGTATGGCAATGATACTGGCGTGATAATAGATACATTTATATCTTACCGCAAGCAAATGGCCAAGCGCTGAGAGGCACCAATAGCCTTTCGGAAACTGGTGTCCTGTCTTGCAATTCTGGGACCACTCTGACCAACAGCTCATCAAACTGGGACGTATCCATTCTGAAATACCGCTGGAATTGTATGAAATCCAGGTCCTGGATCAGCCTATGGAACTCCCTGTGGGTCTCGCGGCCCAACAAAATGGGGTGAACCCAGAACCGATGGCGACGGCGTTGGCATCTCCGATGATACAGCACAGCAACAGCTATTATTCTCCTCTGACGATCCATGATATGACATCATAAAAGTAATGCATTGCACCTGAACATTTATAATCAGAAATTCCCTCAGACTCCACTCACAATGCGGGCGGGAGCTAGTTGATCCACTAGTCAACACGCCCCCTAAGCGACCGAGTTTTCAAGGCGGCGCGATGTCACGCGGATAATTCGCGTATAGTAGATATTCAGCGTGACTGTGAATATCCCTATACGCAAATTATCCGCGTGACATCGCGCCGCCTTGAAGACTCGTTCGCGGGGGGCGTGTTGACTAGTGGATCAACTAGCTCCCGCCCGCATTGTGGCAATTCGCGTATAGTGGATATTCAGCGTAATGAGCCGGAAGAGGCGTACACATGAGATGTCAATGAATCAGAAGGTGTGCAATCTAGTAGAAAGTGTGCGAACAGCGCGTGTACATAGAGAAGAGAAGAAAATGGTTCGTGTTTGTGCTTTTCCCGGCTGCGAGAAGAACATGAGACGCTACAATCCGGAAAGTTTGTCGCTCGACTGGTCGTGACTGTTTTCCAAAGATGGCGCCCGCTTGTTTTCGTGAAGGCACTGGCTTTCTAAACTTTCTTTTTAATAAACTGTCTGTACACTTACAAAGTTCTCAATGCTTCGTTTTACATGTAGGGACCCTCATTATGCTACCGTGGAAGTGTGGTGCGATTTTGAGCCTTGTTAGTGGTATAGAATTGCGATTTATTTTACATACATATGCTGCCCCCACAGCTAGCGTTATAAGCTAATTAGCGGTTTTAGAGAACTTTGGTTCCATTCGACTAGAATGAAAACTGATCCCAGAGAACGGTCCAACTCGGTGGACATGTGTTACGATCATATGGACTCATTTTGCGCCGGAATTGTCCTTTAAGTTACAGGTTGACCGATTTTATATGGAGTTAGGTTGGACTATCCTGGGAGAGGCATCTGATGGCCTTTGGAGACGTGGCATGAACGCACATTGTTCAGGTGGTGCGTGGGAATCAATTCCCTCTCTCTCTGTCTGTCTGTCTCTCTCTCTCTCTGCCTGTCTGTCTGTCTCTCTCTGTCTGTCTGTCTCTCTCTCTCTCTGCCTGTCTGTCTGTCTCTCTCTGTCTGTCTGTCTGTCTGTCTCTCTCTCGCTCTCTCTGTCTGTCTGTCTCTCTGTCTGTCTCTCTCTGGCTCTCTCTCTCTCTCTCTCTCTCTCTCTCTCTCTCTCTCTCTCTCTCTCTTCCTCCCATGTCTAGCTCCCTGGTCACAGCAGGTTTCTGAACAAAAGCTTCTCCAGAGTAAAATGCTGCCCTCTAGTGCCCTCTCTCGTAGGTCTGGTAAGTGTCCTGCTGGGCTGAGATGGACAGAAATGGATATTGTATGTCCTTTGATCCAAACACCTCAAGTTGGCAAGGGCTTTGACTGATTTGCATTTTTCTGTTTCTGATTGGTGAGGGAAAACTCCCAGAGCTAAAAGGAGGAAACATGAGAAGGACCACACAAGGGACGGCTAGAAAGGGCAGTAGGCAGCGATATAACGGTTCTCTAATCATAACGCTCGTCTGACGATCTCAATAAATATGTATTTTGTATGTTGTTTGTCCTGCAAGAGCTTCCTAGGCCCTAAAGGCCAACAGCTATTAACCTTTTTTTATTATTATTTCTATCTCACAACAAATTCTCATAAGTCTTATGCAAATAGAAAGCCCTTCTCACTTCTGTCCCATTTTCAGGGGGGGCCTTAAGGGGTTGATTGGCAGAGCAACTTGCACCATATGCTATCATCTGAGCAGACCGGGACAGGCAGCAGCGTGGTGCTAAACACGCGCCCTACATTTCATCTGCTCCTTGTGATATGAAGAAGAACGTGTGCCGGGCTGAAGAGGACTGATGAGGAATTCACTTCATGGTGTAACTGTTTAGTTCAAATGACCTCATTCTAATCGTTTTTTGACCAGTAGGTTGTGTCTTACCGTTTCAAATGAGACGCGCAAACGCTGCCTTGTATTGCACGTTAGCCAATGCGCCACACAACTGTTACTTGTTTTACTGGCAATACAGTAGGGGGGTAGGACCCAAATTCCCAACAGTTGTTAAGCATCTTCTTTTTAGGTTCATCAATAAAGGGAATAATTATCTCTATTCAGAAACATCTGTGGGCGGGTGTTGGGAGAAGGATACAGCTCTCATTCAATACACACAACTAGGGATCTGCCCTCATTCAGTTCTGGCCTATTTGGTGATAGGAACCCGACCAGCTGTTGATGCTGTGGCGCTGCTGTTAGTATAGCGACACCAGTGCCAACTACAATGACACAAAGTCGACCACAAATTGTACTTTGTAGCGCGTGTCTCATTATAGTCCTAACAGGTTTGTCAAAGCCATAGGTCGGGTTCAAAACAACAGCATAATGTATTACATAGGTACATATATATATAATATATACATGATATAATAATGCATGTTATTCGTTCTATCTAGTATCCAGGTTGTTACTTTAGGAGTTCAACAAAGAAAGTTACTTCTACAACTCAATGTCAAACAGTGACAAGAAAGTCGTTTTGGAGGCCGAATATGTGATTGAGCTGGAGAATATTAAATCTACAAAAATCTAATATCCATCCATCTACTTTTTTTTCCCTCCTAACTGCTTTCTAACTGCTGTCTAAAGACGATGGACACCCAAAGCAAGGTCACGCATACGCCCGCGCATGCATCCACGCACACACGCACATGCAAAGACACACACAAACACGCACACACACACACACACGCACACACACTATCTCAAAACAAGTTTAGAGATGCCGGTAAACTAAACTTCTGACCTTCATCATTCATGATAATGTTGTATGTGTGAACATATTAGGTTTTATTTTCACTTTCCACTCTTGTAAATTGTAATTTTTCTACTTTTACCCAAGCTATTTCCAAACCTCCGCATCACGAGCCGAAATTAACGTTAGTATTACAGTACAACACACCGGACGGCTCATTATCCCACGTACGTGAGTGTGGAGTGCGGACCTTTATATCCGGGGTTGGGGATGTGTCTTGTGTTCAGAGAGCGAGGCGGACACGGAGTGTCATGAGGGCGTCGGGGAGGACCGCTAGCAGCTGTCCTTGGTGCTGACGCTGGACTGCTCACTGGCCCCCATCACGACGCTGCTGCGGCAGACGGTCCCATGTGTGTGCTGAGTGCTGCGTGTGCATGTGTGTGTGAATATGTATGTTTATGCGTGTGTGTGTGACAAAACACCCCTAAGTCGTTGCCACTGAACTGGGTCACCTTCAAAAAAAGTCCTTTTTTTTTCAACCACAGATAAATGTTAGGCGACAGTACAGCAGCACCCACAAGCCATTGTAAAAATTACATGAGCCCACTACCATCACACTGTGAGCCTATGTGTTGGAGTCACAAGATTGAGGAGGGCATAGTAGTGTGCGTATGCGCGCGCGCGCGTGTGTGTGTGTGTGTGTGTGTGTGTGTGTGAATTTACACAAATTCTCATTACTACTACGACTGCCTTTTTCATGCGCTGCTCTAAACATCGCCGCATCACATCTGGAATCAATCGCGGCATCCTTGATGGTGGAGATCCGTGGGGAGCGGCAGAGCTTCACTCAGCCTGGACGGGAGGACTCCCTCGGTGACGTACATCTCTAAATTACTTTGATGAGGATACCGAGATGGATGATGAAATGTGCTGATGAGTTTACGGCGGCCATTTACGGCCTTCTGGAATCAGTCACTGCTCAAACTGCTCACTCTCCCGGGGGGGGGGGGGGGGGGGGGAGTGAGCTGACCCAGCACACCGTACAGAACGTGTCAAGATGCCACTGATGCGAGGCTGATGCTAGCACGCTTGCCCATTAGCACGCTGATGAGCGCAAACGGGCAAGCGCACCCTAGGCGCCACGGTGGCATGCGTCAGCTACTGTGTGCTGGGTCAGCTGACCCCTGACCCCTGTACCCTCCCCCCAACCTACAGTGATGGCCGGTTAACAAAGGAGTAGCAAATACCAGTATGAGTCTGAGGCACACGTACTATCCATCTAAATGCATCCAATGGTAACCGTTGGCAGGCAGGTAAAACGGGCCAAACACATACATAATCACACATTTTCAAAATTGAGAGACAGTATTTACATACACATCCCTGATGTCCACGTAACCCATCTGTTTGATTAGTCCAATGTCAATTTGTATTATTGTTTGCACACATGGGTGATCAGTCAGGTCACTTACCGGTTAGACTATCACTTACTCCTTACTGGGCAGCTGGGGTGCATTGAGCTGAGAAATAATGTGTGAAAGCTACCATATGCCAGTACCAGCCATCATAAATCTTTATTAAAGTAAGTCAAATACAGTGTTCCTGCCAATGGTTTAATGAGGCCCTTGTATAAATAGGAACTGCATGAAAATCTCTGTTGGCACCCATTTTTTCACATATTTTTTAGACTGAATGATGAAACAAAGGGTCCTCATTTCAAGTTAGGACACTGAGCAGAATGGTTCTGGTGCTAGGAAGTTGAAGACATTCATTCAAAACTTTATTAATATCAACAAAATATCAACTTAATTACATTGGCATCAAGATATTTCACAGTAATGACTGCATCGCTGAGTGGTGCAGAGTTTAGGCACTTATTGTCGTCATAAATTCACATGAATTGACATACATTGTATTCCCTTTACCTGCATCAAAAGTCCCACCTTTTCCCACAAGTGGGATTAGGCTGTTGAATACGCATATGTACACGCATGTCTCCTACCTCCTATACCTTTTCCAAACCACAATGCAGCAAACATTACATATTGCATGTGACTAACTCAACGTTATGACCCAAGTGTCAAAGGGACACATTCATATGAATTAAAGATGTAAATCACACACACCCCAGCAACAACGGGAATGTCTGGAGGCTACCAGAGCAGACATCTATCCTGAGTTTCCATACTAGGCATAAGCAAAGCCCCTCATTTTTATAACCGTTATAATGGTGAAAAACACCCCGGCCCGGGCTTGTGTCCAGTGTAAAAAGTGGTCCATTATTCAAAGCAGATCAGTGGACGTGGCGGGTGTGGGCTATATGAGCACTATGACCCAGCAGATGGTGCGTGGTGGGAGAAAGAAGCACAGCACATAGTGATCACTGGTGCTCATTGGAAGTGTTGGTGACAGGCTGGACGCCAGTATATAAACCTCCAGGTCTTCACCGTGGCTCGCCATTCAACCACAGGGGCCCTGCAGTCCCAGAAGCCATCTTCAATGGATTATAGGCAGTGTTGTATGCATTTTTCTTTTTATTATAATAATAATAAGTATTTTTTTATTAGGGGCATTCCACAGGATGGACAGATTTTAATTTTATTTCAACATAAAGGTGGACCAGCTCATGCCTCATCCATAGTGTCTGCAGTTTAGAAGGGTGACCTTGTCTTTGTGGCTGGAGAACAACAAAACTGCTCCCATTGTGCCATTGAAAATGGATATTTACCTTGAACTACCTCCATTTACCTGAAACTACCTCAACCACAAGCCTTTCGGGGGGAACAACAATGAGAAAGAAACGACTCTGTTTTTTCCTCCCATGCCACACTACATGTGTCGTCTCTCTGACTAGATGGCGCGACCGGCAAGATAAAGAAAAAACCCAAACCCTTGCGCTTTAGGAGTAGGATAGCTATGAGATGAACCTGACTCTTGTGCAAGTGAAGTCCGACATGACAGGAGGCAACTAGGAGGAGGAGGATGGAGAGACCCGGTCCGGTCCAAACCCCCATCATGGTCGGAACCACCGCCAACGGCACAGCCGCCGCCGCCGCCGCCGCCGCCAACGAGACATTCGGCGCGGACGCGTCGCCGGCGACGCACGGCGACGCGGCGGCGACGGGTCTGGTCTACCAGGTCACACTGGCGGCGGTCCTGTCCGCCATCACCCTGGTGACCACGCTGTCCAACGCCTTCGTGGTGGCGGTGATCTCGCGGTCGCGCAAGCTGCGCACGCCCGCCAACTTCCTGATCGCGTCGCTGGCCACCACCGACCTGCTGGTGTCCGTCCTGGTGATGCCCATCTGCGTGCTGTACACGGTGACGCACGCCTGGTCCCTCGGCCAGACGGTGTGCGACCTGTGGCTCTCCTCGGACATCACGTGCTGCACCGCCTCCATCCTCCACCTGTGCGTTATCGCGCTGGACCGCTACTGGGCCGTCACGGACGCCGTGGAGTACTCCAAGAGGCGCACGCCGACGCGCGCCGCCGCCATGGTGGCCACGGCGTGGGTGATCGCCGTCTCCATCTCCCTGCCGCCGCTCTTCTGGCGGCGGGTGAAGAAGGCGGCGGAGGACGTGGAGGTGGAGGAGGTGACCAGCTGCAGCGTCAACACGGACCACGTCTTCTACACCGTGTACTCCACGCTGGGCGCGTTTTACATCCCCACGCTGCTGCTCATCGCGCTGTACGGCCGGATTTACGTGGAGGCGCGCAAGATCATCCTGAAGCAGTCGCCCAAGAAGGCTGCCGTCACCAGTGGTGCCTCCAGTGGCAGTGATGCCACCAGTGGTGGTGCTGGTGGGAAGAGGCTGACCTCTGCGCACCTGGTGAACACCTCGCCCGGATCCGCGGGGTCCACCACCACCACCACCTCCTCCGGGGGGTCCTCCCTGGGACCCGGCGGCGAGGGTCTGGTGAGGGTGACCGTGCTGGCGGACGCGCTGCTGGAGAAGAAGCGCATCTCCGCGGCGCGGGAGCGCAAGGCCACCAAGACGCTGGGCATCATCCTGGGCGCGTACATCGTGTGCTGGCTGCCCTTCTTCATCTACACCCTGGTGGTGGCCATGTGCGACACGTGCTTCTACCCGGAGCTGTTTGACTTCTTCAACTGGCTGGGCTACTTCAACTCCCTGGTCAACCCGGTGATCTACACCATGTCCAACGAGGACTTCAAGAAAGCCTTCCACAAACTGGTGCGCTTCAGGTGCTGCAGGGCGCGGTGAGGCCGTAGCCTATATATGGCCGCCTCACCTGCAACTTCGAGGCTATTATAGGTCTACCTCTACAAGTCATCACCTACATCCAAAAACGGACGGTGTGTGTGTGTGTGTGTGTGTGTGTGTGAGACTGACATTTGGAGACTTGGAGGAGTGGCGCGTCATTCCTGCTCCGCTTGGAGTGCGTTTGGAGCGCGCGTAAACGGACGCGTCGCACCCCCAGGTGACCAACCATAACAGCTATTTGGCGTATATCTGCAATAGCATATCGAGTTAAAGTATTATATGATCATTTGTTTTTTTATGATATAAATAAATGAATTACATTATGGACCGCCTATGTGTGTGTGTCCCGGACACATAGGCGTAATGCATAATGCATAAATGCATAAATCATATATATATATATGTGTGTGTGTGTGTGTCTGTGTGTGGATTAAGTAGCATACTTTGATCTACATTATATTGTTTTACAGTTTGTCAATTTGTTAGACATAATCTGTATGACTAATAGTTATTTTATTGAAAAATGGCGCACTCTAGGCAATTTAAAATAGGCAACAGTGAACAAACAAACTGCCACGCAGCAGCAGCAGAGAGAGACACTATCATTGTCAAACAACTCATTATGGCTGATACTCGCTGGCAGAGCTGAAAGCTGACGACAAATACGTTCAATTTTGCTGAACAAATATTGAATTGTGTGTGTGTACTGTGTGTGTGTGCGTGTGTGTGTGTGTGTGTGTGTGTGTGTGTGTGTGTGTGTGTGTGTGTGTGTGTGTGTGTGTGTGTGTGTGTGTGTGGGGGGGGGGGGTTGTTTGCTGCTCCATTCAAAGGGAATTGGTCGGGATGGGATCAGATCAGAGGAGTCTGAAAGGGTTTGCCATCAGACTCATTAACGGCCCTGAAACACACAAGCCCACAGATGAACACACACACGCACATTTCTGGATTTCCATGCAGCAAACTAAATATGAAATGTTACCCAAAAGACAAGAAAAACTGCTCCAAATGTCGACCATGTACCTGTTCACATGTGAGTGTGTGGGGGTGGGGGTGGGGGTTGCTGCTGAATAAAGGCTTTTAAGGAGTTTGTTTGTTTGTCACATTTGTGAAAAATGAATGAGAGGATTGTGCGCTGAAAGCTTGCATGCCGAAAGGTAGAGTGATGTCATTATGGGGGTCTAGATGGAGCGCTTATGAATGACATACATTTTCCCACACCACCCTTAAAAAAAAAACAGCATATACTGATCATTATATGTGTCATCTGACAATATTGAAGGTGTTATGTTATTAAAGTATGACACATCACATATCAAGAATGCAACACACGAAAGTCTAAAATATATACCCTGGTAAAGGTGCTGTGGGTAAGCCTCGGGGGTTGTAAAGCGAGAGCAGTAAAAGAGCAGAATCGGCAAAAGATTGTGAAACGAAACAACCCAAAGCATATCCCCTAGCTCTCTGCTCCCTCCCTCCCTCCCTGCCTCCCTCCCTCCCTATGTTTCTCAGCCATTGACAAGCGTTGCATTTCACGCCTATGATTGACAGGCAAGATGGCATCCCCGAAGCAATCACAGAATGCCCTAATAAGTCAGCAATGAGCGAGGGAGTGCTCTGAAAAACTGAATCGGCTCATACCGAGGCGGGCGCAGTCGACCCGACACACATATTCTCCCAGAGCGCTTCGCTCACTCACGGCGGACGGATGGCTGTGGCCATTTCTAACAAATGACACTCAAAACGTCGCTCTTAAGTCGTACCTACAGCACCTTACCATATACCGTGGCAGCTTAAAATCTGATTCACTTTCTAATGATGGGGGAAGGCAGACCACTCGTACCTCTGCCTGGTCTCTCTACCAGCCTGTCCTCTGCATATAACAGGGTGGTTTCCTGAAGCACGGCATGTGAACAGCATTACATGCTGCAGTGGAAGAGAAGGTGCCACTAGAGATATACGCTATCCTATAATGGCCTATAGGACCACAAGGTCCCCCTGCACACATAACTGCATATACTGCACATAAGGAAAGGAGCACACGCATGCATACACATATGCAGGCACGCAGGCACACACACACACACACACACACACACACACACACACACACACACACACACACACACACACACACACACACACACACACATACACACACACATACCCACCCACACACATACACACACAGCTTTGCTACAGTAGACGTCTACCTGGCTATACCTAAAAACCTATGGAGGGTACAGATAATTTTACTTTCTCAAATAAACAGAAAATAGCTCAGTTGAGAACCGCCAGAAAAGAATAGCATTAATGACAATAGTAAGATAAGGTAAGGTGAGGTAAGGAAAGCTAAGATACGGTAAGGTGAGGTAAGGAAAGCTAAGATAAGGTAAGGTGAGGTAAGGAAACACTGTATTACTCAGGGGAGGAAACTATTACATTGTGTTACAGCAGCAAAAAACAAGACAAAATCAAATCCGAAGCAAATATCGGAAGTCAAAAGAACCAATATGAGGAAGAACGAAAAGTTGAATATCAGCAACGTCTGATGTACACTGTAAATCTAACAGAATAAACCAAGGCTTGATTCATTTGCATACATTAGCAGCGCACTTTGTGAATCCTTCATATTGAAGTGCAGCGGACATGCTGACGGTGTTGACCACATCATTTCCATACAGCACGAGGAGATGAAACAGAGAGGATTCATGTGTGCATGAAACAGAATATAGGCCTAACGGATGAATAGATAATGTGGCAAGACCAGTGTGGAGCAAAATACGACTCCTCCAGCCCAATGTTGTGCGCCTCAGACAACATTAACATGTAATTGCTGCACAGAGGAGGACACTGACTGTTGAATGAACCTCGGGGGGGGGGGGGGGGGAGGATAATAATCTCATCTTAGTCACAGTTCTGTTAAATGGTGCTATTGTCGTAACCCCCCAGTGTACTCTGGAGAATGGAGATGTCTGTTGTTGCTGCAGTTGATGTTGTTGTTGTTGTTGTAGCGTTCACGATTTAACCTTGATGGAAACAACAGCTCAGCGAATGGCTACAAGCCACGGAGAAAGGCATTCAATAACAACAGAAGATAAGCGGATCGGCGAGCATTTTATCTCACACCATCATCGCCATCGGCCCGTACGTTTCTGGCCGAGTCCACCACCTTCCTGCTCACCGTATCGCACATTTAGTAATACATTTACTTACAGCTCATCCAAAATATACTTCTTTATGTTTTATACATGAGGATGTTATAACATTATTGATTGGATATTGTATTAATGAATTTAAAGGATAGCTTCAGGATTTCTCTAATTGGACCCTACTATTTCCCCATCATTTTGAGTCTCAGGGACTAATGCAGACAACAATTATCGCAATTGGTCCAGTATTGAGCGAGAGGGCTTCATCCGTCAGCCACGAAACGTGCAGCAATGTAAAACTATAGGGCATTAGCGCCAAGGAGAGGTCAGAGCGAGGTTGGTTGGACTCATGACAAATAGACCGGATCAAGGGAAAGGTAAAGACAAATGTTTTATTTCTCTGTAGGGATCCTTTCCATAATGTTGTCAGACACTTATAAAAGCAATCTGACCTGTCAGTGGCCAAACAAGCACTTTTAGATTGACGGGGCGCTAATGCCCTATAGTTTTACATCGCTGCCCGTTTCGTGGCTGACAGCTGACGCCCTCTCACTCAATACTCTACGACCAATTGCAAAAATTGTGGTCCGCATTAGCCACTGAGACCCATAATGAAGGGGAAATAGTCCAGGTCCAGGTAGAAACATCTGAAATGTTAACATTTAAAAGGCAAATAGATATTGCAACAACAATACACCCAACAAGAATACCTTGGTTGTGCAGGTACTACACTGCACACAATACTAGATACCACATTTTCTATTTATTTATTCATTACCATTACATGCTTCACAATAAAACCAAGGACATCTGAAAAGAAAGGTTTCCTGGCCTTTGGCAAAGCAAAGTGAAAAGCTGTTTTTCTTTTTAAACCTCAGCAGCTCATACAACAACTTCTTTCACAGGTAAATCCTTTCACATCGTGTCCTGAACTGCATAAATGAGATTTCCTCAAGGATATAATCAGGAAGATCCTAACTAAATGTGTACATGCAACCATTCATCCACAAGCACACATACTGTCTAACTTGTCTAACTTCTGGTGCAGATAACGGTATGCTATTTTTGAATGCATTTATTTTCTATTTGGCAATATTTCTAATTGCTAATTACATTATCATTAGCAGTATTGTGGAAGATTTAGAAGATTGTCCCATCCATTTAGTTTAGTCTTTGTGGGGCAGGATAGTCAGGGGTTGGGTGTTTAACTGCCTGCTGAAGCCTGTCCACAGCCTCCCTGCAGACATCCCTGTAGGGAACACTAACCCTACCTGCTCATTTATGACATGTGTCTAAAATAATTCCCCGTAGGTCGCGTTGGAATTATTATAGTGTTATTATAATGTTTATATCAAAGTGTTTGTTCCTTTTCAAAAGGAACTGTCCACACTCTTTCCCCCTTTTGCTCTATTGATCGACGTGTGAAGAGCAGTTTTGTGTTATACCACTTCCAACCCTTCATCTAAAATTAGCACCATCCCTGACAGCTTTGGCATATCCCCTCCACACACACACACACACACACTGTTTGGTATTTTAGAGCTACATTCAGTTATTTGTTCGCTACAAAGCTATGTGTTTATCGCAAACATCAGACACGTTGCTCTTGCAATAATCAACGTTAACATGAATGAAAAAAAACAAACAAACATTGCACAGATGGCATTTTGTCTCAACCGCCTTGAAGAATATAAATGAGGGTTTTCCCTCACCTACAGGAGAATTTACATATTATCTATTAACCTTTTGATATCAACCATGAAAAGCTGCACTCATTCGGAAAGCTGACTAGCATGTTTGCAATTCTTCTTTTTCTAAAAGCGATAACAGCACAAAATGTCACTGAAGCCATTTGCATGAAATGTGCCCACAAAAACTTCATTCTGCCCTTTTCCGGTTCACATAAGTCTCCATTAGTACATTTAGCTTCTTGTCGCAAATATATCCCCAGAGGACCATTTTCTGCACATGTTTAAGGAAGCTTTCTGCTAATTTTCAAAATCGGCCAAATGTCAGTGTTTTTTAATGCATGGATAGTAAAAGCTACCGTTTAACAGCGACAGCAGGGAAAACCAGAGCATTGCAAGATGTGTATTTTGGCCATCAGATGGAAAATTATATAGGAACGGTGCCATCTAACTGGCACAAATCTATCTGTTACAATCTGTCATCCTAATATGCATATAATCATGCATTATTTCATCTTTAGGTAGCCTGCAAGGTTCGAGTTGAATGTTTCTAATGTTTTCTTTTTTAATGTTTTCCTTTTTTTCATGGTTTGTACTGTATTTACTGTGACAGGTCTATTACATACCGCCCTCATAGATTAGTTTTGACACGGAAGAAATACATTTCAGATCAAAATCAAAATGAAATGTGTGTGAATACTGACAGGCTCCATAAATAGTTGACACCATTTCAGCCTGACAGCCAAGTCAAACATTTTGAGGAAAGTTGGTGCTGAAACCTGACACAAGAACGCACGCACACACACACACACACACACACACACAAACACACACACGCACACACACACACACGCGCACACACACGTACACAGACACAGACACACACACCTGGACACAAGGAAAACATATAACATGAAAAACAAGATTAATATTTTCGGATATCACAGCACACAACCTCGCTTGACTGCATCGACTACATGAAGGGAGATTTGGGTGGTGTGGTGCAGTCATGTGATAGGTGTGCTATAAAGCGTACCTAGTCATAGCTCAACTATGCTGAGGAGGGGGAGGGATGGAGGTGGGAGGAAGAGGGGTTGAGCACCACTGGCCTGGAAATGATTCCCCTCCTGCAGACAGCAGCGGAAGCCCCTCCTCCTCCTCCTCCTCCTCCTCCTCCTCCTCCTCCTCCTCCTCCTCCTCCTCCTCCTCCTCCTCCTCCTCCTCCTCCTCCTCCTTGTCCTCCTTGTCCTTCTCCTCCTCCTCCTCCTCCTCCTCCTCCTCCTCCTGACCTGCTGTCAGATGACCCGGACTCATGCTCTGGTTCCTCACCCCCCCTCCCCCCACCCCCAGGTCTCTATCTTTTTCCATCTCTATCATTTCCCCCCCTCTCTCTCTCTGTCTCGCTCTCTCTCTCTCTCTCTCTCTCCCCTCTCACCCCATTCACACTTCCTATTCCTATCCGCCTCCCCTATCTCCATTACTTTTCTATTTCCTCTTAATTTTCTCTGCACTCCTATTCTTCTTCTTCTTCAATCTTACATTCTCCTCCTCCCCCCCCCCCGGCCTCTCCAATCATAGCCCTCCTTTCCGACCCCCCCCCCCCCACACACACACACACACACACACACACTCCCTCTATCCGTCTTTCTCCCTCGCTCCCTCTTCTTTTCCCCCCCGCTGTCTCTCTCGCACTCTGTCTCTATTTCTCTCTCTCCCACTTTGAAGCCTTCCCTACTCTCAGTTGATCCTTGTGCGGGACGCTTCAGTGCCTTTTTTTAACCTGGTAAGATGACCACGTGAGCCCACCCCCCCCTCCCCATTATGGGTGGGTGGGTGGGGGGGGGGGATGATAAATGGGCTTCATTTTGGAGAAGCTATGGCCTCTTGCCTTTACCGTCTGCTACTGTGCGCTCCATATCTTTTACCTTACATCCCCCCAACCCCCCCCCCCCCCCCCCCCCCCTCCCCCGCCCGCCGGGCTAATGGGACCCACAACATCTCCTATCAGTTTACCTGTCTGCAATACAGCGCTTTAAATATTGATGATACAGTTCACTGCAGACTGATGTTTACATGCTGTCTGTATTCATGACAAGCTGAGTTGTATGTCTGCGGTTCTGCCGCTTCCGATCCCGGAGTTGATTTTACAACAAGCTTTCCGACCAGAATACATTTGATCTGATGTCTGCTACTACAGTTTCCCTGTCTGTACTTCTTGTGCTGCACTCACCTTGAGCTCAAAGACAATGTGAAACGATGCGTTCATAGATTAACTTTTTCTCTGGTAATCACCGATTGTAAAGTTTGAAAGAAGCCATTGATGCATGCCCTGAATGGGATGATTGTGATTTGATTGGTTCTTGTAAAAGTATATATATATATATATATATATATAATTATTATTTATTTATTTATTTTTTAAATTTACATTTTTTTTACAAACAATTTCAGCCACACTTTGAGTTCAGTCGACTAGATTTGGATGTGAAATTACTGATACACATTCGTTGGGTCATTGTTTGGCATATTTTGTTGAATAAAATGAGTAAGGTGAAAAGGCATTTTTTTCAATTCACAGGGTTTTTAGATCAGTTATCAACTATGAAATGGGCACAAGTCACATTGCTGGATGCAGTTAAGATGGTCCAGATAAGATAGGGTGCTGACTTATGACCCAGCTTGTGTCTCATTAACCCTCCAAGTCTCACAGATCACACAGGATGCTATCTTCCAATTCATTCAGGTAGCGCACATAACGCTCATTCTTAAATTGAGATATCATTTTTTATCAAATGTTTTAGTTAACGCCACTTCAATATCACATATACCGTCTGACCTTATTAAACACCTGAAGCTTATTTGCAGCTACCGTGCGTGTGTGAGTTTCATCACGGCGATATTGTAATATCCACGAAACAAAAATATATTACACCGCATGAAGAAGCGAGCAACTTAATCGATAGCGATTTCCCTCAGGTCCACAGCGTAATGGCACCTCTCATTGTCTTTGGCTGTCTGTCATAACTGCTCTGTCTGGTCCGTCTCCACCGCAGAGCTTGATACTTTTAATCCGTTTCCCTGTGCTCTTTATTTCCATATGGATTTCATCATCTTATATTATTGGTGGGTGGAATTATAATATACGAGGATGAAATGAAGGGTCTGTAGAGGTTAAAAAAAAGAAAAGAAAAGCTGCTGGTGTTTGGATTGGCTTTATTGGGTGTGGTTATCTGGTCTCTTGTTTTGCTTGATGTGATTTCACTGTCTATGGATCTGTGAGTAACTAATGTCTGGTATGTCTGGCAGAGGCCTATTCATTTTTATTTGTACATATTGTGCAATAGGATTCATAGCGTAGGTGCAGCTACGCTAATAGCAATTACACTGGCAAGAGAGGAATACAATGTTTTTGCTGCCTAATTTACACACGATGACATGCTTATTAAAGGCTAGCTAATTGTTAATCCAAACATGTTAATACAGTGTACATTTTCAAGGTAGCTTTTTGAAGCTACTTTGAAAACGTAGCTTTTACGTACTAGCCTCTTCTCCTCCTTCCGTCTGGCCAGGCTTCAAGTTATGCGCCTGTGTCCGAACCACTGTGGTCCGGACCAATCAGAGGAACTACTGGCATGTGGTTTTTTGTGTGCGTGGTTTAGGTGTGACGACAGCGAGAAGCAACTGTTAAAAACAACAATGGCGGCTCCTCAAGAGGTTAGCGTAGCTGCTGCTGTAGCATCAGAGTATTTCCTAATTGCAAGAAGAGCAAAGAACGGCACTGGTGGCTTCTCCCGAAGGAAAGGAGGTTTTCGCTCTCCTCCTGTAGTCTTTGGTTTGTTGAGCTAAATGGTTGAAGTCAGCTCCTGATAGACGGTTGATTGACAGATGGTTCATCCAATCACCTGCCAAGTATTTTTTTTTTAAGTGTCTGCCCCTTTCCAAAACGATTTCCACGGATGACTTCCCAGATGGTGCTGTGTAACTAACTAACCATCTGGCGTGTCAGGTTAACACTCAATAGTACGGCTGATAATTAAAAAATAGATTTCACATTCCATCTTCATAAATGAATGAGCTACTAATCTGGTTCTCTATTCCTTAATCCTTATGAATATGCCGCTCGCCGTGATACACACTGAGGCTGTCAATCTGTTTTACAACTCATTCCTTTACAGCTGAACGGATGGGATGAGAATACAAGAGACAGCCAAGACATGAGCTGAATAGCACGGCAGACCGCCATGTCTTTATTCTTCATTCCACAAGTACATTTTATTGGAAATGCACCTTTAATTGTCACATCAAAAGCTACACTGAAGTCCTCTCACACATGAGGGGTCAATGCCTCTGCGGTACTCGGTTAGGCGCGGTTCTGTCTGGCGCTGGGATGTGACCAGCGACTATGAATAAAGTGAATGATTGGAACTTGAGGCTACAGGTTTGACTGCATTTCCTTTGGTCGTGTAATATGAATACGATAAATTAATGAATTGTGACAAATAAACAAGCCTCACTGAAATCAGTTAGCTTGGGGTTATGCTTCCATGCAATCGGCCACAAATCTGTCCGGGCTACCAAATCTCTCAGAGTGACGTGACTAGCACAGTGATTAAAAAAAAGGAAAAAAAAAAAGAGTCATGTTGATTACTTAAGTAATTGCAGTTTGGCTTCAAAAGACTCCTTAGAATATGTGTCTTTTCCCTTTTAGCCAGCGGAGACTTACGTTAAAAAAACAGCTGCCAGTACGTAACGTCGTGAAGACACCCAGCATGCTGGGGTTTGGAGTAAAAGCCATAACCTATCTTTATATTAGTAAATTACTGAAGTGCACTATCAAGGTGATGAATCCTCACCTGGGTTTGTGTAAATGACACTTTTTCACATATGTAACCGGCTGGTTACCAGGGTACGCCCCTTAGTGTATCCTTTGGGTACGTGGGTCCGCCTATGACGTTGATTTCTGCATCGTATAAATACCTCGCCGTAGCTTCCCCTCTTTCTTTTTCCGCTGCTGTGTTTCCGCTTCCGGTACAGTGGGTACCGGCGGTACAGTGGGTACCGGCGACCCCCAAGCCTGTGGTACCAGGCTTGGGGGTCGCCTTCCCACGCTGATGGAAATGATGGACAGCTGAGACTCTCGCTGCCACTGCTGTCTTGTTTTGCATTGCCTTTAGTCTGCCTTTAGTAGTTGTGTAATTAGTTACTCTGCTTCACCTTTAGTTTGCCTTTAGTTTGCCTTTGGTTGTGTTATATTTAGTTATTTTGCTTCAGTTGCAGATTTGCAGCTATTTTGGTTTGCTTTAGTCTGCCTTAGGTTGTGTTGTATTTAGTTGCTTTGCTTCAGTTGCAGCTTTGCAGCTATTTTGGGTTCCTTGCTTGCCTTTGGTTGCACATTCGATTTTTGGTATTTAGTTTCTGTTTTGTATATTTCTTTCTATTTTGCTGTTTGAGCTAGCTACTCTGCTCAGGGCTGGTGTTATATTGACCCAGCCAGTGCTAAAACACGCTCTGCTCTCCTCTGGGCAGCGGTGCATTTTAAGCATTGTAGTATTTAAAACAGAGCAGTATTGTGAGGAGTGGTTGCAGCGGTGTAAGTACGGAGCATATTGTACTGCAAGTAGTAACCTTTTTCTGTAAACTCTGGTTCTGCATTTAGTTTGCTATTAGCTCTTTTTGTGTGTATGTCCCGTTCGCAGTGTTCGTTTGCAGAGTTGCAGGCTGCTTGCACTTCAATGACCGCTGCTGCATTTAGCTGCAGCCTCCCCTTAGTTAGTGGTGTACATTTTAGGATTTTAGGATTTCTATTTTTGTGATGAAACATTTATCTTAAAGGACTTATTAAATAAATGTGTTTTAAAATACACAAATAAAACTATTCTGTATTTGTAATTGCAAAAAGGGGAACGAGGAGGAAAGTACTCCTGATACTTACTAATCTTTGGGTGAAAGTCCCAAGGTGGCGTTGTCTTTACAATAAAATCTGGTAGAGCACTCTCTAGACTTGTAACCCAGTTACACATAGCACTCATAAGCCCGTAAGTAATGTGAACTGTGCTTGCTTACATTTTAAACATTAATTTACCTCCTCCCAGCGGCCCGTTCCTATCACAGGAAACAAGAACCAATCATTTTGGGGGTCATTAAAGCTGCTCATGGTAATTTTGCTAGTTGTCCAAGAGCGAACTTGAATGTAAAATAAAATCTTGCCAGATTAGTCACAGAATCAGAGCTTGCCTGATTGGTCACAGGCTACAGGGAGCTGCAAAACAAACTGTTTATCTCCTATTTAGCCGCCTACAGAGGCAGCGACGGACGCCAGTGTGAGATATTCTCACAGACCACTTGACTCGCTCACACCTGACAGTATGGGGACCATTTCGGCATATTGGACCATAACAGTTACCTAGAGCAGCTTTTAGAATATTGTGTTCTGTGGAGTGTGTGTGTGGAGTGTGTGTTGTTGATGGCTGGTCTACAGCCTCACCTGGCCGGAGTCAGACTGATTGGACTCTGGCTGGGTGGGGCTGCACACCTGTGGTGCAGAGCAGTCATGGCACCCAGGATAAACCAGCTATCACCACACACACTCAGGGAGCTACGAATACCATCAGCTTGGGGAATACCACCTGCCATCTCCAATAAATATATTGAAACAACATCTACCCGTGTCCCGTGTGTCGGAGGGCCCCAGGAAAAGCCACTTAGGTGGCGTGTGGCAGAGCTAAACTGCCACATGTTCGTATAATATGTTCATGTTCATGTATAAAATACACGGAATATGAAAATTAAAATTAAATGATGACCATATGCCGTAAGCAAGCGCATATATGCATATATACAAGAACCGGGGGCCTGGGGGATTCTGAACAACAATGCAGCTCATTGTTCCACCTGTTTGAAATACGTGGTGTGTAATTGAAATATATAATTAGGTTATGTAATTACTTTTTCACTTCAACGGCGTTGTAAAGAATGTCAACGCAAGCAACGAGGCTGCCAATTATTGCTGGTTTCTTCGACCAGCTGATAAGGGCTCTAGACCAGTGCACACTAGACCAGTGAATATGGGTCGTCGTTTGGGACAAAACCAACGACCTCTTCTGTCATTTAGGTTAGAGAACAGGTTGGCAGGTTTCAGTAAAACATGAACATTATAAGGCAGAAATCATGTTGAAATGTTAATGTGTCAGACTGACAGGAAGCCGGTAACAGGTCAGACTGATTAGACTCTGGGGCTGGTTGAGGCTGCACACCTGTGGTGCATGGGAAATCAAGGCACACACAGGCTAAACAAGCAATCCCAACACACACTCACACACACACACACACACACACACAGCGCGCTCGGACATGTCAGCATGTAACACCTGCTCGACCTTGTGCTGTCTTGCCAACTCGACAATAAACTGATGTCTACCAACTCTGTGTGTCAGAGCAGCCCAGCGATGTGGCGGGGTCTGCTACTACAAACTGCAAAATATTGTTTGAAGGAATTAGATATATAAGATATATGCTTGAGGCACTATAGGCCTATCATTGAAAAAGTGCTGATTACAACGAAAATATGTACAGGGATAGTTTGTATGCATGCCGAATGAGAAAAAAAACCTCGTGATTTAATGTTTTTCTAACTTTCTACAGAGAAAATAACTGTATATAACTACTCCATGGCTTTAGTCCCCATGGTAATCATACATCACTTGTTTTGATGGTCTGTCAGCCTTTCATTAGCAAACACTTTCCCATGGCTACAAACTTTGTGTATCGCACTTGTACGGTCCATTTGTCTGAAGATCTCCATTGAGATATTTAGTTGTAAACGTGATCCATTACTTGTCTCTAGACTGGTCCTGTGAGACTGCACCTAGCTCTCTTTACAGCTTCTTAGCACACACGTGCACACACACACACACACAAAGAGAGAAAGAAAGAAAAACCCATTTTCTATTGTGATAAGGGTGTGTGTGTGTTTGTGCATGCATGTGTGTGTGTGTGTGTGCGTGTCTGTGCGTGCGTGTGTGCATGTCCGTGTGTGTGTGTGTGTGTGTGTGCGTGTCCGTGTGTGTGTGTGTGTGTGTGCGTGTCCGTGCGTGTGTGCGTGCGTGTGTGTCATGTTTGCATCGCGCCTGCATGGATTCCATGCATACTGAGGTGCAGTTGAGTGGCAGGTGTCAGAGGTTCGGCTGCTCACATTTCAGTGACCAATTTCTGCCCGCCTGTCCTTGCCTGTCTGTCAATGCCCAGGGTCGGTCTACAGTCGCCCCCCTATTTTCATACATCAGGTTTTTCAGAATAAATGTGTGTTTATTTACGCGGGAGGTCGTGGTGAATAGCTTTGCGCTCGAAATTGGTTTGGATGGTGTGCAGAGGCCTGGCGACACTTGAAAATGCACTGGAGTCATTTATTGAATACTCAATGTGATGATGGTGATGATGATGGTGATGAGGATGCTGTTGCGGTAGTGGCGGTGGTAGAAACCCATTGCAAAATGCAGCAAATGTATTTTGTTGTATGTCGTCATTTTTGATATATAGCTGTCAAGAGAGTATGCCATAAAAACGAGATTGGAATCAGTGAAGCAACCTAATAGTGAACAGTAAACTAAATGGAAATGATTTTTCATTTCAATTGGCTTTTACATATTTAATGTTTTCTTCTTCTTCTTTTTTTTTACATACTGTCCTCATTTTCCAAATACAGTTAACAGAAATAATGTCAAACTTTTCATATTTTAGGTAAAATTGGCTTGTTGCTAAACATATTTACTCAACACTTCATTGAAATAGTTGCCTATATACTGCCCTCTCTTGGTCAGCTCAGCTGTTTGTGGTAAACTGGCACACACAGTACACTCATTCATGTGGAGAATAATTGTTTTAAATTAAAAACCAACCTACTTTACAACACATTTTTCATTAATTCATTTTTTCCTAAGAAAAACAATTTTATAAGCTATACTTATATACTTATAAGCCATATAAGACCATACTACATGGCATAACACCCTATATAACCAGCAACACCAGTCCCATGAATTCAGATGTGTTCTCGACTCACCACTCAAAGGCTGAGTTCAGAACCGCATACTAACGTACTGCCT
This sequence comes from Merluccius polli, assembly GCA_030340625.1. Classification (NCBI taxonomy): domain Eukaryota; kingdom Metazoa; phylum Chordata; class Actinopteri; order Gadiformes; family Merlucciidae; genus Merluccius; species Merluccius polli. The sequence continues at coordinate 42,566 of JAOPHQ010000852.1, read as the reverse complement.
ACTACATACTCAATGAGTATGTACTGCATACTGCTACTTAATAAACGATTATGCCAATAAACGAGTATGCCATTACCAGCAGACCTTTGAAGTATACAGCCAAGTATCCCAGAACGCATTTAGCTATTGCAATTTGACTGTTTATATGTCACATGTTTCGATCGATAAAGTCACCGTGTAGATTTCCAATGTACTTGAGTATGTCCAGTAAACGTATGCCGCATACTCAGAAATTCTTGCTCATCTAGTATACATCCATTTCTCACATACACCAAATCCACATACTGTGCAGTGTGAACGCACTACATACTCAATTTGACGTCATACTTAGTATGAATGGTACGTTAGTATGCGATTCCAAACACAGCCAAACTCTCTTTAACTCTCTTAAGTGTCAACAAGTCTTAACGAGATCACAGGTCGTTGGCATCAGTCAGTACTGGCTACTACGCACCTGAGATGAACCAGGAGTCAGAGTTATCGCTTCTCCACCATAAACCCAGGGCAGTACTATGGCACATGCTGTTGATGGACAGCACGTAGTCCATAGTAATTTCACTATATAATGACGGTTTTAGCGAGGCGATTGGTACAGGTAATCGGCCATGAGTGGATTTTCCCAAGGACGACTGGCCTCTTTCTAATATTAGACTTTGGTGACACACTGACACTTGAATACTTCCCTCTGGCTGCTTTCTTGCCTGTGATCGAAATAATCGAAGTTGCACAACATTGTTCTCAAGAGAATGTCTCCATTGTACCTTGATATCCTGTTCATCTGCTAAAAAAACAGCTGCAAACTGATTCACGGCTTCTTCTCTTAGTATACTACAAATTAAAGATGGGAAAATGACACTAAGACCATATTCCACCGTGTTCAAAAACTGTGTCATATATTACCAAACTTGTTCCAAAAAACTCAGTGACACACAAACACAAACATACAAAAGCAGAACCTCGTGAGCATCATTTGCACACGGCGGTCCCTGTCTGAGTAGAGGAGCGATCACTCCTGACAGTTGGCCCCGGCCGGTGCTCTCCCTGCTCCGTAATTAAACCTGACCGTCCTAATAGGACAAGGACTCAGGAATCCAGACCGCTGGAAGAAGGTCATTAGCCATGTGGATATTTATCCTAAGAGACACCCGCCATTATTATTCTCCACTTAAAGATATTAAATGGGAATCTAATTCATAAACTATATAAAGGCCAGCAACACGTTGCTATGAGAATCTTGGGTGAGGGACGAGTGTTGGGTGCATCAATGACGTAACAGACAAACACAAATAAGAGAATAGTGACTTGGATTTTTGTCCGAAAAAAATGGCGACCAAGGTCCTAAATATGGCCTGACCCTAATCTTCACTCTGAACCAGAACTCTTCAACTTAATCGAGATGTACATTTGACCCCTGACTCTGACCCTAATCCTGAAGCCAAACATGGCTGACAGTAAGAGGCTAACTTCCTACATGACTTGAGATGAAAGTGTGCTGTAAAGTCTGCACTTTAAACCAGAGATGTGAAAAATGGGTCCATCCAACAGCAGGGGGTCCATAAATCTGCCATCATGCACCCCGAAAGTTAATAATAATAATAACATAAAGTTAATAACAATAACAACATACTGTCGCTTTAACTGGACTGTTCCCAAGCACTTATGGGAAAGGGCGATTATTTACGAAACAAAGCCAACTTAGGGGATCAATCGTATATGTAACAATAGCCTATGCTGACAGTACAAAAACGAAACAACAAGATTTGTTTAAGAATGAAAGGTCAAAGATGTGCAATTTTATGGGAAATTGAATTTTAGGTGGAATTATTCCAATCCCAACGAAATGAGAAAAGAGAATGCTCTTTCTGATATACAACATATATGGCGACACATAATGTTTTAGTATTTATTCATCGTCCAGCTTGAGTAGACCACTGGTAACCGACACAGGAAGGCACATCAAACAATGCTCGCAACATGCAATGCAATGCAATGCAAGATACTGAGCTGTACAATGAGGTGGGTGAAAGCACTCCAACTTTTCTTTCATCATTAGAACAGGGCTCAAAGGCTCAGGTCAGCCATGCAGCCAGGGCAAGAATGGAGCACATTGTTGGACTGGGAGCTAGAAGTACATGATGACCAACAACACAAGCTGATTTGGCAGCCAGGCAGGTTCACGGTGGCCCTGGAACTGGGAGGAAGACTGGGTTGTGGGGAGGACAGAGAGAGAGAGAGAGAGAGAGAGAGAGAGAGAGAGAGAGAGAGAGAGAGAGAGAGAGAGAGAGGGAGAGAGAGAAAAAAAAGATGGTGGGTGAGAGAGATTAAACAGTGGAAAGTTTGAGAGAGAGAGAGAGAGAGAGAGAGAGAGAGAGAGAGAGAACCAGAAGGGCATTTAGGGGCTGGAAAGTGGGCGAAAACACAGGAAAGTTGGAAAAGAGAGCAAGTTTGGACGACAGCAAAAGGTGCAAAGTCGTCGAGGGCCCCAGGTTGGTCCAGCCAGGAGATGATGTGGCACCAGAAGGTGTCTCTAACAAGATGACTCTGGGAAGCCACGTGGCCCCCCTGGGATTACAAGCAGCCAGATGAAGGGTAAAGAGATTACACTTGAAACAGAGCCTGCTTTTTTAACCTCACTCGCCCTGTTGTGACAATTGCAGCAGTCCAGGAGAACATTTCTATCCGTTTTCCCACTTTTCTCCCCCCATTTGTTCTCGGTTCTTGGCTTCCTTTCAACCGCTCATAAGATCAAGCATGGTGCCTTCTCTTTATTGACCGTCCAGGAACTAACTCATATACATGCTGCTGGAGAACTGACCTACTGCAAAGGGCAGGTGTGGACTTGGATTTAGGACCACGTTTGTTATGCGACAGTGTACTGGAGTAATTGAAACAAAGGTTAGGCTCTTGCATGCCTAGCTTATGGAGTTGAGAGAACGAGACTCTGGATGTTATTGTCGTTTAGCGAGGCTCTCTCTGTGCAAATGACATCTTCAGGCTGGAAAACAACAACATAAACCACTCCATCATGCTTTTGAAGTCGGGGATTTTCATCACCTTGTTTGTGTTTACACTTCAAGCCAGTCAAATTAAAGGTAAGGCAGCGGTGGGAGGGAATATTGGAATTGCTTTTCACTAATTTGAAAGGGCGTTTAATAGTTTTATGTTTATTTATTTTATGTAATTTAGCTTTTTCCATTTTCTTTTTTTTCTTCAAACGCATTAGCGAGAGACACTTTAAAAAGAGGTGCCATTACTAAAATGTCTCCCTGCTCGTCAGTCTAGCGGTAATTACCACAGTTTTATTCTCTGTTAATTGTTTCTAGTGGTAATGCTACCAGTAATACTGTCAGTGCCCCGGTTCCTCACAGGAGATTTAAAAGCTGTGATCCATTTGACTTAAGCACAAGTTGAAGGACAAGTGGGGTTTACAGAAAGCTCTCTTTTCAGTAAACAAACTAAATATATAAAAAATATATAATTTAACTAACCTGCTGAATGCTAATTTTCGCTTTGAAATAAAGTTTGACTACTATAAATTGTCTTTGACAGTTAAACATACTAATGAGATATACATTACAGTGTAAATGGCCATAAGGAAAGAAACAGTTGGATAGCAACGGTATCCACCATCATATCCACCTTACCACAATATCCACCATAATAACATATTCTTCAGCAGCCATGTTTGCAGAGCCTTGAGTGAGTTCATTATCCGGAGGGGGAAACAAAAGCTGTCCTGTTCTGCATGTCGTGGGACACTAATCTTTTGTGGCTTGTAACTCTGCTAAGAGGCCCTTGCTGCCATAGCGGCATTAGGGCCCATTTAATCATCAACCCCCCCTCCAATGTGGGATCTCATGGGCTGTGCATGTGCAGGCTAAATTTCGCCTGCTAAAATACTCATAAGAAAATATACAACTGAGGGCAAGGAGATTGAGATCGATCGTTCATCATCTATGGTAAACTGGGAAAATGCTCTCCAGTAATTGCAGCAGCGAGGCAATAACTGGAGCACTACAAGAAACGACCCTCCATCATGGAGTGACAGTCTCTGCATGGGAAATGGGTGTTGGTGTTGATCCAAATTGGTCAACAGTGCAAACAGTACTCTTCATTGTAAGGTTATTATGTATGTGTAATGCAGTGATTAGCAATTTTTTTTTTTAGATGGAGCCAGTTTGTACTTGGTGGTATATGGTACAACATATCTGGTCTATATAACATAGTTAGTTGCTCTTAGTTAGTTATTGAAGTGATTATAATTTAAACTTTTCTTAACCAAGAAGCCGGTAAAGAAAATCGATTCGACTGTCAATGTCAATGCTTTTTTTCCTTTTTGTTCACGGTAATTTATTCTTGTTGTCAAACCTCAGCTGTAATTCCTCTTTGAACATTAATCCAAGAGGAAGTACATTGGGGTTGCGGGGTCCGGCGGAGAAGCTTTAGTCTTTGTTTTGAGGGTCCAGGACTTAATGTCTTAATGTCTTAAGAGGGTCCCTGAGGTTTACCACCTGGCATCACTGTGAACGCCAACCTCTCCTCTCAAAACATGAGCCTCTCAGTGGGGAACCTCTCCTGAAAGACTGTGGGTTTAGCACTGTGACAAAGCTTTATTTTCTGTTATATTTCAAATAAGGTTTGCGTACATTTGTATGTGTAACATGAGGAAAAAATGCAGATGGACCATTGCATGATATTTTTTATGGATAAAACAAAAGTCTACTGAATGTAGGCCTATGAGATGGGATTGAATGCTTGTATTTATCCTGGTTATTGGGTGTCAACCAGTGTCTACATTTAAATAGGAGACAATTAATTAATAAACGCTCATAACTCATAATTAATCATCATACATGATTCTGTCCATAATCATGTTTTATTGCTGACCAGCCAATGTTTTGCTAATTCTAATGACACGTTTCAGCCACATTTGCCTGATGAGTCGATGTGGTCATCATTATCTCATAAACACAACCCCATACGATAATGAGAAGACACACACACACATAGACCTCAAATGACAAAGTCCACTTTGTGCGATTTGTGTTGATGTTGCAGACCCTCAGGACCAGGGTCTGGCGGGCCTGAGAGATGTGAAATACAGACACTTCCTGGAAGCCTCTCGACCCATCAAGCACGCCGCCAACGTCAAAATGCCGCAGGACCGACACCGGAACAAGAGGTCGGTGGCGGGGCGGCGTTAAGCACGGGTGTGAAAGTATGTCCCCAGGAGACCATGAAGGCGGTCATCACCAGCCACCGTGCTTATTACAAACTAAGAGGTAACTCGGCGTTAGACAGTCGTTCGTTCCCTTCATGAGGGAAGTGAGCTCTAAAACACTGGTGTGTTTAGTGAGATTTTACTATTACTATTTATTTATCTACTAGATCCGTAGATAAATAAAGGCCTGGATGTTTTGTGCAACATAAATGTTGTACAGAAAATACACTTTTTCAGGAAGGCTACTGTAAATGATATTTTACGATACTCTCTGGGAGAGTTCATATTGTGGGTGAACTGTGAGACATTGAAAAGTTAATGTTCAAAACAAACCAGTGATTATTTGGAAATGAAAAGAAAAATTGTACAAACCCATCCACAATACCTACCCTATAATAGTATAACATGATAATCAGGTGCATGTTTTATTGAAAAAGACCACAGTCAATAAATAATGTGCTTGAGAAGGACTTAGCCACCACAGGTATCGGTATATTGGAAATGTGTGGCGTGTGTTTCCAACATATGATAAAAAAAAACATAGCTTCGGGGTGGTGGAAGTGCGTAATCTATAAATGTCATGTACATGACATTTACAGTAACATGCGCGCATCACGCCGAGCCTCTTTGAGGTTATTTTCAGCGTGATATTGACGATGTGAAAGGAAAGAAACAAGCTCATTCTGTTACTTGGATATGTCAACCGTGCTGCGACACCACGACAGTTCATTCTCGCAGGGGCATTCTTTCTGTGTGAATGAGTGAACTCATAACTCCATCGGTTGTTCAATTGGAAATGGCAATGGCCATTTCCATTTGTGATTATTTGATTTTACAGACCTATATACCCATGTCTGTTTTTTTTCTTTGTATAAAGTATTGACGCACAAATCTGACATATGGTTTTGCCTTAGCTCACTGGCATGTTCAAAGGAAAAGCAAAAAACAAAACGTAAAAAAGTTTCTTCTGTAGGGGGAAGGATAGTGTGTACGGTGTTAGACTCCCAGCTCAAAGGTACCGCGTTCGATCCCCAGTGTCCTCAGCCTCAGTCCTCAGGCATCCTTGAGGAAGATGCACAACATGTGTCTGAATAATGAAATAACAGTGAAGTGTATCTGTGTTTGTGTGTGTTCAGTTTGCCAGGAGGCCATTTGGGAAGCGTTTCGCGTCTTCTTGGACAGAGTTCCTAACTCTGAGGAATACCGAGCCTGGCTCTACACCTGCCAGCATGAGAACCTGTGCATGGACGACCTGGCCCACAACTTCAGCCAATCACAGGAGCACCTGGACCTGGTGGCCCGGGTCAGCCAGTCACACAGCAACCAATCAGCTTTCAGTGTTTGATACTGTTTAATAGAATACAACTGATGATGTTCAATATACTGTATGTTAAGTACACAGCATGAAAGGTTGTTATATAGTAAGTAATATACATATATATTATTGCAATGTTGTTACACATACTGGGGAAGTTACTTTGAATATTTCCTTTGCGGTGCGGCATCTAATTATGTTTTGTAATTCTCTGCTTGCAGAGAGTGGCTGAGCAGGAGGAAATTGTTGGGTATGTATTCATATTGTGATGATTTTAATGCATTTTAATGAATCTGGACTTTCTGACAGCAAATGCATTAGAGTGATAATATCTAAGTGACTGCGCTGTGTTTATAGTTATATTGTTTTTATTAATTCAGAACTATTTACATACAAACTACTACATTTAACTTCTAAGTGTATAGTTAATTCAAACTGAATTTAAAGCACAGACATACCAGGGCCACTGCTAGCCAAATATATTGAGCTAATGCCCACAAAAATTGATTTCCCAGTTGATTTATATAATTTACCCTCATTTCCAGAGCTGAAGACGCTACCCCTGATCCAGAAAGGGAATGTAAGCTACACCAATTCTTTATCCAACCGAAGATGTATTTTCCCTTTTTAATTAGATGGTATAAGTAAACAACATAAATAAACTCATTCATCTGTTTTCCTTTAGGCACTTGGACTCCTGCAATCATTTCACTTCCAACCGAGGTAGAGGACGCAAGTCCAAGTTTTGATTTAAAAAGAAGACAAACATAAGAGAACAAACAAACATAGTTTTCATGAAGTCAAATATAAAGTTATTGTTATTGCAATTTCTGTTATTGAGTTATTGACGATGTTGTTGTTGTCTTATTTATTTTTGTCCATATCAACTTGATCTACTAAGTCCAATTTCTTTACCAATATAGCCTACCTGTGATTCAGATTCTAAAATGATTATTTATCCCACAATGCAATGCTTTGGCATCACATCTACTTCAAATGACCATATCTCAACATCTCCCTCACAATGAACATAAACCATGGCCATTTTGTGCTGCCAGACAAAGGAGGAGGATCCGAAGTCGATCCCGGAGACCTACGAGGAGCACATTGTGGAGTTCAGTGTGACCGTCGACCCCGGCTACAGCGCGCTGCTCAAAGCCGAGTCTCCGCAGTATGTTGAGATCACGCAGGCGCTCACAGAGCGGGTATGTGACAAAAACACTGTCTGACATCCCAGAAATTATTCATGTTGTGTATGAATGTATTTGACAAGCCAACAAGTTCAAGCATTAAATGTGATCCAGGGGATTTGTCACTGAACACTAACTTTGCAACACAATAAATAACTGTGAAATCTCCCAACAGACTTTGCTTTGAATATTTTAGATATAGCTCTAAAAAAAGGTACTTTTTTAAGGTACTGCTTGTCTCTTTATGTAGATAATTGCTGAGTAAATAAATGTACATTTTATTACATTAGTACATTTTCTATATTGTAGTGTACATAAGTGGAAATGTACTGTTTTTATGGAAGGATATGTCTGTTCTGTTCTAGTTTGACGATGATACACTTGTAGTGAATTTATTTCCACATCCACACAAACAGTTTTCTGTGTATTTTCGTATTTTCTTTCTCTTGTATTTTCTTTCTCTTGTAGATGCTGCATATTTTCCAAAAAGTTCCAGGATTCAAAGAAATTCGTGTTCTAGGATTTAGGTGGGTTATGTACAGTTTTGTACATTCTGGTTTTCCTACACAAATGTTACTTAGAATGTGTCCTTCAAATGAAATTCAGTACAATACAATACAATAGAAGAAAAGTGAAGAGAAGAAACAATAGAAGAAACATGAAGAGATTTACAAAGAAACCCCAGAGCCTTTGCCTCGACTTTACTTTTGCTGAAGTCATCAATTAAATTCATCTATTTTGGTTGATCAGGTCAGAGGACGTGTCGCTGCGCTGCGCCGTGGTCTTCAACGGCCGCACAGAGCTTGGAGACGACGCGGAGATCTTCGCAGAATCGGGCTCAGCGCCGGGGGAGAACCCCAACGGACACAAGCTCAAGTACATCGTGGCGAAGGCCTTGAGCCAGGAGACGTCACTGCCTCTGGACATGCAAACCCTCACCTTTGAGGCTGGTAAACATCCCATTCATGATATTTCTATTCAATTTTCGGTCAAAAAAGGGCAGGGGGGCGGGAGGAGGTGGGGTAGTGGGGATAGTGGGGAGGCAGTTTGACTCCCAGCCACAAGGGATGGTTTCGAACCCCGATGTCTGCAGTCTAACTGTGGGCATCCTTGAGCAAGATGCCCAACCCCTACCTGCTCCATAATTACCTCTATCTTAAAAAAGATGCACTGCAAGTCGCTTTGGATAAAAGTGTCTGCTAAATACACTAGTAAAACGCTGACAGGGTTTTCCATTTAAAATAATAAAACACAGAATTATTATTATTATTATTATTATTATTATTATTATTATTATTATTATCATCATTTTTTTTTACCAGTGACCACAATTTATCCGGTTGACGAGCTGGACAGGGTGCGCCCCATCCAAGAGGAGGACACCGTCACTTCGGGGTTCTTCCCCACCGTGGCGGCCGTGCTGCACAACTCCCTGGAAGTGTTCACAGTGAAGCCCGACACGCTGACCTTCATTCCCCACATCCCTAGCGTTGACCCCGAGGTCACCGTCACGGCGGCCAGCGGCGACAGTTCTGCCTCCGCCTCGTCGGGGGAGGAATCGGCGGAGGAAGAAACCGTTGCCCTTGTGACGTCAGCGGCCGCCGCAGTCGTTGATGTTGTAGAAGAGGAAGGGGAAGAGGCGTCGTCAGAGGAGAGTCCGCCATTGGAGGAGGCGGCGGAGAGTGAGGCTGCATCGGATAAACCTGAAGATGTGATCAAAGGTGAGACTGAAAGTGGTTGTAATTATATTCTAATGAACTAATTCACTATTAAAGGTGCTGTGGGTAAGATTCGATAGTTGTAAACAAAGAGAGCAAAAGAGGCCAAGATTTTGAAACTAAACAACCAACAACTGACTGATGGCTATCCCATTTTTAACAAACTACACTCAAAAATGAGCTCTTAAATCTTACCTACAGCACCTTTAACTAATCCCAGATTAGTGATTGTGGTCATTGTTATGCGACATTCGTTTTTCTTCGTTCATTATCTTTGACAAAATTCCCCTTATTTCTTCTGCTGTGGCCCCTCTCCTCGTTGTGCTCATTAACACCAGCGGAGGTGATTTACAATGACCTTGTCACGCCGGCACATTTGGACCCTGTGGAGATGACCTCTCACACCCCCCCATGGATTAACCCCACCGGACCCCTGCTCGCAGAAGCCACAGGCGGCCACACAGATGCAGCCGAGATGCACGTCTCCACACCCTCGGTCAGCGATGAACAGGGAGTTCAGCCCCGAGGAGAGGAGTCAGACGTGGCGGTCCAGGCTCCTGTTCCAACCGACAGCACCAATGCTATCCAGGAAGAGGAGGAGGAAGAGGAGGAAGAGGAAGAGGAGCCGGTACACAGTGGCAGGGTGACGCCGGCCTTGACGGACGCCCCGGCGGCGGCCGACGACCCCGACGGTCAAGAGGAGAGTGAGAACGGGACAGAGGCACAACGAGGAGGAGGAGGAGGAGGAGGAGGAGGAGGAGGAGGAGAGGAAGACAGAAGCAGTGGATTTCCCGCCCGGGAACGAGAGGACGAGAGGCCCCGGGAGTCGACGGCGACGCCGGCCGCCAGGCAGATGAGCACGCCGGTGGCGACGGCGGCGGACCTCAACAAGGAGCTAGTGGTGTTCTTTAGCCTGAGAGTCACTAACATGATGTTTTCCGACGACCTGTTCAACAAGAACTCGCCCGAGTACCGATCTCTGGAGAACACCTTCCTCGAGCTGGTAGGTAAACACGCGTTTGCGCTCGACGTCATGCTACTGCACGTCTCGTTGTCCCTGTTGCTTGGCTAGTCTGACAGGGGGAGTGCAAGGGGAAACACCTGCAAAGGACTGTCCAGCTGCAATGATAGGTAATATGTTAGGGACTATCGTTTTTTACATGATCGACTGGACAACGACGATATGGTTTATGATGGCTTTTCTCGCTATGATGTTCTCTCAACAAAATGCCTTATTTTCACAGTTGCTTGTTTTTTGTTTCACACAGCCGTATCAAACGCACAATGCAAATGACAGGGAAATCCTATTACCGGCCTAAGTACCCAATGTCTTGACATGGCATATCCATATTGACATAATCGAAAACACTTTTTATATCCCATGAAAATGTACTTTGGTAAACCGTTAGAAAAGCTGGTTAAATATGTTTGCTTCACTTAGACACAGCATTCAGCCAGAGGACGGAGGCCAAACCCTGGAGCCTCCAGTAAGTCTGGGTCCGGGTCGAGACTGAGGACCCTAGCCTCCATACCGGTATTGATTCCATATTGGAAACTATCCATCTCCTCATGCCTTGACGTGCGCATTACCTTTCTAGCTCCCTCCTAACTTTTCTTCTGCGCAGTCACTAACAGGCAGGATGTCTTTGTCTCTAACAAACACAAATGCAATTCTAATTTGAGTTTCGCTTGCTAGATTCGATTACAGATTGACATTCTTTCTGTGCAAATTCGTGACTTTGTTTCTTCTTTTTAGGATTTAATTTCCTGTAACATTTGCGAAGCATGTTCATGTGCATGCTTTCTTGTTTTCATTGCCTTAATTCCTTGCAATGTGCTAAAGCTTTCGCTTCTCAGGGGATGTTTGGGTCTTTAAATTGCTGTCAGCTGCACCCCAGAATGGTATTTGGCCAAAATGTGTTTGTCCAGTGCTCTGGACCTCAGAGAGTCAAGAGAGTCAAGTAAGGCTTGTTCTGCTGTCAGCTGTCTCAAAGTTTAGGAAATAATTGCTGAAAATAGCACACAGTTAAATGTTTTGTTGTAGAAGTTGCAGCGCAAGCTAGTCTTGCCACTCATTTGTAGAATGTATGTTGTTGACATGTGAAGACTTTGTTCCTAAATGTAGCATGAGTAGCTGATGACCTATAGGTATTTGCAGTTTAAAGTGCTTATTGTATGTTTATTTTAATGGCAGGACATTATACTATCTAGACTATAGGCTATTGGAGTCTCAACTTGGACTGGTGGATGGACAAAGCTGCACATTAAAGACGTAATTTTTTGTTACACTTGCTGTCCGTGTTTACCATAAATACCAGGTGATATGAACGTGAATATTGGTTGGAGCTGGTCACAATCACAAGACCTGCGTGGGCTTCGGGTTGCGTATGTGTGTGGTGGCGGTGCAGAGGTTTTTGACCAGCGTAAGAAGCTTAAAGTAATGCTCGTTAATACAAGCACAACACACAGTGCCCTATTAGGACTTCCCATCCCATCTTAGCGTGGCATCCATCAGCCGTTTGAGTTTTGAGTGGGAGTGTGCTAAGGGAGGAGAGGCTTTGCGAGGTTAGCCACCACAACCGATGTCGCAAGGTCACTACCAGGTGTTTCTTGAAGGCAGGTTCAATCGCAGAGCAAAGTTGAACACCGGTAAGTTGGCTGGAGAAGAGTACAACAGTAGTAAATATCGTTGCATAAACATAAGCTGCCGCCTGTCATCCACACCACCTTTTCTAACGTCGGGATGAGACGACATGTGTCTAAATGAAACATCAATTGACATCCGCATAGTTTGAAGGCTTAAAAGACTTAAGGATGACCCGAGGAGCCTTTTTTAGCCTTAGCTCAGAAGTGCCCTTGTGCTGCTCAGTGTTATGTAAACGCCTTACTCCTCAAACTGCTGAAGAATATCAATACAAATTGGATTTCCCCTGCTGCACTCAGCGAGGCCAAGAAGGAGAGCGACTGTAAGCCGGGCGCAAGGTGTCAGGCTTCATGGGAGACGTAAAGTTTAGTCGATTTCACGCTATAGCTTTAATGCTATCGGATTTTAGGTCAGAAACCTCCTCTGAGAGCTATAGAAATCTTGGGAGCCGGATAAGAGTAAAGACACATTTTTTTACACAGAGACAGATAATCATTTTTAGCTCCTTTTGTGAAGTATTTGAAAATGCACGCAAAAGGAAAAATCACATGAAGTCATTAAAACACTCCATTTCCAATCTTAAAATGGTTGCCCAAACCAGGGGATTAAAGACATTATGATGGACCCGTGTATTTCCTTTTAATCTTATAGTCTAGTCAAATTCCTTCTGGCAAAACTAATGTGGTCAGAAGTTTGCAATGGTAAGTTCATATTTGTTCATATTTGTAATCTGTTACCTCGTATGATTTTAAATGGGCTTGTCTAGATAAGGAAGATAACACTTACAATATACTTTAAAGCTGCTATAAATTAGTTTGCTGACAAAAAAAACATTACAGAAATACTAAAAATAATTCCTAGCCCATTTAAAAGGTCATATTCTAATGTTTTGTTGGATGAAGGATCCTATTAGTACAGGAATCACTCCTTTGTGTCCGTGTCACCCCACACCTTCTTTACTGCTGTACCTACTGGTTTGTGAAGCAACCAATAACATTGGACATGGAGATTTATAACTTAAGTAAGTGAATTAATGAATGGCAAATATAACTCACTTGATGTTTCATTTAGATATTTGATATCGGGGGTTACCAAAAAATGAGGGTGTGCGTCGCTACGTTTTCAGAAGCAAGAACCAGTAGATACAAGCGTAACCTCAATGACCAGCGCTGTTGAGTTTGTTGTCACTGCTCGCTCTGTTTTTTATTTTGCATTTCTTTTTCATCAGCATGTTTCTAATCATAGTGACATGCTAGTCATATTTAGCCATGCTAACAGACAGCAGGTGTAGTGAGCTGTGTCAGTGAGACAAATGGAGAGCGCCAGAATTCACGACCGAGAGGGCTGCAAGTCATTTTAGATTAGTCCTCCCTTCTCTTCTTGTATCCGCTTCATCTTTCTGCCTGCCTGTCTGTCTGTCTGTCTGTCTGTCTGTCTGTCTCTCTCTCTCTCTCTGTCTCTCTCTCTATGTGTCACTCTCTCCCCTGCCATTCTTTATCTCCATCTCTCCATGGCTCTCTCTCTCTCTCTCTCTATGTGTCACTCTCTCCCCTGCCACTCTCTATCTCCATCTCTCCATGGCTCGCTCGCTCTCTCTCTCTCTCTCTCTCTCTCTCTCTCTCTCCCCTCCTTGTTATTTTCTATCAGGGACCATTAGTCGACCTGGTCCTCTGCAGCTGCAAACTGTGGGCCGGTGATAAGTGCAGTGAGCATCACATCAGTGTAGGGCTTCAGGGGCTTCAGGCTCCTCTTATCTGCTGCTCTACAGCTAGGCATGCAGGGTGGAGCAGGCCAGCTCCTCTCTGCACCCAAATCTCCCCCCTGCTCCCATGATGGCGGATTGGGGTCCTGGGCTTCTGGTCGGAAACCTTTCGGAGAGCATCTGTAATCAACATGTATGCTGATGAAACGATACTGTGTCCGTCACCGTTTCCTCGTCGGCCCCGAGGTTACTAAATACACATGTGGCTTAGTATAAGTTGGTGCATTCTTGAGCACTTGAGCACGATTTGAGGATTTCACCGCACTTGTTTTGGGTTTTATCCCACGTTGATACCCTTCTCTGGGGGTTGTAAATTACCTTTTTCTGGCAGTCATCTCTTGCTTCTCTGCACTATTCACTTTCTAATTTATTCGACAATCGAAATTGCATGTATAATTGTAATAGGTTTCTTGGGCTTTATTTGAGATGCAGGCCTATTCCAACTAGTGGTCACATTAATCTAAATGTTACATTTATTCTCTGGCACACAGTGAAGTGCAACGTGTTCTTTATGTCTTTGGCCAAATTAAGAGTTGGATAAACCTTAATACTAGGGACTGAACAAAGGGTGCTATTCTGTTTTGAAGATATCAATTCCGGTTTGTCTTCAATGCATGTAGGTTATTGTAATAAAGGAGACATGCAAATAACAGGCCGTAGAATTTACAATGTTGTCTAGGGTATGTAGGCTAATATGTACTTGAGACTAGTGTACAGTGTTGTATAATAATGAGAGTGGTATAATGAGATTGATGCAGAGGTCATCATCGTCCCATCGCTTGGCACCATTTTCTCTAGTTCATTTGCTTCATTTTCCAGTACATTAACCTAACCTATACCTTATGATGCACATATGGATTCTGTGGATGACAAACAATCAGGACAATAATGTGCTTTGGTTAAGCACATTATTAATAGGTCTTACATTGTTTCACTGTTTCCCCGAGTAACATAACTTCTGCGGTGATCTAACAGTCTCAGCCGTGCCCTGCTAGAGTCCAGCCCCCCCCCCCATGTCTCTGCATTAACTGGCTCTCCTTCCCGCTGTCTAACCGTGGGCGTTTCCACTCTCCCAGTCTTGTTCTCAGGAGGATGAACTAATAGTCCGAGTGCTGCACTGAGTAACTCTCAAGCAAACAAAGAGTTCACTTTTCTATTCAACATCCTGACGGAAAACTTCATCCTCCCAGAGTCAAGACTACTTGAAACTTTTCCCTTCCCCTCCCGATTTGAAAATGATCTATAGATGCGCCATGCATTAATTATTTTGCTGCAGAAATGATTGCTTCATTTCATAAGAAATTGATTTGTCCCAGTGACTAATGTATTCATGTTTCATAATTTATATTTCATGTTTGAGAAAAAAATGGAATGGCAGAAATAATCATTGCGACTATATGTTCATTGTGTAGCTTACATAGTATAAAAGCTTACATAGTAGCTTACATAGTATAAAACATTTGTATACATTTTTCACACTGTATATGAGAGAAAATATATTTAAAAAAAAGATGGATAGAATAAAAAAAGGGAGGGCAAAGGAGATGGAGAGGACAACAAAATCAAAAAAAAGAAAAAAAAAGATGGATAGAATGAAAACTTGAGGAAAAAGAGGGCAACAAAGATGGAGAGAACAAAACATTGAGAAAAAAGAGTGAGAGAAAAAAAAGATGGATAGAATAAAAACATGAGAAAAAAAAGAGGGCAAAAAAGATGGAGAGAACACAAACTTGAGAAAAAAGAGGGCAAAAAAGATGGAGAGACCAAAAAAGAGTGAGAGAAAAAAAAAGAAAAAAAGATGGATCGAACAAAAAATTGAGAAAAAAGAGTGAGAGCAAAAAAAGTTGGATAGAATAAAAACTTGAGAAAAAGAGAGGGCAAAAAAGATGGAGAGAACAAAACATTGAGAAAAAAGAGTGAGAGAAAAAAAAAAGATGGATAGAATAAAAACTTGAGAAAAAAGAGAGCAAAAAAGATGGAGAGAACAAAACAAAAAAAAAGATGGATAGAATAAAAACTTGAGAAAAAAGAGAGCAAAAAAGATGGAGAGAACAAAAAAAAAAATGGATAGAATAAAAACTTGAGAAAAAAGAGAGCAAAAAAGATGGAGAGAACAAGAAAAAAAAAAGATGGATAGAATAAAAACTTGAGAAAAAAGAGAGGGCAAAAAAGATGGAGAGAACAAAACATTGAGAAAAACAGTGAGAGAAAAAAAAAAGATGGATAGAATAAAAACTTGAGAAAAAAGAGAGCAAAAAAGATGGAGAGAACAAAAAAAAGAGGGCAAAAAAGATGGAGAGAACAAAAAATTGAGAAAAAAGAGAGAGAGAAAAAAAAAAGATGGATTGAATAAAAACTTGAGAAAAAGAGGGCAAAAAAGATGGAGAACAAGAAAGAGTGAGAAAAAAAAGATGGATAGAATAAAAACTTGAGAAAAAAGAGGGCAAAAAAGATGGAGAGAAAAAAAAGATGGATAGAATAAAAACTTGAGAAAAAAGAGGGCAAAAAAGATGGAGAGAATAAAAAATTGAGAAAAAAGAGTGAGAGAAAAAAAAAAAAAAGATGGATAGAATAAAAACTTGAGAAAAAAGAGGGCAAAAAAGATGGAGAGAATAAAAAAATTGAGAAAAAAGAGTGAGAGAAAAAAACAACAACAGATGGCTAGAATAAAAACTTGAGAGAAAAGAGGGCAAAAAAGATGGAGAGAACAAAAAAGAGTGAGAGAAAAAACCAAAAAAAACCAAACCCATACCTTTATTTCTCCTCTCCTCCCAGCTTCTCCCATACCTGCAGTCCAACCTGACCGGGTTCAAGCAGCTGGAGATCCTGAACTTCAGGAACGGCAGCGTGGTGGTGAACAGCAAGATGAAGCTGGACAAGCCGGTGCCCTACAACGTGACGGAGGCCGTGCACTGCGTGCTGGAGGAGTTCTGCGGTGCCGCCGCCAAGAGGCTGGATATCAAGATCGATAGCCGCTCCTTAGATGTGGAGCCAGGTATGATGGGTGTGGAGTGTGTATGTGGAGTGTGTGTGTGTGTGTGTGTGTGTGGTTGATGGCTGGTTTACAGCCTCACCTGGCCTGGTGAGTCAGACTGGTTGGACTCTGGGGCCGGGTGGGGCTGCACATCTGTGGTGCATGAGGAATCATGGCACCCAGGATAAACCAGCTATCACCACACACAGACACGCACTCCACATAAACTCCACAATGGGGTTCATAGGCTCAGGTTCATTTTGAAGTTTTAACTGTGCGCTGATGGAATGAATGACGATTTAGTGGTGTAGGAGACGCTTAGCGCAACGTTTGTCGTTTCCTTCGAAGCGACGGTGAATTTGGATGTCATTTATGTTTACATTGAATCGTTTATAGCAGACACTTTTATCCAATTTAGTATTTTGTTCAAAGTGACTTACAAGTCGAGGCTCATTAAAGATGAGGTGTTGTGAGGCATCTTGCTGAGGGGCGACTACAGGTCGGCTGTGGACATTGGGGAATGAGCCTTTCGGCTTGGAGTTGAACAACTGAAAGTGTTGCTGTGCTTATGTCATTAATCCCTTTCCTCCCTAATGTCAGGGATACATGGAGAGCAATTCTATGCTTTGGATCCTTTCTACGTTGATGGAAATGTTTTTGGATTACATGCAGCATTGCCAGAACTAATTTCAAACTAATTTAGTGTCTCGCTGAATTTTCAGCTTCTCTGCATTCATGACAACATCATTTATTTTGCAATAGTGAATGGTAAAATGTATTTCTTGGCTCAATTCTCATTCACGCCTTTTCGGGCCAACTGGTCGTCAAACTCTCTAAATTTAAAAACACTAATTGTCTGGCACAGAGTGGACGGTCAATATTTTATAAAGCAGTGTCTCTCAACTTCATTGGCACTTAGCGTGCTTTACACCCCCGATAAAACCCAGATATCAGTTAGGCTTTTGATGCTTTATTGATTCAAATGACGATGTGATGAAGGTCAGAGAAACGCCTGCCAACAGTGTCCATTGTTCCTGTCCGGTAAAAACGTCCTCATTAATCACCACCACGCCTCACCCAGAGCAGACACCTGTCCTTCCTCGTCCATCAAAATGTCCTTTCGTTCCTCCACACAGTCTGTACACAATGAGGGACAGGTGAACAGCGGAGTTACTTTGTGTTGATGATGTGAATCAGCATCCCCCCCCCCCCCCCCCCAAACCCTTCGTGCGGCTCATCAATTTCCCCTCTGTTGTGTCCCGCCTGCAGCCGACCAAGCGGACCCCTGTAAGTTCCTGGCCTGCAACGAGTTCTCGCGCTGCGTGGTCAACAGTTGGACGGGCGAGGCTGAGTGTCTGTGTGACCCGGGCTACGTCACCGCCGCCAGCGGCCGGCCCTGCCAGAGCACCTGCGCCCTGCAGCCCGACTACTGTCACAACGAGGGCGTCTGCCAGGTCATCCCGGGGCACGGCGCCACTTGCAAGTACGACGGCCATGAGATTATGAATGAATGAATGAATGAATGAATGAATGCAGGGATGCATGATTTATTTCATTCATTCCTGTGGGAATACACGAATGCAGAGGACAATGCAGACACACAGATGAATGATGGCGGGGATGTATGAGTGGATGAATAGGGATACATAATTGATTGTACAGATTAATGAATGCACAAATTAGTTAATGCAGAGGTCAATGGATTAATGAATACATTCATAAATGAATAAATGAATGAATAAATGAATGAATGCAGGGATGAATGAATGAATGCAGAGATCAACACATAAATGAAAGAATATGTGCGTGAGGAATTAAATGGATTCATACATTTATGACTGAAGCAATTCATTAATGAATACATGATTGATTGAATGAATGCAGGAGTGAATGGGTTATTGAATAAGTGAATGCATGTGGGATCATATGAGATCATCTTATACAGTATACGGATTAAGCCTAACAATTGATTGAATGAGTGGAGGATTGATTTAATGAATGAATGGGGGGTTTATGAATGAATGAATGAATGAATGTGGGATCACATATATCTTAGCGTATACGGAGTGAGCCTATAGCCTGAATATATCGTGTATATGCTATATGCTAAAAACATGCTATATCGTGATACACACCATTATCCAGATATTAAAAGCTGTATTTTGGGATATTAAAAGCTGTATTTTGGGATAGCAGATTGGGGGCATATCTCCCAGCCCTAGCCTGACCCTGTGCTTGTTCCTCGCCACGGTGACCAGGTGCCCTGTGGGGAAGTACTGGCACTACCATGGGGAGCGCTGCGGTGAGCTGGTGTCCGTACCGCTGGACCCCTCCCTCATCGCCACCTGCCTGGTGGGGAGCCTCTGCCTGGTGTGCGCCGTGCTCGCCGTCCTCCTCTTCATCAACAAGAAATGCGTTCAGACCAGGAAGGCGGTGACGTTGGTGTAAGCGAAACAAAAAAACAACACGACAAACAACAATGCTTTGTTTTATTGTATAGCACTGTGGCTGTGTGGTATGGACCCAATTTACGACCTCGGTCATCCCCATGCGTGTCCCTATAGGCCTGGCCTGGCTCCCTATGCCTTTGAGAATACCGTGAGAGAGAACCCAGTGTTTGAGAATGACGATGGCATTTTGAACCAAGTGTCCACGTTGCAGTACTCGGGTTCGAGCTCTGGGTCGTCCCAGTCCCAGCAGTCCGAGCAGGACATGTTTGCCCCATTTGAGAATATACATCTAAGTATTGAGGTAACCGGTGCTGCCCCCCCTCCCCGTATCGCCGCCACCGCCGCCGTCACGCTTGCTAAGTATTAACCCGAAGCTTTCAACCGCCGACCAATCGTAGCTCGTTGTTGACTAACATGCACTCTAACTGTCTCCTTGAATAACCTTTTTTTTGGGTATTATTATGTATTATTATTTGCATACAACCTCAGTAGACCGTTGTGGTTCCATACTTACACTTATTAGAGAAGTAAATTCTAAACAAAAAAATAAAACTATGTATTTTTGTATTTTCTGTATACACGTATACATAGATTATAGGAAATAATCAAATGGTTGAATGAATGATGCTATCTTCTGTTACCCACATATGGCGATGGTGTAAAAATATAATATTTCAATCAAAGCCTTTCGGGCTTTGACAGAACTTCAGAGAGAAAGATTTTTAGATCAAACCCATCTGGGCCATTCAAGCCTATTTTGCCTAAGAGTGTACTTCCAACATGTACAGCCACACAAAACTGCAGTATAACCCTTCATGGAGAAGGAGCAGCCTGTGTTTTTCTAACCAGCCTTATATTTAATGTACTGCCTGCTTATTAATTGTCTCAATCTTATTACTCATGTGTGCATTTTGTGTTAATATCGTACATATTAATTAAAATGAATATTAAATATACAAGTGTAGCAGTAAATGCGGCTGATGTGGTGGTTTTGTGTTTGTCTGTAGATCCCCAGACAACTCTACACCACTAGAACCGAAAGGTTAGTCTCTGGGATGGTGGACTTCCATCACTGCATACCACACAACGAGGTGAGGATCTCTCTCTGTCTGTCTGTCTGTCTGTCTCTCTCTGTCTCTCTCTTGCTGTCTGTCTGTCTCTCTGTCTCTGTCTCTCTCTCCATATATATCTATATATAGATATATATCTATATATAGATATATATATGCACTGCATATAACTACACAAACATAATGTGTACTAAACCTGATTTGGAGTCGCATTCTGAACAAACAATTACAATACATGTCTTCCAGCTTTATGACGCCTGCAAAGGTAAGATTCATGATCAGTGCGTGTGGTCCATATCTCTTTCCAACTGTCTGCAATCACTGTTTATGTTCCAGTATTTCCCCTGAAGATTAGAAACAAGAATCGCAGTGAAACCAATCCATAATGGGCTTTCAATTATGTAACCATAATACAGAGATTAAATCATGATTTAACGCCAATGAATACTCACTGAATGACACCACTAGAGCAATTACCCATCGAATAAACAACCCCAAAAAAACAAAACTTTTTTTCCTCGCCACTCTGTCCCAAATGCTATTTAAACTGTTCCAATTCTTATTATGTTCATCCATACCTATATGGGTCATTTGGGGGTATTTACAGAGTTGCAATACTTGCATCTATTTGCAATATCTATTCATCATCCACTGTCTACTGTTCTGCTTTCCCATAGACACTGCGGCCACCAAATAACCCCCACAGGACGTGTTGCCGCGTGAGGGCTTTAGAGAGTGAATGTTTTGACGTTTCGGTCCTCTGAGGACCTCTCCTCTCTGGACAACGCACTTTTAACAGACACATTAAGGAATACGCTCACTCTTAATGTTTCCCTGTACAGTATTTAAGAAGTTATCGTTTTGTCTATCGGCTCTGAAATTACAAAAAAAGTACATAGCACCATGAAATGGTGCAGGATGTAAAGGAAAGTGAACTGTGTATAGCGCGGTGTGTCTTAGACGAAAAGAGCTATGGTTGTTACATTAAGAGGTGGACCTAGGTTTTCTTTAACCTGTTTATGTATTTATATATGTATATTTGGCAGGTAGGAATGTCTCCTGTAAACCCTTGATAAAGGTTATTGTCTTTCCTCACAATGAGGCTTTTATAAATAACTACTTATGATTCTAACTGTAGGTTGTACAGCGCTGTATGTTGTTTTAATGTCAACGTTAAACATTTCCCAGAGTCCCACATTAATGTAATGCTGATAACCTTGGAGAGCCAATTGGAAAAACTAATTCTGTCCTGCTGTGTATAAACAACTTCTACTTTTTCGTCAGCCGTTTAGGGTTTGAGAGGAGGGCAGACTATTCAAAAACAAACCCAGGAAGATGTGGACATTTTTGTACGTTTTACATTTTACGGCAAAGAATAAACTATTTTTGGAAATAAAAGTTCACCTTTTCTTTAATGTGTGTCTCTCTGTGTTTATTGACCAGTCTGGCTATTATTCACACTCAGTGGTTATATCTAGATTACATATGGTGAAAGAGGCGGTTTAATATGTGGTTGCAGCATTTATTTCCTATTCAAATTCAAGCGTAGACATGGGCATAAAAGTCCAGAGGAGAAACAGAAAAAAACAAAACCAAATCTTTCACAAAATCAATATAGGTTCCAGAAATGCAAATTTCTGATCTTGATGATCAACTTACAGGAAAAATGCACACAAACACACACAAGAGATTCCTGTTAAAAAAAGAAATAATCATGACAAACGTGATTAAACGATGATTACAAAAAACAAACAACATACTAGATTTTAGGTGATAATAAGAAGGCTCATTGCATTGTATTTTCACAGCACTACTTCAAATGCATCTTCTAGTATTTAGAGATGCATTCAAGAAGGGACACAAATTCTATGTAAATACACAAATATGGTCAAAGTATTTTTTGTCCAAGCTATGCAATGTGCCATAACTCATCATATGAACAGTCATAATTCCAAGACATATATCAGGTATATAATCCCCTACTCTGTATGTGTTTAGATGCCTACAATAATAATAAAAAGTAAACCAACACTGAGTAATTGATGTGTTTTGAATAACATAATGCATCACTTTTCCTTTGAATCCATCAGTTGCTTCACACATTTAATGTAAGATGTAGTGTTGAAATCCTAATGCACCAAAGAACAACGAAGTGTAAAACCAGAGAAGATGCGATAATTTATCCGTATTTGAAACGTCGAATAACATTTTCTAAAGTTAAAACAAAACTAGATGACCAATGTCTTCATTCAACAGCTAGATCCGCTGCTACAACATACTACCTAGGGAGAATAGTGCAGAGATATTGCAGTTTTAAGGCCTCTTAGTAGCACATTTCATTCAAGCATTAACCAGAGAGGGTTGAACGCAGAAAAATGGAAATCCTCACCGTTACAAGAAAGAAAACGTCAACAAAAACAGAAATACGGGTACAGAGCTCAATAAAAATATTAAAACACAAACTGAAAAAAACAACTAAAACCAACAACTTGCTATAGTTACACCGTATCCGAGTAGTGTCTTCCCCTTTCGTTTTCTTTATTCAGCACATCACCCTCAAGTACACCTGCGTGGGTTTATGTGTATGTCAGTGTGTATGCCAGCGTGTGCGATAGCGTTACCCTGTTAGCCCGAGGGTGTACCTGTCAAGTCTGTCAGATCTCTCTCCCTTTGTGTTTCTATCTGTGTGTCTCTCTACCGGTTCATTTGAGCAGGTTCTGGAGCATGGCGGTGGCGTAGGTGGGGCGCGCCTGCTTGCTCTCGATGGCGCTCCTCAGGTACTGGATGCCGTCGCAGCGCTCCCAGATCTCCTCAAACTGCCGCGGGAGGATCTCGGCGCCGCGCTTCCTGGTCAGGCCCGTCTCCTCCAGGCTCAGCTCGCACATCTCCATGTCGTCCTTCCCTTTAGGGGGGGGAGGGGAGGGAGGAGGAGGAGGAGGAGGAGGAGGAGGAGGAGGAGGAGGAGGAGGAGGAGGAGGAGGAGGAGTAGAAGAATGACAAGAGGAAGTACAGGAAGTACAGGAAGAAGAACACGAAGTACAAGAAGAAAGAAAAGCAGTAGAATAAATGGAGGAAGAAGAAAATGAAGGGAAGAAGTTGGGAAAGAAAAAGAGAAAGAAAAAGATGAAGAAGAAGAACTCTATTACACAGAATGGACCCAAAGCTGAAGCACAAACACATGCTTCCACACACGCATGCAAAAGTACATCCTATGCCAAACTGTACACGTATACGGGCTGTAGACGTAATCGATATAACTCGAACCCACCTGCCACCAGCACAATGGGCCGTTTGTCGGGGTGCAGTTCCATCTGCCTGGCGATCCAGGGGCCGTCGAAGTGTGCGTACCACCAGCCCTTCTTCTTGTTCTGGGGGTCCTTGTACTGGTCGGCGGGCCGGATGAAGGGGATGCGGAAGTACCGCTGCTGCCGGTTCATGGCCACTTCCTGCGGCGCGGCCGCCATTGCCGGCGCCGGGTTCTGTTCAGCTGAAGCAAGATAACGCAATCCAGTGAAATGACCACAGGGGGGGGGGGGGTATTTTAGGGGGTGGTTTAGATTAAAGGTAATGTTTATTTGCCTTTCATCTCATTAAAGTAGCTTTGTGAAGTGGGCTTAGCGGGAAAATCACCAGCACCAATGGAAGCCTCATGATAATAATGATAATGCGATACGCCGCAGATTTTTTGGGGGGCCGCAAACAAGAGCAAAGGAAAGTGGGGCAGAAAAACAAAACCTAAAGCCGCAACACGAGAACACATTAAAAATGAATGAAATTCCCCAGTGAGCAAGCGCTGTTGGGGAAAGCCAGGT
Source organism: Merluccius polli (assembly GCA_030340625.1). Classification (NCBI taxonomy): domain Eukaryota; kingdom Metazoa; phylum Chordata; class Actinopteri; order Gadiformes; family Merlucciidae; genus Merluccius; species Merluccius polli. The sequence continues at coordinate 18,410 of JAOPHQ010000852.1, read as the reverse complement.
AAAGCAGCTCTCAGCCTCTTACGAAACGAGTCTTGACAAGGCGAGGCAAGGCGCGGAAGTGATCCAAACACACATTCAACACCATGAAACCGCTGCACTCTTTCAAGTATTTTACATCAAAAGATGAAAACAAGAAACAACTTTCCTCTGGGTGGAAAAAGGATATACATGAAAGCAAATAAAGCAATCCTTGCTTGCTTTCCACCGCATAGTCGTACGTATGGTGTGTGTGTGTGCCTTTGTGTGCAGTCACAGGCCATGATAGTAACTCAAATGAACGGTAAAATGAGTATTGAATTAGAGATTGGAACAAAAACAGGCCAGATGTAAAAGGGCCATAAAGTCCCGGTGTCCCATCGACTAATTAAATGATGGAGAAGCAGCGTCCATTTTGTGACGCTCATTAATTCTACGGGGCGGGAGAGTCTACTATGGGGGTATTATTGAGACAATATTATGTGTGTGTGCGTATCTCAATCTGTGTGTGTGTAATAAGATTTGTGTGTATTCACATTTGTCTGTATTCACATTTGTGTGTGCGTAATAAGATTTGTGTGTCTGTATTCACTTTTGTGTGTGTGTAAAAAAATGCGTACTGAGAACTGTAAATGTCTGTCATCAGCGGGAGCTCTGATTGGCCTCTTCTTACACGTGGATTTTGGTACACTTCTGCCGTGCAGATCTGCAAATGCGATCCGTGTGTAAAAACGATTTGTCTGTAACTTCACGCAATACAGTGTACACACCACTAGTCGGCGCGTAGCACCCAGTGATGTTAAGCGTGTCATTGTCATGGGTAAGATGGCTGCCGTTAATGACACTGGCCATTTTAGATAGAAAATATAATATAAACTTCGAACAACTCATGGGTAAGTTAACGTTTGTTTTCCTCATAAATAAACGCATTGTAAAGCCCATGAGTTGTTCTAAGTTTCCGACGACCGGCCAGTGTCATTAACGGCTTAACATCACTGGGTGCTACGCGCCGACTAGTGGTGTGTAGACTGTATTGCGTGAAGTTACAGACAAATCGTTTTTACACACGGATCGCATTTGCAGATCTGCACGGCAGAAGTGTGCCAAAATCCACGTGTAAGAAGAGGCCAATCAGAGCTCCCGCTGATGACAGACATTTACAGTTCTCAGTACGCATTTTTTTACACACACACAAATGTGAATACAGACACACAAATCTTATCACAAACACACACGTGAATACAGACACAGATTTTTTTACACACACACAAATGTGAATACAGACAGACAAATCTTATTACGCACACACAAATGTGAATACACACAAATGTGAATACACACAAATCTTATTACACACACACAGATTGAGATACGCACACACAAATAATATTGTCTCAATAATACCCCCATAGTCTACTCATTACGGTGTTCGACTCACAGCCGGAAGGGTCTGGGTTCGAACCTCAATATCCGCAGTCCACCCCTGTAGGTTATCGAGTCGAGCAAGTTGCCGCTTTAAGTTGATTTGGATAAAGAAAACGGTCTGCTAAATAGTCAAGTAATTGGACAAACAAAATGGTGAAAGCGTTTCAACTAACCATAGTCGGTGACACATTTGGGGGCCCTCTGGTTGTCTTCCTCGTCGGTGCGCTTCTTGTTCTTGGACTTCCACGCGTGGTAGACCTTGAGCCTGCGGTGGAACTCCTCCCGGCACGCCGCCAGCAGTTCAATATCTGTCCACAACACAAGGCCGTTTCACCCTTCATTCAATGTACGACGTCACATCACAATGACCGCCGCCATTTTGGAAGCATAGGAGCACTGGAATGCTAGTTATTGTGTTGGTAGTCATGTTTTTTTGGTCATTGTGGGATTATTTTGTCATTATGGGGAGACCTTGTTGTGTTATAAACTGCCACAGCGTTTCTCTTGTCTGTGAGACGTAGCAAAACAAAGTTTTCATTAGCCTGGGTTAGGGTATATTTACGCTGATTTAGGATTTTTTCTACAACTCTCTTGAGTCCTCTCAATATGGCGTATCGCCAAACAAATCCCATGATGCATTCTGATGTACAAGCCCTATACATGAAGCGGAGGTCTATTAAGGTGAACATATCACATATTTCATATTCAGACTCATGGAAATGATCTGCAGAGATTCACGTAGCAGTGTTACTTTCTTTACCTTTCTATGTACATTAAACATTCATTAGTCCACTATCACATGCGTTTGGGAGTATAACATACTGGCTGTGACTCAAAATATATGAACAGACTTTTTAAAGTCTGAATGAAATAGCAAAGTCTACAAAGAGCTGTTGTGGTTCCCAAAGCTGCCATCCCACAGACACTCAAGTGCTCTACCATTTGAAACGTGACAAACAAATGAGCAAATCAGCCAGATGTCCTTGCACATCCTGGCCCCTTATCCCCCACTCAGACAGTTTGGAGGCTTTTGAACAAAGCGGTGCCATGGCAGCCATATATTCCTCTGCAAGCCTTTCACTCATACATCATAATTCAATACATCTCCGGAGAGATTCACCTGCAAGAAGCAACCTCAGAGTGACCCGTTTAATGAAGCTGTGTTTCCCTCAGTCTGGCTGCAGTCTCCACACCAAATGATTCATTATGGCGCGGTGCATTGGCATGTATGGCAGGCATATGTGTATGTATATCAGTAGGGGTGTGTGTGTGTGTGTGTGTGTGTGTGTATGTGTGTGTGTGTACATATGCATGTGTGTGTGTTTGTGTATGTAAATGTGTGTGAGTAGGTGAGTAGGTGTACAGGTGTGTGTGTGTGTGTGTGTGTGTGTGTAAGTGTGTATGTGTAGGTTTGCATGTGTGTGTGTGTGTGTGTGAGTCTGTGTGTGTGTGTATTGGCATGTGGCCCAGAGACGGCAGCGCGCAAATTACTTTTTTGAGGTGAAAAGTGTTGAGTTACAGAAAACGCATGCGAGACATTTGAATTATTAACCACCGCGACTAAATAAAAAATGCTGGAAAGATGGCGGTGGCCAAGAGGTGTGTATAGTGCATATTAGTGGAAGCTCCAACCCCTTGGCTCATGGGGGGGGGCGATTAAATGTTTATATATGTGTGTGTGTAAAACCTAGACACCCACTCCCCCCCACCCCCTATGCTGACAAAGGGCAGGTCTCCTGTGGTTGTAGTCCTTACCACAGGATGTGTTGATGACATCACGCAGCTCGGCATACTTCCACTTGCTGAGGTCGTATTTTTTGACACCGGCGGCTGCTTTGGTCGCCAGTACCTGTGGACCCCTGTTTTCACGAGGGAGGGAGGGAGGGAGGGAGGAACAGGAAATAGGATATAACAACTTACAGATACACACACAGGGAGCGTGACTGCCAAAGGGAATTGTTGAAGGAGAGAGATTGAGGATGTTAATATTTAGGTTAAATTGTAATGAATGCAGATAATTTTGAACGGGGGGGGGGAAAAAACAGAACAAAGTCAGATGAAGAAGAAGAGCAAATGTTGTTTTTATAGCAAATCATCTCCAACTTTGTTTGAATCAAATCGATTGAAATATATCTCCATGCGTCATCGTTTTACAATCCACACAAAGACAGACGAAGCAGATTGTCCATGTGTAGCGAGGAAAACCACACCAACTCTCCCCACCCACACGCCTCATGTATGATGTACTAGTCCCCATCTGGCACCAGACTGCAAGAGAACATGCAAGTATTGGTCTGACCTTTAAATCGCATATCGGTGTGCAATTTAAAGGTATATGAACACAGGGCACTGGCTTTCAAACAAATGTATGGGATGTCGGAACAGATTCAACTCTGCATCATTAACTTCCATACACAATGAGTAAGGTCTCTCTCTCTCTCTCTCTCTCTCTCTCTCTTTATATATATATATATATATATATATATTAGTGGTGGGCATAGATTAATTTGTTTAATCTAGATTAATCTAACTGTAATCTTGGAATTAATCTAGATTAATCTAGATTACAATGGCTCATTTGAATTCTGCCGAAGGCATTCATAATATGTGTGTGCTACCTAAATAATGACTAAAAATAAGTCTGCGCGATTGTTGACGGCAGGGCTTGAAAACGAAATTATTTTTCAATCGTTCCGTTCCGAACGGAACCGGTATATTTAACGTTTTCGTTCTTGCGTTCCGCCACCAACATATCGTTCCTGAACCGGTTCGGAACGTAAAATAACGTTCGTTCTTAACGTTCCGGCAGTGTTATTGGGCCTCCGCGGTGTGTTACTATTGCGGCCCCCCCCCCCCCCCCCGCCGGCCGTAGGTCCGCGGTGTGTTACCATTGCGCACCCCCCGTCGGCCGTTACTATTGCGCGCGGCGCGGCGCGGCGCCCCCCCCCCCCCCCCCCCCCCCGCGGTGTGTTACTATTGCGCGCCCCCCCCCCCCGTCGGCCCGTGGTGTGTTTGTGTTACTATTGCGGGCATAGACATATATACATAGTATACATGTATATATGTCTATGATTGCGGGCACCCCCGCCGGCCGTAGGTCCGCGGTGACGCTCGAACGTGAACGTCGTTTTACGGCAGCGGAAGATTTACGACAGCCAGCATACAGACAGTAAACAGACAGTGAGCAACGGACTTCACATGATATTATTCACAACTCGGATTAATTTAATGAAACCCATTGATTCTTTTGACCGGTGGACCCTTACGGACTTAAGGAATATAAACAATGCAGGAACGGACACACACCGTACCTACGGACTTTATGATCGCTTCAAAAGTTGGAAGTCAGACCTTTTCCCCGTCTCTCTTGTTTACCGGTAAGTCTGATGAATTATGCGTTGGTGTTCATAGTTTGTGTTAAATGAACTGAATGATTTATCTGTGGAGAGTCTAACTGATCTAACGATGTGCGTTATGTCCATATGGACAGACGTTTAAACGGTTACCGTATCTTTGTGTAGGTGATCTAAACGGCTTAAGTCGTTCAAGAAATAATTTAGATAAAATCCAGATCCGGCCTCAATTGGAGACCTGCGTTTATTTGTCAAAACGTGTCGCCACACCCCTGCGTCTATTAGGGACCTTGCTTTTATTGGAAGTTTTACGGTATATAGAGAACGAAAAAAACCGGTTATTAACCGGTTTTGGGGATTTCAGAATAACGTTTCTGTTCCGGAACAGTTGAAGACCATTTGGTTTTCGTTTCCGTTTCCGTTCCTCGTTCCTTGAACCGGTTCGGAGCCCTGGTTGACGGGGGGGGGAGCGATTGTTGACCGGAGGGGGAGAGGTGCGCGATTGTTGACCGGAGGGGGAGAGCGATTGTTGACCGGAGGGGGAGAGGTGCGCGATTGTTGACGGGACCCAGCTCCTAACCCAACTTTGAGAATAGATTAACGGCGATAATTTTTTTATCGCGCGATAAGAGTCTTGTGTTATCGCAGTGCGTTAACGCCGATAACGGCCCACCACTATATATATATATATATATATATATATATATATATATATTGTGGCATCCCTACTCGGCCACGCCCCCTATTCGGGAGAGTGGAGGCCGGGATATACCGTCGCTGGCCAATAGCCGGCGACAAATCCCGGCCTCCCGAGAGTCCTAATCGGCGCAATGAGGAACACCTGGGTCGGAGGCACACAGGTAATAAAAGGCGACCACCGACCGACAGGAAGGGGAGGAGAGTCGGATGGAAGACAGGACGACGACGAGGAGCAGACGGAGAGGACGTGAGCCGCACGGCGGACACCTTCCCCCGATATTGAGCATTCCCCGTGTTTGAACCTAAATAAACCGCCGATTGAGGCTTTGGACCCTCTGTACTGTTTGGTGTTTACCTTGAGCCTCCACTGCCACCCCGAGTTGCCACATATGGTGGAGGATGCGGACAACTCGGTCCACGCACGGCTCAGGGTAGCACCCGACCCCGGGTTTCTTCGGGGGGTTTTTGCCTACGGGTCCACCGTGGAAGGAGGGGACCACCAGCGGAGGACGATGCAGAACCCCGGAGCGACCACAGGCCCCAGGGAGTCGGACCACCGTTTGGACCTGCTGACCGAGGCGGTACTCCGCCTGACCCAGCAGGCCACCCAGGCCCCACCAACCACCGCCCCCACGAGTCGGCTCACTAAGCTGGGTCCCGACGATGAGGTAGAGGCATACCTCGAGACTTTTGAGCGGGTGGCGACCCAGGAGAGGTGGCCCGAGGCCCAGTGGGCATATATAGTGACACCGTTCTTGACGGGACCCGCCCAGCAAGCGAGCCAGGACCTCAGCCCCGGGGACGCGGGACGATATCCCGCCCTCAAAGCCACCATATTGGCGTACTATGGCCATAGCCTGGCGGTAAAGGCCCTCAAGTTCCGGGAGTGGACGTTCGACGTCCGAGAACCCGTCCGGACCCAGGTAGCCCGTCAGTGTCGGCTAGCCCGGAGATGGTTGGCCGAGGGAGAGGGACCCAGCCCCGTGGACCGGGTCGTCGTGGACAACACCGTGAGGCAGCTGCCCCCCGACGCCCAGAGGATCCTGGCCCACCAGTACCCCGAGACCGTGGACGACCTCGTCCGCCAGCTGGAGAACTGGCAGGTGGCGCGACGGCTGGCGGCGGACCCGAGACCCACTCCCCGGCCCATCCGGAGAGGGACGCCGACCCCGCTGCCGAGGACCGGACCGTTCCCCACGCCCCGAGACCAAGGGGAACCCGAACGCAGGTCCTGCTACCACTGCGGACAACGGGGACACCTAGCCCGTGACTGTCCGGACCGGCAGGACGTCCCCATGCCCTCGGCGGGTACATGGCCGGCAGACCACCCCGCCTGTATGCTGGCCACCTGTTGGGCCCAAGGGGCCAAGGACTCCCCCACCGTCCCCATCAAGGTGATGCACGTGGACACTCATGCCCTGTTGGACACAGGGAGTGCCGTGACCTTGGTGAGGGCCGACATAGCCGGGGGGAGACCGGGGACCCCGATGCAGGTTTCCTGTGTCCACGGGGACACACGGTCCTACGAGACCTGCCACGTGGTGGTGCGCACGCCACAAGGGGTATATGTAGCACGGGCCGGAATAGTACCGACCCTCCCGGTACCGTTCCTAATCGGCCGGGACTGCCCCATCTTCGCTCGGTTCTGGAGCCCAACGAGGGGGGACCGAGGAGGACGAGAGCGGCGGCGGCCAGGCGGACGACCGGAGCAGAGAGAGGCACGGCGACCAACGACCCGAGGGACCACCGCCGGACCCGGACCAGCCCTGGGAGCGACCCGCCGAGCGTCCGCCAGACCCACCGAGTCGGGGGACGAGCCCGACTCCGGAGGAGAGGGGCCATCAGCGCCGGGAAGCCCGGCCCGGTCCACCGGGGACCCGGGACAACAGGGAGACGGACCCAGGCCCGAGTCCGACACCGTCACCGCCTCCGAGAGGGGGAACGGCTCCGCTGAGCCCGAGAGCTCCCCCCTAACCGAGCTGTCGGACTTCGCCCAGGCTGGGGGGGAGAACTCGGCCCGGCCGGGCCAGTTCGCCACGGCCCAGCACCGGGACGACGCCCTGCGACATGCGTGGGGACAGGTGGTTGCCCACGACGGGCAGGTGAGGGACTCGGTGGGCCCCGTGACCTACCCCCACCCAGCGAGGGCTGTTATATAGGGTCGACGAGCGGGGGGGGGAGACGGTACGGCAATTAGTAGTCCCGCGTCCGTACGTAAGTAAGGTTTTGTTCATGGCCCACACTCACTTGCTCGGGGCACATCTGGGCATGGACAAAACCAGAGAGAGAGTCGTGGCCCGGTTTTATTGGCCGGGGGTTCGGAAGGATGTAGAGCGGTACTGCCAGGAGTGCGCCGAGTGCCAACGCGTAGCGCCACGGGGAGGGGAGCGAAGCCCGCTGATACCGATGCCAATCATAGAGACCCCGTTCGAGCGCATAGCATTAGACATTGTGGGCCCCCTGCCCAAGACTAGTCGGGGACATCGTTACCTGCTAGTGATCCTTGACTACGCGACCCGATATCCTGAGGCCCTTCCCCTGCGCGCGGCGACCAGCAAGGCGGTAGCCCGAGAACTAACACTACTGTTCAGCCGAGTGGGGCTCCCGAAGGAGATCCTCACGGACCAAGGGTCCTGTTTTATGTCGCGGGTAATAAAAGAACTATTAAAAAATCCTCCAGGTCGCGCAGCTTAGGACCTCAGTATACCACCCGCAGACGGACGGGCTCGTCGAACGGTTCAATAAAACCATAAAACAGATGCTAAAAAAATGCATCACGGAGGACGGGAAAAATTGGGACCAGCTCCTCCCCCACGTCCTCTTTGCCATTCGCGAGGTGCCCCAAGCTTCCACGGGGTTCTCGCCTTTTGAACTCCTTTATGGGAGGAGGCCCCGTGGAATCTTGGACCTGGCTAAAGAGGCGTGGGAGAGTCATCTGTCCCCCCACAGGACCACGATTGAACATGTGGAGCTATTCCGGGACCGAATGGCGAAAGTGTGGCCCATAGTCCGGGACCACCTAACCCGCGCGCAACAGACCCAAGCGCGGTCATACAATAAGGGGGCGCGGGTACGGACCTTTCAACCGGGCGACCAGGTCCTAGTGCTAGTACCGACAAGCGAGTGCAAATTCCTAGCCAAGTGGCAGGGCCCGTATGAGGTGGTGGAGGCCGTAGGTCCGGTAAATTACCGGGTGAGACAGCCGGGGAGGCGCAAGCCCACCCAGCTATACCACGTAAACATATTAAAACAATGGAGGGGTAGCGGCGACCCTCCAGTGCCACCGCCGCTGGCCTTGATGGCCCGACCCCCGCTCCCTAACGTACCGATGGGGACCGACCTTAGCCCCGCCCAGAGACAGGAGGTGAACGAGCTGGTGCTCCAGAACCGGGACGTGTTCTCGGACACCCCGGGACGGACCTCGGTGATAGCCCACGAGATTCGGACTCCGCCGGGCGTGACGGTCCGAATCCCGCCGTACCGAGTACCCGAGTCCCGACGTCACGCAATCCGGTCAGAGGTAGAGCGTATGTTAAACCTCGGGGTGATTGAGGAATCGCGGAGCGCGTGGGCCAGCCCGGTCGTGCTGGTACCCAAACCGGACGGGACACTTCGGTTCTGCAACGACTTTCGCCGTCTAAATGCAGTGTCTGACTTTGACTCTTACCCCATGCCTAGAGCGGATGAACTGATCGAGCGGCTGGGGCCGGCTCGGTACCTGTCCACGCTAGACCTGACCAAGGGGTACTGGCAGGTCCCCCTGACCCCGTCCTCCCGGGAGAAGACGGCCTTTGCGACACCGGGGGGCCTGTTCCAGTACACCGTCCTGCCCTTCGGTGTCCACGGGGCCCCCGCTACGTTCCAGAGGATGATGGACCGGGTCCTAAGGCCGCACTGCGGCTACGCAGCAGCCTACATCGACGACATTATAGTCCACAGCAAGAGCTGGGACGACCACGTAGGTCACTTAAGAGCCGTGCTCAACGGACTACGAGCAGCTGGACTCACCGCCAACCCGGCGAAATGCAGGTTGGGGAAGGTCGAGACGGCATATCTGGGGTACCGGGTGGGGAGGGGGAACGTGCAGCCCCAGGAGGACAAAGTGGCCGCTATCCGGGAGTGGCCTCAACCGCAGACCAAAAAACAGGTGAGGTCGTTCTTGGGGCTGGTGGGATATTACCAACGGTCTATCCCAGGGTATGCCACGCTAGCCAGCCCCTTGAACGATCTCACCCGGAAGGCCCTCCCGGATAGGGTAGGTTGGACGGAGGCAGCGAGCGGGGCTTTCGAGGTCTTACGGGGGGCCCTATGTGATGAGCCGTTACTCGTAACGCCCGATTTTAACCTCCCATTTACCCTCCATACAGACGCATCGGACGTGGGACTAGGAGGGGTCCTATCCCAGAGCCGGGACGGGGAGGAGCATCCGGTGACCTACATCAGCCGGAAACTCCTCCCCCATGAGAAAAACTATAGCACCCTAGAAAAAGAGGCATTGGCCATCAAGTGGGCCATCACTAAACTCACATATTACCTCCTAGGACACCAGTTCACCCTGGTGACGGACCACGCCCCGCTGAAATGGATGGCCACCGCCAAGGACACTAACGCCCGGGTCACGAGGTGGTTCCTGTCCCTCCAGCCGTACTCCTTCACAGTGGAGCATAGGCCGGGACGGGACCACACCAACGCCGACGCCTTGTCCCGTCGGGATGCGTGCGGGGGCTGGGCCCCGCGCACGGAGGGGCGTGAGCAAAGGGGGGGAGTGTGTGGCATCCCTACTCGGCCACGCCCCCTATTCGGGAGAGTGGAGGCCGGGATATACCGTCGCTGGCCAATCGAGAGTCCTAATCGGCGCAATGAGGAACACCTGGGTCGGAGGCACCCAGGTAATAAAAGGCGACCACCGACCGACAGGAAGGGGAGGAGAGTCGGATGGAAGACAGGACGACGACGAGGAGCAGACGGAGAGGACGTGAGCCGCACGGCGGACACCTTCCCCCGATATTGAGCATTCCCCGTGTTTGAACCTAAATAAACCGCCGATTGAGGCTTTGGACCCTCTGTACTGTTTGGTGTTTACCTTGAGCCTCCACTGCCACCCCGAGTTGCCACAATATATATATAAAGAGAGAGAGAGAGAGAGAGAGAGAGAGAGACTCTTCATGTCTAAGTCGCTGCTCTCAGCCATATCCACACGCTCCCTGCTGTGCTGGGGCGTCTAATTCAATAACAAGAAAGGATTTTCTTCCTCTATTTACACTGAGCGCCGCTAAGGAGCTTAATATCGGGGTAGTCTGGGGGATTACTCGTCTAACCATCTCTAACGGGGTTGGGGATCCTATTCCTTTCATTATTATTATACTTTAGCATGGGTTGCTCATTCAAACTAGCTTGATTAGCAACACTGATGTTATCGTGGTTCTGGCGGTGTGCCCTCAGTGCTTTGCCTTCTTCCCTTCTGTGCCGGGCTATGCTGTGAACAGGTTGTTGGGGCGTGGACAGGGAGCTAGGCTGTGTAAGTATGGGAGACGAGCTCTGTGTGAGTCGGAGATGGTTGGTTGCAGGAGGCAGAGGGAGGGGGAGGGGGCTGAGAGAGAGAGGAGGAGGAGCAGGAGGAGGAGGAGGAAGAAGAGCGGGGTAGTTCTGTTCCCTGGGAGTTAATCCGGTTTAAATTCCTTATCTCCCTGTTTGAACGCGGGCCTGGGCAGAGACAGAGCTAATGTGTGTGTGTGCGTGGTCATGATGAGACTCCATATGTGTGTGTTCACGATGAGACGGCATGTGTATGTGTGTGTGTGTGTGTGTGGGGATGATGAGACGGCATGTGTATGTGTGTGTGTGTGTGTGGGCATGATGAGACTCCGTATGTGTATGTGTGTGTGTGTGTGTGGGCATGATGAGACTCCGTATGTGTATGTGTGTGTGGTCATGACGTGATGAGCGTTCGTATGTGTGTGTGAATGTCTGTGTGTGTGTATGTGTGTGTGTGTCTGCGTCTGTGTGTGTGTGTGTGTGTATGCATGTGTGTGTGTGTTCGAGTGCCCTAATTCATGTGCATTGTGCTTAATCACGACACGTGTAACTCGACCGGCTTATCCACATCCTCTCTAGATAAAGTATCCGCCCTCTAATCACCCCTGGTCACATGACTCACTGATTTAGCAGTCAAAGATCTAATGTACGCAGCTGTAGGCAGCGTTGACGACTTTACGCCAAACACCGATGAGTTTAACGGCAGCACATTAACTGTTATTTGATGACAACGGGATCTTGGTGTACATTTTCATTTTCAGTTACATTACATGCAATGTGAATTTGAAATTAGACAAATGTTGATCCGTTGGTGGGAGTCAAAATAGGACATCTTGTAGTTGCTACTATAGCAACTAGTGACATATACACAGATTAATTAAATACTAAGATGCTACTTGCTACCGTTATTATGAATCAAACATGATGTAGTTATTTTTTCTTTCAAACAAATTCTGCTACTTTCATAAATGAATGCAATGTATCTGACAGACACAAATACATTGTCTGTAACCAAGGTTACATCTACATTTAGCAGATTTAGCAGACGCTTTTATCCAAAGCGAGGACAATCAAAGCATACAACTGAGTCTGAACAAGGAGAGGCCAACACAGAAGAGATCTGAGAAACAAATCATTCTGCATTCTTTGCAAAGTGGTTTTTGTAATTTGGGGCAGGCTATGGTCCGCTGTGAAACAACGCATGACCACAGTGCACCGACCTCTGAAAGGCGTAGCAAAATAGCTCAATAGCTGGGAGTATTTTTCAAAGTACTTCATTAGCTTCCTCAAAAGAAAAAAAACAACCTCATGTAATTAGTTTTCAATTGTGTGTTTGATTAAGAGATATATTTTGCAGAGGAAAGGGCTGTGATTACACCCATGGATGATTAGGATAGGGATGAGTGAGTGTGTTAATAGTTATGTTGGGCGGTTGCTAGCTACAGAAGCTAGCTCACAATACAGACGGTGGTAGCAATGAGGATGATGATGATGGTGGTGTCTTACATGACCCTGGCTGAGGATGAAGATAAAGGCAGACCTAAGAAAAACTCCTCACTGGGAGAGAGCACAGCAACAAGAGAGACGAAGGTCACACATGCATGCACAAACAATATCAACAACCAAAACATTATACAAACTATTCAGTTGCCTAAGTAGCTACTTGTGTGTGTGTATGTGTTTTTATAACTGTGTATGTATTTGTGTGTACAATTGTGCATGAATGTATTTAGTGTTTGTGTGTGTGTGTGTGTGCGAGTATAAGTGTTTATATTTGTTTAGATACTTATATATATATATATATATATATATTAGGCCTGCACGATATCAGCAAAATGTGCGATGTGCGATCACACTGTTCAATATTGCGATGACGATATGACTTGCGATAAATAAGAAAATATTTAAGTTTGCATACAGTTCCTGTCTCTTTCAGATTTTTCAGCTTTAATAGATTCCCTGCTTTTAGGTACTCTCAACACTGAATAGCTGATGGTAATTACATAAAAAAAAAGGGAAAATAATATTCTTGTGCATGCTTTTATTGAAACCCACATAACATTAATTTACATGTTATTGTAAAAATAAATTAAAGTTTCCTTACCCTGCTCTCAACAAAAACAAAAAGTATCTATTGAAATAAAAGAATCTCAGGGGGAAAAGAGCTTAAATAAATAACACAAATAAATTCTGGATTGGATACTGACAGGGTTAAATAATGTCCAAAACATACTCCGTAGTTTGTGGACGAAAATGAAAACATCCCCGCTTAGCAAATGGTATGATCCTCTTCTCACCCCTCCTTCTCCTCTGCACCGCTCCGCAGCCCGACCGGCGTCCAGCGCGACTCACGCAGAGTGAGATCTGTTTAGTTGTAGTGTTGTGAATCAACTGTTGCTCCAAAGCTGTCTCACACTTCTTTCCTTTTACCGAGAGTTGTTCCGATTCCGATACCATATCGGTGAGTGCTGGAGTCCAGGCACCGTTTACCAGTTAGCTCTGTTAGCCCGGTTAGCTCCGTTAGCGCCATTAGCGCCATTAACGTAATTTACGTAAGTTATTTACGTAACTTACGCAAATTACGTAAGTTATTACGTAAATAACTTACGCAAATTACGTAAGTTATTTACGTAAATAACTTACGTAATTTGCGTAAGTTACGTGAATTGCGTAAGTTACGCAATTCACGTAAGTTATTACGTAAATAACTTACGCAAATTACGTAAGTTATTACGTAAATAACTTACGTAATTTGCGTAAGTTACGTGAATTGCGTAACTTACGCAATTCACGTAAGTTATTACGTAAATAACTTACGCAAATTACGTAAGTTATTACGTAAATAACTTACGCAAATTACGTAAGTTATTACGTAAATAACTTACGCAAATTACGTAAGTTATTTACGTAATAACTTACGTAATTTGCGTAAGTTATTACGTAATAACTTACGTGAATTGCGTAAGTTATTTACGTAATAACTTACGCAATTCACGTAAGTTATTACGTAATAACTTACGCAAATTACGTAAGTTATTACGTAAATAACTTACGCAAATTACGTAAGTTATTACGTAATATATATATATATATATATATATATAAGTATCTCTGTTTGTTCAAGTGCATATATTTGTAAGTGTGATTGTGTATGTATAAGTATGTATTTATAAACATACTATACTATACATACTATATAACTGTGCGTAGGTAGTACTTGTATAAGTGTGTAAGTGTACGTATATATACGTATAAGTGTATGTGTGTGTGTGTATGTATAAGTATGAATTTATAAACATACTATACTATACATACTATATAATTGTGCATAGGTAGTACTTGTATAAGTGTGTAAGTATGTATACGTATAAGTGTGTGTGTGTGTGTATGTATAAGTATGTACGTGCAAAGTTTGCGTGTTGGTACTTGTATGTGTGTTTATAAGTGTGTGTGTGATGTACTTGTGTGTGTGTATATGTATGTTTATGTGTATGTATTTGTGTCTGTATTTGTATGTGTGTATATATTTGTATACGTGTGTATATATTTGTGTGTGTGTGTGTGTGTGTGTGTGTGTGTGTGTCTATGTGTGTGTGTGTGACGGGACAGTACCTGCGCAGACTGGCGTCCATCTGGGACTCCTCTGTGATGAGCTCAGCCTCGCTCTGGGCGATCCTCATGGCCAGCTCCCGGTCCCGGCGCTCCTGCTCCACCATCACCGCACACTGGGCCTGCTCCTCCCGATCCAATGCTAGCTGAGCCTCCACCTCCGCCTGCCAGGGGAGAAGGAGGAAGGAGCAAGGAGCAAGGAGGAGGATGACAGAGAAAGGAGGGGGAGAGGGAGGAGGAGGGTGAGGAGGGAGAAGGAGAAAGGGGAAGGAGGAGGAGGAGGAGAAAGGAGGAGGGAGAAGGAAAAAGGATAAATGAGGAGAAGGAGGAGGAGAGGGAGGAAGAGGAGGAGGGAGAAAGGGGAAAGGAGGGAGGAGGATGAAGGGAAGGGGAAGGAGAAAGGGGTAGGAGGAGGATGATGATGAGGAGGAGAATGGCGAAAAGAGGAATGAGGGAGGAAGGAGGAGGAGAAAGGGGTAGAGGAGGTGTAGAAGGGGAAAGGAGAACAGGGGAAGAGAGAGAGAGAGAGAGACAGAGACAGAGAGAGAGAAAAAAGGGAAATCAGAAGTTTTAAAAGTCAACAAGGCCCTAAATGATATTGCTTCAGATGGAGAACTAATAGCAGTAGTTATAGCAGCATAGTATAATGGATACGGTGTTTGATTCCCAGGGGAAAGGTACTGGGTTTGATCGCCCAATGTCCCCAGCCTACCTGTAGGCCTCCTCGATCTACCTGTTCCTTCATGCATCTGAAAGCAACTGCTAAGTACGTGTTGTAGTGGACTTTTGTACACATGCTTTAAAAAGGAGAACGTACAATTAAACATTTGTTTTCCATTGATTATTATTATGATTATTATTAAGAATCATTTAGAACTAACTTTGACTTCTGTATATCTGCTTGGATGTAGGATTGATTGATGATTTTTAAATTCTAGTCAAATCAAGACACTTCTTTGTAATACTTCATGGCTTTGTGCCAGGCCCATTAAGCAATGGGCCTGGCAGTTAAACTTAACCTAATAAGGTGCATTATGCAGGTTAACGGGCTGCCAAGGAGTCATTAAGGCCACTTGTCTAGACAAAACAATTCGGACATTTCTGATGGATAGTTAGTTGTACTAAGGTCAATATTAATTCAGACTGTCAATAAAAATAAAATAATTACATAATAAAAATATGAATATAAAAAAACTTGTGCTTTATTGACAATAGACATTCTTATGACCTTGTTAATATTTCCATGGTCTCATTACTATTTTTTTTATCTGGAACAAAAAAGAACTGGTAAATAAGTACAGGTATGTATTCGATAATTGTACTGTAAATATGTGCAATGCTTAATTCAGTCTGACCTAAATCTGTAAGCCAAAAAAGACTCATGACATTCCATATAAGACAGAGAGGAAGAACATGAGAAATGATGAATGGAAAATGATGAACTATTCCCCTGCTGTATTCATTGAGATGTGATGCTCAGTCTTCAGGCCGTGGACTTAGAAGATGAATCTCCGAGGAGGCTGATGACAGACTGATGTCAAGCATGTCACCATGACAGCATGCAAATACCCATGATGCCCCTGGATGAGGGCTGGCGTGGCGGTGGTGTGAAATGCATGCGCGGGGACAACAGCTTTGATCTCCATCTAGAGGTCTTTAGGCACAGCCGGCATCACAGAAAAGAAAAAAACCCTCGGTCACACGGATGGATTAAGGGAAGATTTTTGAAAAACCATCAAAGGTCAAAGGAGGACATTTTGAAGGCGGGAGGAAAAAACGTAATGAAGAAGAAGAAGAACAAAAAAATATGGAGGGAGACAGAGAGAGGAGTGAGAGAGGAGGAGGAGGCGTTAGGGGGGCGTTCCCCCCCCCCATATTTGTGTCGTATCATCAGCAGGGAATTTAAAGTAGAAGGAGGTGAGGAGGGTGAGGGAAAAAAAAAGGAGGGAAGAATGCGAGGAGCCATAAGGAGGAGAGAAACGGAGGTCAGGGTGATGAAGGACGGGTAGGGTGATGAACTGGGTGGTAATGATGAAAGCCCCCGGAAGGCGCGGTGGTGCAAAACGCTTTCTCCCAAACAGAAACTCAGCAGGAAGCGGAGTCATCAATCAAGATGCAATAGGTGGGGGGGGGGGGGGGGTGGAGGGGGGGGGGTGAGTGTAGTGGGGGGGGTGATGGTAGGGGGTGGAGCCCTGGGGAATCAGATCAATGTCACGAACCAAGCTGTTGCTATGGGAGACTGAGTGAATGAGAGCCAACCAATGAAGGTCTCACTCTCACAGAGGGGAGGCTGCAAAAGGGAAACTGTAAAGAGTCTGAAACTGTATTGTTGTATTCTAGTATTGTATTGTAATTATAGACTGAATACAGTATGGGTTTTTTGTTCATTTTAGTTTTTTGTTATTTTGTATTTTTCATTTATTTTTTGATAAGTATTTTGGTGTGTATTCTACAATAAGGAAGACAAGTTGCATAAGATTCGGTCTAATATTTGAATCTAATCCAAACAAATGTTGCCAAGCAAACTCCTTCAATCAGTATTAGGTTAACAAGAGTGCACTTAGTATGGAAAAGGTTTACTGCCCTAGAACATAATGGAGATGTCTCAATGTCAGTAGGATATGAATATGTATATTTTGACTGTGGACGGTCTGAAAGTCATAGTAGGATCATAGGATAGTTGACGGATCTCTTTACCAGAACTATTTGTCCTCAAATGTTGACCCAAACAGGAACCTGTGCAGTCTGGGATTATGACTAAGAAGCATTGAGCAAACTAATCGGAGGAAATGGATTTGGATTTGTCTTTTCCACTTTCATGCACATAAGTGGGTTCTTGCAACTCTTGTGAATGGAATCAAGCTTAGTGGGGCTTTTGCATTTACAACCCAACGCCTACGAATATATACGATCTTAAATAACAAACAAGTGATTGGAGTTTAATGTGTGAATGTGCGTAAACATGGACGGACAAAAGTGGGCCTGTCCAAACCTGGGAGACCTTCTCCTCATCCTTTCTTTTCTTCCTCTCCTCCTCCTCCTGCTTCCTCTTTAGCTCCATCTCTGCTTTCCTACAGCATGGGACAAGGACAAGACAATGTAATCACATGGTCACATCTTCCCTCTTTGGGGAACAAATTGAAATCTTTAATTGACCCTCCATTCCACCAACATACATCCGCCTGTCCTCTTCCTCCTGGCAGCGTTTCTTGTCCTCCTCCTCTCTCCTCCTCCTCTCCTTCTCCATGTCCTCCTCGATGTGCTTCAGCCTCTCCCTCTCCTCTTCCTCTTGCTTCTTCTTCTGCATGGAGGACAGCAACTCGGCCGAGTGCTTCACCAGCGCCTGGTACTCAGTGTCGATCTCCTTCCGGGTCATCGCCGTTGCCTAAAGGGTCAAAGGTCAGTGTTTACGGCCTAAGACAACTAAGATGTACTTTATGAATCCCAGATAGGAAATTCAGCTGTCACAGCAGAAAGTACAGGACAGTAGAATAAGAGTAGATGAAATTAATAAATAAAACATAAATAATAAAACTACAACAAAAAGTAGTACGAATGTAGATGCAAAAATAAAGGGAAACTAAAATTTGAACAGCAGAACCGTTTACTGAGACATGTGAAAGGATGTGACACTTTAGGGCGATATTGCTGCTGACATGGAGACATATTGCTGGATGACACTCCATGTCACTTCAGCCACGGGCTGGGAGCCATAGTGATCTCTCCCTTATTAACTCTGCTGCCTGTCTGTGTACAAAACACATCCAGTCATCTCCGTCTCATCCCACACACACACACACACACACACACACA
>JAOPHQ010000851.1:690000-702858 GCA_030340625.1 Merluccius polli | reverse complement strand
TGTGGTGATGCCAGCATTACTGCAGTGCACGGACTGGAAAGTATGGAATATTTAAATAATTTCTGGATCTTCGAAAAGTTGTTCAAATTCATTAATGATGTATAATTAGAATGTTGTTGTTAAATTCCCATAAGTTACATGTGACTACGGAAAGTTTTGTGCCTTTGTAGAGCAACTGTGATCGTAAATGGTACTGCACATAGTACATGACAGCTAGACTGATTGAATTGTGGAAAAACTAAGACATATTGTTGAAATTGCACTTATTTTTCTTGAGACATCTCAGGACATTTTCAAAATGTACTTGTTCTATTGACACTAAAAGAATGGATATGAATAAACCTATAAATTACAACACCTCCAAATTTTTCAAGTTTTACTGGTCCGGCCCACTTGAGATCAAATTGGGGCTGTATGGGACCCTCTGGGATAGAGCCTTCGGTTCCATCATGTAGCCTATCATTCCATCATTGCCATATTTGCACAGAGAAAAAAAAGTCCCAATTGTTTGTGTGTGTGTGAGTGATAGAAAGATAGAGTTTTTTGGCATCAGGCCAGTCTTGTGGCTACTTCTCTATAGTTTTAGAGCACTTGCTTTAACAAGGTATATAGTGTCGTTGCTGTAACTTGGTATCTCGGATGTGGTGCTGCCGTTGCTGCAGCGTGAACTATTGATGGGTATGATATATATATATATATTATATATATATATATATATATATATATATATATATACTTGAATGAATGATAAAAATAATAATGGCGGGAAAATGGGTATGCTCAGCCTACACTATAAACTGAAAGCTGTTTATTTGAGGTTTGGGAGTGGTAGTTGGTGGTAAGATTTTCTTCAGTCACTGCCAGAACTTGACACTTGTGGCTGTGGTCTGCTTGTCTAAAGAGAGGGAAACACTTTTTCTTTTTTTCTCATGACATCACTTCCCATGTCTACCAATATACCTACTTTTCCTTTTGCTCAGTGTGCAGGTGTTTCCTGTGCTGCGCTTTCACGTGTACAGGCTGGTTCATCACGCGTAGGCAAATTGTTTTTTTTCCATCTGAAAGCAGTGGGGGTACAAAGTCTAATGGAGAAAAGGGCTTATAGAAACTATATTGCTTTACAGTGTACTCCTGGCATTCCTGTGTTTCATCGTAGCTTAAGTGATGTAAGGACACCTTGTTAGAAATGGTTAGCCCTATGCCTGAAAGGGAAAACTAGGAAGAGAAACCCGGGTGTTTGTGCGCTACAAGCCAAGTAGCATCACAGTGATAGAGGACACATTGACCTTAGGGTCATGGTGATGTCACTCGTCTGGGTATAACTGCTCTGTGTTGAAAACAGAAACCACCATTTGAATACTCATTAAAAGCACAACAATATTAATGAAGTAATTATAATAAAATGTAATGTAATCAATATTTAACAAGTAAAGCGTGACTTCTCTTAACCTAAAAAAATCTGTCTGTTCTCGCATCCCCAGGCCACAGCGAGCGTTCAAGAGGACCGGTACGGGACCCGTCGGCAAAGTGGCCCCGTCGTCGCAGCAACAACGGACACGTCCAGCCAATAAGAGCCAAGTCCTTCCACACGCAAGACAGCGGGAACCTGATTGGGCGCGACACCTGCCGCAGCAGTGCTCCCTCGTCGTCGGCGCTCCCAACGTCCCTCCGAACCGTCGCTTTCTCAGCCTCCACTCCTCCATCACGCCGACCAGGAAGCTTGGCTCAGCCAGGAGCGGGACAGCCGCTGCAGCAGCAGGACACGCCCAGGACGGCGCTCATCAAGTAGGCTTATCACTGTTGTAGTTAATGTACTGTATGTTTTAGATTTAACGTCGAGTCACCTGTGACGTTGCTTTTTGATTTTTATTTGATTTTTTTTAGGAATTTAAAAGTACAAACAACTCCAAGGAGTATCAAGATACAATAATCCCAGAGGATAGTACTTAAATAAACAAAAAAAACAACAACAAATTGCAGTATAAAGAGGCATAACAGCATTTAGCCCATATATATATATATATATATATATATATATATATTATATATATATATATACATATACACACATGTATGCATAATATACACACACCTACACCCATACTTGCATACATATATAAATAACAATAATAACATAAGTCCAGTCACACATGAGTAAAGAATTAAGATTTTTCCAGAACTTCTTAGGATTACTGAGGTTATATGATAAGGAATTTTTATAATAATTTGATTTGGCATTTCTTGTTTTAGTTGTACACGTATTTCTTAGATGTTTATATACAGCCCCATCTGCTAAGTCCTTTGACAGTCTGAACTTTTCCCATGCCTTATCTCTTTGTTTAAAAAGATGTATTAAATCAGCATCAACCCATGGTAAATGATAGCCCTTAACCCTTACAGATATCCAAGGGGCATGTTTATCAATGACTTTAAGGACTTCAGTGTAGAACAAATTACAAGCATCTTCAATAAACGGAATAAGGTGAAGCCTATTCCAATTTATGTCTAATAAATCGGTGTATGAGAGACTCAGTGTTAAGATATTTACTCTGCCTTACCCTGATGACCTTGGGAGGTAGGCGAGGTAATTTAATTTTCCATACGCAGAAAACCATGGAATGATCACTAAAGCAATCGGATAAAACCCCAGAATCAGTGATTCTGTTGGAGTGGGTGACCAAAATCCAGTCTAGTAAAGATTTGGATCTGTGGTCAACCCAAGTGGGTTCGCTTATTAGTTGAGTCAAATTTAAGCTTTCAAAGAAATTTCTGTCCTTTAAGGATGAACGATCTAACCAGTTGATATTAAAAGTCTCCAAGGATAATCATCTCATTTGAGCTACCCCATTGATTTAATAGTAGTGCCTATGCATTGTATCGACTCTGTGGGGGAGTTTGGAGGTCTGTAAATATTCCCTATGGTCAGCTGTTTGTTTACATGAAAACAAATTTTAACAAAAAGATATTCAAAGTGTACCGGGTTTTCCTTTGGGATTACAATGTCGGATACTAAATTTGAGTATACATAAGTGGCTACCCCTCCACCACGAGAACCCCTATCAGCTCTATACAAAACATAACCATCCAGTTTGATTTCATCATCTGATATGTTATTATTCAACCAGGTCTCCGACAGTGTGATAATGGTAGGTTTATTATAAACAAGCCAGATCAATTTTATGTGGTAGGCTCCTAATATTCAGGTGGATGACAAATAAGTCTTTACCCATGTTAACTATTCAGGGACATAGAAGAACTTGATGTGGAGATGGGGGGGGGGGGGGGGGGGGGAGGGGCGGGGGTGAGAGAGAGCAGCATACACACACACACAGACACACCACACACACACACACACACACACAAACGCATGCTAGCAGCACGCACAATCACAGACTGGCTAGGCCAAAACATAACAGAAAACAGATACAGTCTGCTACATTTCTTATTACATGAAGCGAAACATAATGATTTCTTTCTTCTTCTTTTTTTTTGATGTATGTATTGACATTTTCCCTGCTTATCCCACATGTCAAGTAATCCAGGTAAAAAGGGTTAGCTCATTAGCTCGCAAGCCATCTATCACCGCCTTAGCTCAAAGATTGGCCTACGCTGGCAGGACAGCTGAATTTAGAAATATAATTAAAGGTAAAATTTGCGTATTCACCTTAGAAATTATACCACTGGCGCATCAAATCACACGCAGAGCTACTTTGACTCAATTATGTGCCTATTCAAATTGAATCGAAAACTAGTCCACTTTAATAATTTCCTAATTGTAACGAACACCCTCTTCAAGAATATCAAATGAATTGACTGTGTGACGATTGTCACGAATAGTCAGTTTTGACCGGCCTGTTTTGCAGTTTGCACCACACTGGTAGCCTCCGGTACCAGTGTGGTATCCGAGGCTACCAGTGTGGTGCAAACTGGTAGCCTCGGGTAGCGGTGAACATGGTTGTGTTGCAGTTGGCTTCGTAATTGGAAGGATTAGAGACAAACAATCCCTTGGATGACAGATGACACCTGTGAGAGGCGAGAGCATATTTTGATAGTCCCTAAGTAAACCACCTAAGTCAATGTTAAGACAAACACTTTGGGAAAATTCCTCAGAAAATCTTTGTGTCTTGGCATACTCAAGAAAGATTATTTCTCTGTTTATTTTACTAACTAACAGTTACATGGAACTCCTCCCTTTATACAATACCCTCTCCCATCATGTACAGTTGCACCTTGTTTAGAAAAAATGTTCACAAATACACATGCTGGTGTCGAAACCAGTCTTGACCTTTTGTTAGTTCTTGATACGACTTGGGACACTTATAGATTGTTTAGTCAATGATTCCCTTAATGACCGTTCACTCCAACAGTATCTTATTTTAAATCTCTCTAAAACGTCACAATATGAGAAAAACACGTCTCACAGTTTCATTTAGATAAAATGTCATAAATAGTAGCAAATGTCATAACAAGTTACCAGAGTCCATAGTGATGACTTAAATGTGCATGCTTTATCTGACAAGCAGCCAAGAAAAACTAAACTATTCCATTTATAATGATCCATGAACCAAATATTTGAATTGAACTGCGACATTAAGCAGCAAATATTTGCACTTGATAAATGACTTAAACAATTAATTGATTATCAAAATTAGATTTGATTCATTTTCTGTTGCTCAACTAATCGTTGCAGCCCTCATTAGTATCATGACTATTCTAGGACAATCGCAACAAGGTTCTGTATGGGGCTGTATCAGTATCAGTGTGATAAGAGTGTCACTGCTTCCTGGTCATAAAGGACACTGTGGCTAAAGGGCTGGTGGATCACACTGATGTGTTTACCGTCTTTGTAATGGGTTTACGATGTGCGTATCTGGTGGGTGTGTGGGAATATCTGTTGGGAGGTGTGTGTGTGTGTGGGGATGATAGTGAGCTGTGTTTTCCATACCGTTGTACTGTACCCCAGGGTGGAGATGCCTCAGTGCTCTCCCTAAAATAGGCCTGCCGTAGTTTCCTGTCCTGTAACTTCCTGTCAGTTTGCCTGCGCATCATTATCACTGAACCAAGCGTGTGAGTTTGACACCTGGAACAGTAGTTGTAAATCAGGCTGACTGAGATTGTTTAGGATTGTGTGGGTGTGTGTGGGTGTGGTCAGGTCATTGCGTGTGGGTGTGTGTACTGTGCATTCATGCGTATAAACACATTTTTGGGACAGGGGAATGCTGATCACGCCTCTAGTCATCATTCATTACCTCCGGGACAGACTGCTTCTCTCTCCTTCTGTACCCCAGACAGCGGCCTTCTTCCTGGGGGCTCTCTCTCAGTCCAGGTGTCTGTAGATATTGGATATTGTAGCAATCATATGGTTGGTGTTGAACAGGAATGAGGGGGGGAGAGGCCATACAGGAAGCATGGTGAATAATACCAGGTAGGGAATCGTAGGATGGAACACATTTGTCTGTTGTTTTTTTTTATTCTTGGCCTTTGGTGAGATTTCCATCAACAACCGAACAGTCAAATATAGTCTGTGTGTGAAGTCTGGCAACCTACTTTTTAACCAACATTCCTCCATCTGTACCCACCTTGCTGGCCTGTGTGGAGCCGTGTGGTTTCACAGCACAGAGAGGGGAAAGGGACCAGAGACTTGACTAGTTGGTAAACATGTTTCCCTAAGTGAGTATCACAGTGCTAATTAGCCCTGGCACGGCACCAGGAACATAGTGTCTGCAGAGGAGGGAGGCTGAAGACAAGTTCAACCAGTATCCACTAATGGCGCATGGAGTTGCGCACACACACACGCGTGCGCGCATGCTTTTACACACACACCTCATACATACTTTCTATTTCTCTCGCTCTCTATGCCTCTCTCTCTGTCTCTCTCACACACATGCACCACACTTGCATTCTCTCTCGCACACACTCGCACACACATAATTACAACATTCACAATTTCTCACATAAATGAAACCGCATGTGTGATCTCATACAAACGCGTAATACAAAAAATCTAGTCCAAGTCTCTCTGTTGAATCAGAGCGTGGGAAGTGCCTTTGTTTAACCACAACATGTCCCAGAGGGCTGGGCGATATGGGCAACATGTTCTAGCACAATTATAGGTCATTTATTATCTTGATAACGATATACATCACGATATAGCATGTTTTCTGGTAATTCAATAAATAAATAGTGTATATAAAATAACCACATGGTAAAGCCTATTTTTGTATACTCCTGTGTGAATTAGATACTTGACAAATAAAAGTACTGAGTGTTTTTTGATCACTTATCCACACGATATCCAAAATCTAAGACGAAATCTAGTCTCATATCACGATATCGATAGAATATCGATATATTTCCCAGCCCTAAAGTTGTGTTCTTTTGCATTCATATATGACAGCTTCATATATATACACCCTGTGGCCACTTAATGATCATCATATCATGCTGCAAAGCTCCCCCTTTACCACACCTCAAAGGTGCTCTTTTGGACTGAGACTCGGGGACTGTGGAGGCAATTGGAGTACAGATTGCGATTTGATTCACTATTATTGGGAATGATAATTTTTGCTTCACAATATTCCTTTCAAATCATGTTACATCTGTTGGGGTCTGTACCGAACAAACATGTTTTCTTACATCTGAAGAAAAAAATGTGTAGGCCATGGCATCTCTGCACGAATACAGTGTTATACATTTACTTTTACACATTGTACCCTTATCAAAAAATTGCAGCTCCTGCATTTTTTTATGGTAATATTTCGATTCATTGATCAGCCCTAGTAGCCACTAGAAGATGGGTTTGTGTAGACTGACCATAAAAGGATGTGCATAGTCACAAACGGTGGCCACAGGTAGGCTGTGGCATTTCAACAAGGCTCCATCGGTTCTTCTATTCTGTTACAGTGCGGTTTTGGTGAGCCTGTTCCCGCTGTAGCTTCAGTTTCCTGTTCTTGGCTGACAGGAGTGGAACCCGGTGTGGTCTTCTGCGGCTGTAGCCTACCCACTTCGAGGTTCAACTTGTTGAGTTGTGCGTTCAGAGGCACTCGAATGTTGTAACGTGTGGTAACAAGCTTCCTGTCAGCTTGAACCAGTCTGGCCCTCCTGCTCTGAGCTCTGTCAGTGATGAGGCGTTTTCGCCCACAGAACTGGCGTCCACTGGATGTTTTTAGTTTTCACACCATTCTCTGTGGACCCCAGAGACTCTAGAGAAATCCCAGGAGATCAGCACTTTCTGAGACACTCAAACCACCCTGTCTGGCACCAGCATTCATCCCACGGTTAAAGTCACTGAGATCACATTTCTTCCCCTTTCTGATGTTGGGCTTAACAACAGCTGAACCTCTTTGGCCATGTCTGCATTGCATACTGCTTGTATGCATTGAGATGCTGCCACCTGATTGGCTGACTAGAGTTTTGCATTAACCAGAAGGTGTAATTGGATGTATGTGTAATACAGTTGTGTGGTAACCCTATTGGCTTTTGTGCAGCCTTAAGTCTGTCTCCAATTGGAAAAAAAGTCGCATTATCAAAATGTTTATAATTACACACATTAGACAATTTACATTTTACATGGAACACTTTGTTCGCTGGCTGGTTCGGGGTCTTCTCTTCCTCACTCTACTTTTTTACTACTAATACATGAATGATATACAACAGACAAGCTTTTTGGAGTTTGTGATTAGGTGAAACAGTACATCATGTAGCGACAGGCCTTAAGCTATTGTTAAGAGGACATTTCCAACATTTCAACTGTCTATAAAACAAAAAGGAATGAATGAATTATGCAATACTGAATTCAATAACCATTGTAAGAGATGTTATCTAATAGAGAGACCTATGCATGGGTAGGTTTGTACATTGTGTCTGTGCGTGCATGTGTTGGCTGTAGCTTGTCACCTGATCCTCTGGCGTTGTGTGTTTCATGTTCAGTAGTGTGGGAGCCACTCTCCTCTCCTGTACTCACCTCTCCTCCCCTCCCCCTAGGGAGAGGTGTGTGTGTGCGTGTGTGTGCGTGTGTGTGTGCGAGTGTGTGTGTCACTGGTGACTGACCAGATAATGGTAGTTGTGTGATGATATGCTGGGCATGCTGTAACCTGACCGTGTGTGTGTGTGTGTGTGTGTGTGTGTGTGTGTGTGTGTGTGTGTGTGTGTGTGTGTGTGTGTGTGTGTGTGTGTGTGTGTGTGTGTGTGTGTGTGTGTGTGTGTGTGTGGCACATCCTGTGTTTAATGTATCACAACATGAAATCCAGTTTTCAAAAACATGACTCCATCTATAAAAAGTAGAAACGTAATCAGTCAGTCACTCTGTTATTTTAAATACAGACAAATGAACACACACACACACACACGCTGAGGTTAATGGTTAGATGCAGGTGTAATCACGTTATGTAACGGCAGTGAGGAGTGAGGACAACATCATGGCTGAGTAATCACACACCTTCAGTTCACACTGTCCAGAATCATCTCTTTCAAAGCCAAACCAATGCTGACATTACATCAAACTATGTGATGCACAGCTGCTTATGCAACATACATTCACATTAAACCTGGCTCTTTTTAAAAATGATGTCTGCAGTATATGTTCTGAAATATATGCATGAATAATGGACAGTACTGACTGTTACAATAGTATTTTATAGATTGTATTAGGAATATTAGAAATGCCATCCATACTTGGAGGGACAATGCACTCATACACTATACAGTCAAAACATGCATTACAGACACAGGAGTGCAAAGAGAACTGTGCTCTGGAAGTAAAATCAACTCATTGAGGACTGCAGCAACTTCAGTTCAACAAGGGGAGGGAAGAAGAGAGAGAGAGTGTGTGTGTGTGTGTGTGTGTGTGTGTGTGTGTGTGTGTGTGTGTGTGTGTGTGTGTGTGTGTGTGTGTGTGTGTGTGTGTGTGTGTGTGTGTGTGTGTGTGTGTGTGTGTGTGTGTGTGTGTTTGTTGCTGGACACACGACACCACCATGTTAATCATTGATGACATAATTTCAGATTTCCCAGCGTAGCCTGGCTGTTGTTGGGTGCGTGTGTGTGTCCACCTAAAGGACCACATTCTTCAGGTCACACGTGAGAGGAGAAAACAAGCGTTACTCTGTGGTGTTTGTTTGATCAAAGGCACAGCCTCAAGCTTCTCAGGGAAAAAAAAAGGAAAGTGAAAGGACTCCTCGGTGTGTGTGTGTGTGGCGCACACGTGCATGCACATTTTAGCGAGTATAAGCCTTAGAGATTTAACGGGGGAAATATACTGTAATGGCATCTGGGTCTTAACTGTTCAAACTCTGGCTGAACTTAAGTTGCCCTCAGGGATTTATGCACTAGTCAGACCACACTTCACCCACTCTACCCAAACTGTGCCCCGTTTGATCTGCTAGAATCCCATGCTACAGTTTTAACACTTCAATCATATCCGTTTCATGGGTGAGATCACGTGTTGTGTTGTTGTTGTCTTTTCGTATGTCCATTCATGCCCATTGGCATGTGCTCTCATTACTGTGCAGGAGTGGACAGTATCGAATGGCTTACGGCCTACATTCATAATGACCTGTCAGACGCCAGGCCTTTCAGTACATCAGCAAGGACGCCCCAGAAGTGAATTATGCACCCATGGCCAACACCTGTGTGTGTGTGTTTGTGTGCCTTAAGCAAAGGAAGCAGGTAGATGGATGTAAGCTCATCATGAATGGGCGCGGCCCTTTTTATTGTCTGAGGGGCTTTAGTTGTCGAAAGGGCATGCCTCAAGTCCAAGAAAAACAGCAGTGAGTGAAAAAGTAAAAAATACAAACGAGTTACGCAAAGAGGTAAATTGTTTTGGTTTCATGACTGCGCTAGCTAGAGGGTGAATGAGTGGGGTCCTTGAGCTGTAAACTGTACATAGTACTTGACTAGCGAGGGCGTCACAAAGCGCCTAACAAGAATCGCGTAGCTAAGAACTTGATCCAACTCTCCGAGGTCACATGCGCGTATAGAAAAGGTCAAAGTTAATGACGTTGTCACACAAGAGGCCGACTCTGTCAAAGAAATCAAATGAATGTTCCCAAGGGGCCCCCCCTCTGTGTTATTGGGTCTTCACAGAGCAGAGGGCCGCTCACATCAAAAGGTTTGTGTAGGTACAGGAATTTGGAAATCACTGGAGATGGACCATAGATGAAAAACAGTTTTTAACTCGATACTTCTGTCTGTGATTTAAGACCAAACACTCACCCACAGGCTGTTTTTGTGTGTTGATTTTTTCAGTAGTCATTCCAGGTCTTACAGAATCTGTAGTTTTAGCCAAATTGAAATGTTGCCAAAACTGCAATGTTAATGTTCTAAAGTTGTATTTCTGGTAAATCAATTTTCTGTGGTTGACAAAGATTTTCAAGATAAATTACACCAGTAGAAATGCTGCTTGCTTGCAACATATAGGTTTTAATAATATAATTTGAAGTCGGTCTTAACAAATAATGGTATAATAGTGACTATTTATCGTGTGTTTCAACATAATGTTTGCGTACAACTTATCCAACTGTGCATGACATACACACCATCCCTCTGTGGTTGTCCTTTTTTTTTCACCACTGCGGGCTTTGCTCATGTCAACTATATGACAAACTACGCTATCGCCAGCGCTGCAGAGGAATCCCTCAAGAGCCAAAGCAGATGGGGCCCCCGGTGACCGCGGTGTACGTCTCTGACACAACTGTAAGGCTTGTTTCCATGGCGCTCCATGGCTCCCAGCAGTGGAGTAATGGACATTTTAAAGAGAGTTCACAACAGTCAGTTTTGAAGAAAAATGTTTGCGCGGGTTCTTTCTCTATTGCAAAACTTGAAATTATGTCAGCAAATAAGAAACGAAACAACGAGGACCTCAGAAAAAGCAAAAGATCCATCATTGTGTATCCCCCGTCGCAATACACATAACAAAGGTGCTTGCGTGCGCATGTGTGTGCGTGTTCCCACACCACCACAGAGTATTTGTGTGTTGTGGTGACGGGGGGGGGGGGGGGGGGTGCTGCTGTTCTTTGCCCTCTTAGTTGACTGCAGCAGACACCTTCAATACAATAAACTAATGGGTAAACACAGAGCAGACAGGATGTCATCCCCTGTTACTCTACTGCAGCATCAAAGGACAGCCCTAACTCCACTGGCCTTTCTTCTCCTCACCTGTAAACGCTACCTCAGTCCTCCCCCCACTTGTAATTGTAGCTGGGCCCTCTGAAGTGGCTCCCTCAGGAGCGGTGGCAGCACGGCCACAGTCGACCAGTGGTATGATGAACATGGTGGTTTATCCAGAGTTTGTCCAGCTGTGTAGAATCACTGGATTTGGACCAAATTGGGAGGAAGGATTGGGAGATGAAAAGGGAAAGGGAGATGGAAACCACAATAGATTTCCAATATTGAAATACCCATTTCACTTTTTAAGTTATTTAACTTATGCTATGCTTATACGTAATTTGTAACCACACTTCGTTGTTGCGTATTTACAATGAACAATCAAGTATTATGTATTATCTCTTTATTCTATGTTGGTCATTTTTAACCACACTTTGTCCTTGTATATTTAGTAGGGCTGCCCTGAATGCTTCAAAGCTTCGACCATTGCCATGGTAATCGAAAGTCCAAATCAGAATTTGAATGCTTCGGGGGTTTTTTGTTTGTTTTTTATATATGCATTACCCCAAAAATCCCATGAAATAAGAAATAGTAATCCAACATTATTCATTATGCATTACTATTACTTATTCTAATATTCTCAGACAAGGACATTTAGCGCTCTAATTTTCACCAGCACTGAAACTGCGACAGTTACTGCTACAGCTTATGTATTTATCTTTTTTGTTTGTTTATAGGCCTACATATGAGCACATTTGTTTTCATGGGCTGTGGCTGTCATTTATTTGGTTTTATCACACATTTTGAAGCCGTTTTTCATTGCAATAAAAAGAAAAATCCTTGGAATACCATTTTTGTCCTCTACTCTGATTAGACTAATAATAATAATTAATAATAAGTAATTACAATAATAGCAAAGTATATAAGTAAGGTATGGTATGGTAAGGTATGATAGCTTGTGTTGTTCGTTCCGTTCGTTCGTACATGGTGG
Organism: Merluccius polli; assembly: GCA_030340625.1. Classification (NCBI taxonomy): domain Eukaryota; kingdom Metazoa; phylum Chordata; class Actinopteri; order Gadiformes; family Merlucciidae; genus Merluccius; species Merluccius polli. Next base: position 690,767 of record JAOPHQ010000851.1, on the reverse strand, counting down.
AAGTAGGATGAGGAGTGACCAGTTGTGCTGAGTGAAATTTGGGAAATGGTGTTACTGCTGAGGTATGTCTGTGCCCCTGTCTCTCTTCCTCCCCCTCCCTCCTCTCTGTCTCTCTTCCTCCCCCTCCCTCCTCTCTTTCTGTGACTTAGTCTGTTTCAATCTCCAGTGCCCTCCCTTACCCGTTGTGCAATTGGATTTAAATAATGCATAGGGTCTACTGTCTGTCAGGATGGTTTGTGTGTGTAGGTGTGTGCAGGTGTGTGTGTGTATCTGTAGGTAAATGTGTCTGTAGGTGTGTGTGTGTGTGTGTGTGTGTGTTTGTGTATGTGTGTGTCTGTGGGTGCAGGTGTGTGTCTGTGTATCTCTGTGTGTGCTTGTGCTTGTGTGTGTGCTCGTGTGTATGTGTGTGTGTTTGTGTATGTGTGTGTCTGTGGGTGCAGGTGTGTGTCTGTGTATCTCTGTGTGTGCTTGTGCTTGTGTGTGTGCTTGTGGTGTGTATGTGTGTGTGTGTGTGTGTGGGTGCAGGTGGGTAAGTGTGTGTGTTGACCTTACTGATGTAACCCAGTCACCTACAGCCGTACCGTCACACTTCATCTTCCACTGCTGAGCGTTTTACATGACACCTGGTGTAAATGTTTCAGCAGCTTCTTATGTGGTTCCTTTATGAATTGAAACCCAGCTAAGCCCCCCCCCGCCCATATCCAGAAGAAGACCCGAGCTAAGGTTCGTCTTTATTACAGAGAGCTGTCACACCTTCTACAGTATTC
>JAOPHQ010000851.1:437500-685000 GCA_030340625.1 Merluccius polli | reverse complement strand
GTTGTGCTGTACTGTGTTCTATTCTTCGGCCACGCCTTACCGTCTGTTCCGCCTATAGGCCTGGCAGGCTGGTTTCATTCAGTTGATTTACGTCCACTCGTGGTTAGATTTGACATTTGCGATCATTCAGGCATAGCCTGCTCTCAAAGTTGTTACCTTGTTGTTTTGATTTGAACACAATGACAAAATTACAATATAACAAAATAAAGGCAATAGGACCTGGATCCAAGGCAATGTTTAATATCAAATAATCAAGTATGTTTGGTCTGCTTCCTGTGGACTCCTCTCCACTGAAGCACTTGTAAAAAAATATTTGCTAGTTTATGAATTAGCTTTTAAGGTTTTGAATTTGTTTTGTGTATTTCCTGATGACATTCTGGAGGTATCCTTTTGGATGACTATGCATAAAGCAGCGGGGTGTATTGCATGGTTGAGATGGTATTTGTGTTTTTGAGGTGTACACAGTATCATTATCAGAGCATTTATTCAGGAGTCTGTGATTATCGTGCTTTTACTGTTCCAAGAAACGTTTACTCTTAGCTGTGGGAATGTAATTTGTGGAATCCTGTTTTTACACACAAACACATACAGACACATAGAGTGGAAATACTCTGCCCAAAATACTGTTGCGAAGCTGAATTATGGATATATTGTTTTCAAATGGTCCAGATGTTACAAGCAACTAAGTCTCAGTTACTCGTTATGCTTCCCTGTCAGGTTTACGTCGTCAATGATCAGCCTTTGAGGAGAACGTATAGCAAGTTGGGAACTAAATGGTTATGGTTTAGGCAGACCATGCAGTGTTGACTGGTTGGTGTTTAACTGTAATCTTTTGCTATTGTAAGCTGGATCTCATTCTATCTACACACCGTCCAAACTGTGGAAAAAGACATTAACTGTAAAGTGATTCTGAATGGCCGTGTAAATGCTCTCAATTGAATGTAACATAGTTTTAACTGTCCAAAGAAATCTTACAGTGGCAGCTGTCTTTTCAAAGTTGTAGGTATTTCTTTTATAATTATATATAATTATTATAAGTGAATAAAATCATATTGAAACAAAAATAACAAAATCCCAATAACATGATGTTCTCATATTCAAACATTTGTATCACAACTGTGTTCCTCTTCATTAAACATTTGTGATGATTGCAACAGAAGGGGAAATCAAATCAAATCAAAAACGCTTAACTTTTTGGCCAGTGTGTTTTCTGATCTTTCTGACCCTCACGTGTTCATGTGGAAAAGTCTTTCCTAAAATAGACTCCCCCTGAGACCTGCTTGCAGAGGGGTCATCATGGCAGATAGACTGCTATCTGATGCCAGTGTTTCGTTCCAATACATGTATTTATTAATTTGCTGTGTCAGTCATCCCTTTACTCTTTCAAACTGACTTTTAAGCTCACAAGTCATCGGTATTCCTGAATAACAACACTGATGGACGTGGTGGGCTCTTTCATATGCATTTCACTCTTATTTATGTATTATGTGTGCCCTTTCTATCTGTGAATCTACATGCCCTACTGCCTTGCCAAAAATAATCCCAAAAACACCAAGATGAATAGAAGGAAAACATATTCAGCACCTGTCACAGCTACCAAGTCTGCTACTGTGATGGGTGATATTTTGGCCATGTATGTGTGTGTGGCCCTTGTACATGTTATGGCTCGCTTCCTGACTCCCCTTCATAGTCTGTACCGACAAAACAAAACAAGACATGCCAGTCAGTTCCAACCCTAATGCTTTTCGCCATATATACATCCATGTTCAGGGGCGGCACATCTGATGACTACTGGGGAGGGGGGGGGGAATGGATTCACTTCAGTATCGTGAGTGTTTTCCACAATTTTGTAACCAATTTTCTTTAAAGCCTGAATCGCAGTCGCAATACTTGTAGAATCGCAATACATATCGAATCGGCACCCGAGTATTATGAGAGTATGGAATGGGGAGATAAGCATATGGTCCCAGCCCTAGTGTCCACCTCATTACCCGTGAGGCCAGCTGTGCCGAACAGATCTAAACCATTGGACTCCAGAAGCGCTATACAGCAGGAGTGTGTAACCGCGTGGTCTCCCTCCCTCGCTTCCTCTAAAAGAAAAGACGCACGGATACAAATAAATGGACTGGATAAGAGTCTGTCATTTGCCTGCCATCTCTCTTCCACGCCTGCTGTCAAGACGCGAGAGAGAAGCACACAAGAACAGGCTTATCAAGTCCATAAACATCAATGCCTGTCCTCCTTCCAATAGCTCTATAAATCAATGTGTCTCGCTCGCTGGCCCATGCTGTTCATCCATCTCCCTTTGTTTACTTTGCCAATCCTATTATTCCTATCTCTTCCATTTATCTTTCTTTTCATTACATTAATTACAAACTGAGTTGAAGCACATAAACTTGGAAATGACTCTATGTAATATGCGATATGAATATATCGCATATTAGAGGAGTAATAAAGCCGGGAGGTGTCCTGGCATGCTGCTCCACACGTATAGGAGCCCTATAACAGCACGGCAACCACCTTAGCTTCAGGACTGGTTGGTTGTCATCAGAATAATGAATACAGCAGCGCCGTTGAATGTCGTTAAATAGATGGAGGTGCTGCACTTCTAGTTTAATGATCAAACATTTCAGACGCCAAGACAGAACCGGTTGGCACAACCAACAGGGCGAGGGCATAAACAAGGTTCATTACATTCCCTGTAAGGCCAGGGTGCCAAGGACAAAGTATAGGTTCTGCCATTCTGGTCCTTCTCATCAGGTCTGATGAGGCTGCACTTTGTCTTAAAGAGATATGTGGTTTGTTTTCCAGCACCAAATCCGAAAACAACTTTTGTTGTTGAACTTCCCATATCACAACGGATGTTTCCACATCTCTCGCTCGCTCTCGCTCGTTCTCTCTATATATCAAGTGATCGCTCTCTCCATGGTTCAGTGTGTCCCGCGTGAGGGGCACCCCTACCGTGCCGTACGGCAGGGCCCCTGCCACATGGGGGTGGGTGTGATTTCTTTAAGTGGCTCATTATGGCCCCCCTGCCTACTTAGCCTCTCATCAGCTCCCATCCTAATCCACGATGACACGGCAGGCCCAGGGACCCGGCTGTTTCTCCTTCATTATTCATAACGCCTTACTCTCCACACTCACACACACACACACACACACACACACACACACACACACACACACACACACACACACACACACACACACACTATGTGCTCTTATATCATAGACAAGCTTAAAGGCACAATGAGTATAATTTTCCTAAAATGCTTATGACCCACTAGAAGTGTGTCATCCATCCAACCGACAAATCCTACTCATTGTGCCTTTAAATTGATTGGCTCCCGCCCTGGACTGGTGTTGCTGTAATAGGCCTTCAAGCCAAGTGTGTAGTAGTTATAGTAGTTATCCCAGTTAGGGTCTCTGCTCTCTAACCTGGGGGACATTCAGGGAAGTGGAAAGAAGTGTCAGAATGAGACTTGACCAATACTGTGTCCTTTTGCTGCTGCTGCTTCGCTTTAGGCTTAACTCATAGGAATAGTGATTCACACAAATGGCATCTGAAGGTTGAATAAAGGAGTGGGGACACTATGCCACAGCAATGCAACAGCTTGGGTCAGTGGTTCCTTGCTTCTGGGTCAAAGCTCTGTAAACTAGAATGTATTACTGGCATTGGGGAGGATATCATATGAATATATGAATTATGCCCATTCACCTGTATGTTGTTTTGTCGTAATACAGTATAGCATGCAGAGATTTAACGTGATGGCGGTTACTGGTGTGTTATGTGGATTGATGGGGATTAAAACTCTGGTGTCTATCAGAGAAGCGGTTGTCTAAGGACATAGAAGCAGCAGGGCTTACCTCTCATTTCATACACACACACACACACACACACACAAGACATGCACAGGCACACACACACACACACAGGGCACACACACGCATGTGCGCACACACACACACTTTCTTAACCTAATTTAACCGGGAAGTCTCTTGAGATTATTAACATGCACACACTCACATGTGGAAGTTATGCTGGCTGCTTGGAGAGCTGATATTTAAAATATTTTGAGCGCTAAAATGTCACATCTGTCGCCAGCTGCTGTGTTACCAACTCACAAACAAACATGTCTACACACATACAGACACACACATAAGAGCTTCTATAACTAACAATGTGTGTCTAATTATTTCCATACTAATATTTCTATTTCTATGCTATTGTGCGCTCATAAATCAGCTTAGGCAACCTTGATGTGTATTTAAAGCTCTGCCAATGACAATTTAATTCATAGTTGCGTCCAGCTGTTTATTAGGGCTGCAGGATACACACATCCCTGGCAGGTGCCTCACACACACACACACTCTCACATATACAAAAACACAGACACACACGCCCCACTCTTTCTCACACATTCTCTTCTCTCTCTCTCCCACTCTCACAGACAGACAGACAGACAGACAGACACTTACACTTGTAGTCCAGTCTACTGGCTTTCCGCAGGGATTAGCTCTGCATGACGTGGGTGTGCATACATACACACACACATACACACACGTTCACACACTATACTCTTTTATCCAGGATGAACAGCTGTCCTCACCCCTCTCTCTGTCTATGTCTCTGTCTCTCTGTCTCTGTCTCTCTGTCTCTCATTCTATTCTCTCTCAGGTCTTTTCTTGTGGAGTTGCTTGTCTTCAAGTGAACCAGTTCCTTCCTAGTGTCCTCATTATAATACTCAGTGCATGGAATAATTAGTATAATACTCAATGCTTGGAAAGGTGCAAGCACTCAGACAGTCTCGCATAGACAGAAATACGCTATAGACATTCATGGTGAAACACACATAGACATAATAATCCGGCAGTTATAACTAAAATACACTATTCAGATGAATGTGATGAAGTCAAAACAACAGTAAGATTTGATACAAACCCCAATGGACCATTTTCACAGGTCGTCAATAGTAGGCTTAAGTAACCTCCTGTTTTTGCATTAGGTCAGTTTTATTATTTGAATACTTATTGTTTTAGTCTGTTGCAGCACCAGCCTGGTCAGTGTATATTTACTTGACTAGTTGTGTCTATACTGGTGTACTGCTGTACCTAAATCAAATGAGCCCATAATTAGTGTTATGAGCTACACCGGTGTGTTTCCTACTGTGATGCTTGAAGAGCATTAGTGGGGGGGGGGGGGGGTCTTACTTGGACTGGAACACAGGAACACTAGTCGACACACAGATGTAGAAGGAGCCTCTTGAGGACCGTGTTTCCATGTCCGGTTATATAAACTCCAGTGTTTATGGGGGAAGACGTTGTGAACAGCTGCTCACTAACTGACCCACACACACACACACACACACACACACACCACCACCACTACCCCACACCACCAGAGGGCTGGGTGCTGAGACAGAGGCCTGCGTTCAAATGCACACTTCACCCGGTTGCATAACTTCACCCGACACACTGTGTGTGTGTGTGTGTGTGTGTGTGGGAGAGTGGTAGAGAGAGTGGTAATGCACAGAGACAGATGCACTCACTCACTCAAACAAACAGACAGACAGCAGTGTGAAGAGCTGGCACGCCTCCAACAGCCAACAGTGCATTCGACTCCCATCAGACTGGACATGAACACAGACCACAAGTATTCCTCACACCAAGAACTGATATATGAAACCACCCATCGCTGCAACTGTCCACCAATGGTTGATGAGAAAAGCCAGGAAGTGCGACATCCCTGGTTAATAAAACAGCTGATTGGGGTGCAGGGAGGGCTCTGGTGTCGGATGACGAAGGCCGGCGTCTCCACTGACACATTTGCATGGGATCAGGATTAGCTAGAGGGTGATAGCAGATCCTGGCCGACGTGAAAGAGGAATCTTAACAGTTAACTTCACAGTTATGGGTGTTGAGAATGAATAAAGCAGCATATTGTAAACTACTGGAGCAGCAGCAGATGCTCGAGTCCAAAGTAAAGGGGGCGGGGGGGGGGGGGGGGGGGGGAACAGTTCACAGAGCTAAGAGAGGGTAGTCAGCCCAAGAGGCCTCGTCTGTGTGGTCGCTCATACGAAAGTTGTGCTGCAGGGCTTTTTAAAGTGAGAATATATCAAATATAGCAAATGCTACCTACTGCCATCTGCACACAAAGGTTGTGGGGATATTCTAAAACGTTCCATCATGGCCTCAATGAAGAAAAAAAAAACGAAACCATGGAAAATAATTTTCATAAATATCGACTCCATTTTTATTCCTCTTTTGCTGATACCAGCATGTTCTGACCTGTAATTAATTGTGTTCATTTGTTAATTGCTTGAATTGCTCCAGATTACAGAGAAGTAGGAAATACTATAAAAATAAATGCTTTGGCTTTCCTCTCCCTTCATGGTACGTTTTCTTTTTATATTCAGTTCTGAATACACACTAAAACCATAAACTCTAGCCTTGCTATGTCTAGTCCTATTTATACAATATCAATTATAATGAGGTTCCCTTATAGATGTGTTTTTTTATCATCTAAAGTTTCGATCATAAAAATATGAAAATCCTGAGGGCCCCTCTGACCTTGGAGCCCTGGGCCTGAACCCCGTCAGGGATTCCTCCTGCAGATGGAGAGCTTACACAATAAACTAATCCTCCATAACAAAATAAGTCTATATAAACGTGGTGTGTGTGTGTGTGTGTGGTGCTTGATTATAAAGACACTGGCTTTTGAGTCAACAGACTATCCATATCATGCAATAAAAAGGCAGACATTATGCATGTGGTTACATAAAATCTAAAAGGCTAAAAAGAAAAGTGTTACACACATTTAAAAACAAAAATGTGTGTTGCAGCAGTATAATTGTAGTAAATGTTCTCAATGGTAATTACACAGAGACCAGAGTTGATTGATTGGAATGAAATCACACCACAAGGCAGGACGTTATGTTATACTGTTTATTTCAACAGTGGTCGTGAGTTATTGATGAGCGGACATAGTGTGGTGCCGGATGCATCCAGGTGAACCGAGCACAATGTTAAGCGGCCTGAAGAGATGCCCACATTGTCGGTTCACATCCAAGTGACATTTGACCTAAGAACGGTAGATACGCTTGCATTGTCAGATAACAAAAAAGAAATGGCCAACATAATTGAGTTTAGTGTGCAGAATGATGTCGTCCGTCTTATTGATCGTGTATTGGATGTTAAAAGTCTTTGTTACAAGAGTTAAGACCACACCATTAACTGGATATTTGGGCTCATTTTTAACCGTATTTAAATCCAAAAACTAGATTTATGGATGCATCTATAACACACGCACACACACAGCACTTTTGGTCTTTGAAACCCGTCAGAAAGGCATGGCTGATTCCAGATCAGAGAACGCAAAGAGACACAAAATTATATTTAGAAATGATTTAAGACACGGTTAGTTGTCGAAACAAGATCAAAGTGTCGTGTTTGCTACTGTTGCTCTCCGGGCTGTTGAAATGGTTGTCTTGTTTGGATGCAGTTTGTGATGTTGGAGAAATACAAGAGCCAGAGAGCAGGCTGTAGCTCGCAAATAAGATTCAATAAATATGCAAAACATTACAAAAAACCTGACATGGGAATTCAATTTTATGTGAGGCAATAAAAAAAACAAATCTCTTCACTATATTTAGTAGGTTGTTTGCAATTTCCTCAGTTTTCAAACATCAACTAAATGGTTTGACTGAATAGGACATACATACTAACAATATTAGATACCAGCTGAGCAGAAGCTGTCTTGTTTTCAAACATAAAAACTAATTTTTAGACCCAATGTGTATAGGATGATCAGAATTAATTGATAATAACAATTCATTATTCGTCATTTATTTGTCATTTGTTAATAAAGGCTACTGGCAAAAAGTCAAATTGAAGACCACTGTGTATGATTCTCTATCCTCGATGTTTACCATGTCAGTGTACAGTCTATGAATCCATGTCTGTCCAATATTTGAGTCAAATCTGAACAAAATTGGTTAAATACTTAACTACTTAATGTCCCTGTGTGGCAAGTCTGGAGAAAGAGATAAATCAGCGTTATAATGTTTTTGTTTTATTGTTATCACGTTATCTGATCTCAACACAGGGACGACTTGGAGTTGAGCAAAAAAAGAAAACCAATATTTTCTGCACATTGTGGTTAGGTAGTCGGCCGAGTCTAGATCTCAGACACCGTGCCTTTTAAACACATAAACGCTGCCATATTGTCAGACTAACTGCCTGGTGAAATATATAGCTCATAAAACAAATCTCGAAGATGACCTTTGATCAAGTTTACTTTAATATACTACATTTTCATAATGCATGCTATGACTTCAAATGTGTTTTGTGTTAATACTCCAGGATCACACTTATGATCACATATATTGCGCACGGACTGCCTTGCCTACTACATATGATAGTTATTGCTATAAACCGACATGCCTAAAACACCAAGGTGTCCTAATAGTTGAAGGGTGGTGCTGTCAGTCTCGATGCTTGTGGGTGGACTCATGTGAAGTGGTGTCGTTGCAACAGGTGGAGGCGCTGCAACCTCAAACCCAAACTGAACTGAGGTGCGTTTTTTGTTTTTGTCTTTAAGAGAATTATGAATCATGTTTCCTTGTGCTGTCACTGTCCACACAGATGTCAATGCCCCTGAGTGTGTGTGTGTGTGTGTGTGTGTGTGTGTGTGTGTGTGTGTGTCTCTTTCATATTGCATAATAAGTTGCCCATGGTCAGTCCCATACTTAGGTTATAGGTCACACCAGAGACTCGCAGACAGGCGGGTTGTCTGAGTCCTGGCTGTGCATGGAGCTGAGGCCCGTGTCCGAGTCGTCATCGTTCAGGTTGCAGGTATTGGACAGACCCCTGGCCTGGTCCACCCACCCGCTGCCCTTCTCCATGGCAACAGCAACAGCAGCAGCAGTAGTAGTAGAAGAAGTAGAAGAAGATGAAGAAGAAGGGACCTGGGCCTCCACCACCACCACCATCGTCCCAGCGCCGCCCTGGTCACTGACGGCCAGTCCCTGACTTAACCTTTCGACCTCCAGCGTCTCCACGTTTGCCAGTAAGTCCAGCAGCTCCTGTTCCTTGGCCTCCCACATTTCCAGACTGAGGTCCAGGTCCCCCTTGACCGTCTCCAGGTCGGTGTGGAGCCGCAGGCCGATGTACAAACTCGTGTCCAGCTGTGTTTTGATCCTCTCCTCCTCCTCCTCCAACGCCGGGTCGCTCTCGCACGGGCTCTCCGCGTCTGCTCCTGCGGCGTCACCGGTACCGGTACCGGGACCGGGAGAGGAGGCGGGACCGGGACCGGAACCGGACAGGGAGACGTCCACCGAGCTGCCGGTGGACGTCTCCCCGCGCCGCCGTCTCTCCATCCACCGCAGGTTGAGCTCCTCCTGCAGCTGGCCGGTGATGCTCTCCACCAGCGCCTCCCGTTGCGCCAGCTCCTCCTCCAGGCGCAGCACCTCCTCGCAGCGCCGCGCGTACTCCTCGTACCGCGCCAGCGCCAGCGCGGCCTCCGCGGTGCCGCCGCCGCCGCCGCAGCGGCGCGCGTCCTCCTGCCGCGCGGCTTTCCGCTTGCACTCCGAGAAAGCGTGCGCCTCCTCCTCCTCCGCGCTCACCTCCACCTCCACCTCCATGTACGTGTCCTGCACGTAGTTCACGCCGTGTCTCTTGATGCGGTCGAAGTGCACCCTGGCCTCGTACCTCTCGATCTCCCGGTCCAGCTCCCGGATCCTCTGGACCTGCTGGCGGATGGTGTGGTCCTGGGAGATCACCAGGTGCACCAGCGTCTCCATCTTCTCCACGGACGCCTTGTCCTTGGAGACGGCGGTGCTGCTCTCCTCCTCTCGCTTTCTGTTCATTTTGTCCAGCTTCCTGAAGGCCTTCCTCACGACGCGCCTCTGCTTGTCCTGCTGCGAGAGGCTGGGGACCCCCTTTAGCGGCGGCGCCCCCCCATCTCCGGGACCCGGACCGGGACAGGGACCGCCGCCAGTGTCCTTGCTCTGCACCACCCGCGCCTCCGCGCTGCGCGGCCCGTTGTTGGGCAGCGACGCGTCATGCTTCACCAGGACGAAGCGCACGTTGTCCCGCTCGTCGCCCCACGCCCCCCACAGGCGCAGGATCCGGGTCTTGTTGGGCAGGATCCGCTCGAAGCCCCTCCACTTCTCCGCCACGCAGTAGGACTGCGGGGACCCGGACAGCATGGACCCCCCCGCGGTCCCGCGGTCCCGCTGCTGGTGCCGCCGCTGCCGCTGCGCACCCTGGTCCTCCAGGAGCACCCGGACCACGTCGGCGCAGGTGGTCCGCTTGGACACGCCGGAGACCAACTTCTCCTCCCGGCAGACCCACACGGAGAGCTTCCCCTCCTCCGGTTCCATCCCCGCGACCGGGTCAGGTGGACTCGGTTCAACTCCCCCCCCCCCCTCTCTTCGCAACAAAAGTATCGGCGCAGAGTCACACACACACACACACACGACGGGCAGACTTTAGGTCATGGGCTTGAAGGGATGTGGTCTGGTTCCATGTCCACCGCAGGGAGGAGGTGGACTAAGTTCGCCGTGCGTCCTGCGTTTGCCGAACCGATGGCCGGCGTATCCCAAGTTGTATATCCAAGTGGTTGATACCGCGACTACATCCATTCATGTTATGAGGACCCCCCTAAGTCCAGTCCTAGGTGTAGTCTGAGTGGATGTGGTCTTACCAGTGCTGCTCGTTCCGTTCTGCTCGGTTCGGTTCGGTTATTCTTTCGCGTTGCGCGCTCCAGAGAGGAGAGGCTGCGTGCTTCCTCCTCGGCGGGCGCACGTTGCTCTCTGGCCCGGGACGCAACAGCAGAGCGCAGTCCCCTGCGAAGAAAGTGACACGCCCCCCCTCTCTGTGTGTGTGTGTGTGTGTGTGTGTGTGTGTGTGTCTCTCTCTCTCTCTCTCCCTCTCTCCGTGTGTGTGTGTGTGTGTGTGTGTGTGTGTGTGTGTGTGTGTGTGTGTGTGTGTGTGTGTGTGTGTGTGTGTGTGTGTGTGTGTGTGTGTGTGTGTGTGTCTCTCTCTCTCTCTCTCTCTCTCCCTGTGTGTGTGTGTGTGTGTGTGTGTGTGTGTGTGTGTGTGTGTGTGTGTGTGTGTGTGTGTGTCTCTCTCTCTCTCTCTCTCTCTCTCTCTCTCTCTCTCTCTCTCTCTCTCTCTCTCTCTCTAATTGGCATGAGAAGCTACATCGTTTGCTTGTGCATTGGCTGCTATGTAAACGTTTGTTTGAGGAATCGAACAAAGGACAAGTAGTCCCAATAATACCCCCCCCCCCCTAACGACCACCACATTAATAGTGAAACAAAAAAAAACCCACAGATGCAATCAAAGATATTGTATTTCAAATGTACAGCGATGGACGGTGTATCGGTTTACATGCACAGTGTGTTTGTGTTCATCGGTTGGTCTTCTGTGATCATAGCCATGGATACAAAGTTTTTGTTGCTGAGATTGCCCTTTGCTATTTCACTTTCTCTCTCTCTCTCTCTCTGACTTTTAAATATCCAGCCTCAGCCTTTTGCAAGACCAGGGGACCAATAGCAGTGAGTGTATGCTACATACTACACATCCACTTTGTGGAGAGTAAAGCTTAGTGCTATGCATTAACCAGCTCCATCAGAGGACTGTTATACGGCGCTGGAGTCCTGCCATACTGCGTTTTTTCCTATAATCTGCACTCTGACCATTTCAGTCTGACACAAAACAAGTTGGTCTACTGGCTGGGGGATGGATTTAAGGGGGGATGGTTGGTGTGTGTGTGTGTGTCTGTCTGTCTGTCTTGTAAGTACCAGGTTTTCTATATTACATTGTTTTACCATACAAATGATACAATACACTGTTCCCTCCTGATGGTCCAGTGGCTTGTTTTCCCCACATGAGAGAGAGAGAGAGTTTGTTGTTGAGGAGATAACAGTGAAGGTAAATGGAGCTGGGGCCTTTACACCCAGAGATAACACAAGGGACCTGATTCAGAGCACATTCAGAGCACCCAGACCGCATACATGCAGGCTGCACCAGACCATGCATGTCTCCGTCTGTGATGTGATGCAGAAATAGCAGCCATGTCGAAATATACTGCACAAACACACGGATTAACACACGCATACATATTTAAACATTCACAAATAGAAGATCTAAATAAAGCGATGTCTATTAGATGTGTTTGGGATGCTTTGCTGGTTTCCTTCAAGGTTGTCAAATATGTCTGCAAGGGAAGGCAAGTTTCTTTATATAGCAACCTTCAAATACAAGGCCATTCATAGTGCTTTACAAAGGAAGAAGTCACATATAAAAACATTAAAGGGACAAACATTAAAAGAAAATTTAAAAAACGGAAGAAGGCATCACATCTCGCTGATATTTCTGTACTGCAGACTACTTCTGTACTGCAGTATTTATTATTTATTATTACTTTATTGCTTCTGGAATTATGAATTATTAAGGCAGTAAAGCCCATTTAATCAAAGGTGAAGTTTACTGCAGGAGCATTCATGGAAAGTTGTGCTTACTATGGATTTGTCTAAACAATTAATTGATACAGTAATTACAGTGGGTAATCAAAATGATATATCCTCACCTGGCCTTGGCCTATGCAGAATGGTTGGTGTTGTGTCACCCCCTGATGGCCATTAAGGGCATTATAAAAAATCACAACCACAACCTAGCCTACTCTTTAGACATAACTCCATACCAACAATTAACAATTGTTTTTGCCAAAGTTGATCATTTTCATCCATTCATGGATGCCGCTTCACAAGCCGTTTAACACGTTTAACCTCTCTGCCGTCCAGCAGCGAGAACTACATATCCCACAATGCAACAGAGGGCGGTTCTGTCGGGAGACCGGAAGCACGTTGTTTATTAGCAACCGTCGTCGAGGACGGAGAAGAGAAAACTTCAAAGCGGTACCTCGTCGTTTTCGGACGATAAATCATAACGTCCCCCTACGGCCCGACACGTAACGACGTGTCTGGACGTGTCGTAGCCTACTAAGACGCCAGTAACACTGCTAGCATCATGTTGCACTGCGACGTCCGCGGTGTTTGAAGCGAGACTGTGAGCGTCAACGGTAATACTGTGACGGCTGTGTTTGAAGTGATGCTCTGGACATAACGACATGCGTACCACAACATATATGTCCCTGTCCCCACAATGTGTCTCGCTATGCCGCCTACATGCTGTGTTTGTCGTCCATTTACTTATCAGTTAATTGAATTGAGATGCTGTGTATGATGCCTTCAGGTGGAGACATGTCTACATTTGCTGACGAGACTGCGGCCGATATGCCCGTCAAAGATATCACCTTAACCCTGTCTCACTTTGCGACTGGGCCACAACAAGGTAAGCATACGATATGGACATGGTTTTGGTGTACATTGAAATATGGATATTTTACAATAAACCCACTAGGAACTGCAATGAGCACATGGAAATAGCCTAGCCTACACGACTCCACCATTAGACTGTGATTGGATGGGAATGAGTCATCTAAGATGCATTAAGTATACAATTAATATTCAACATATATGTTCAGCATGTGTATAAGAAACTTTCCACTTACTGTTGCTTCCATTGTACGCATACATAAACATGGTTGTGGGAATACTAATGAATGGTACACATGTATTTCCATGAATGGTCTTGTTTCTGGACAGACACCTCGGTGGGCCAGTATGGCAGAGCGCCACAGGATCTCGCTCGGGTGTCCAGGGAGGAGCTGGAGGACAGGTATCTGCGCCTCCATGAGGAGAACCTGCTCCTCAAACAGAACAACAACAACCATGAGGACAAGATCAAGAGGTACGAGACAACCAGGACTCAATAATCACTGTTCGCTCACAAAACACCACGTGGATATTGACGATACTGTTCTCACAATACCATCATTATAATGATGCACAAGGATGCGTATTCGAGAAGATTGTAATGTTGTTATTAAGATTCAAACTGTGATTATCTACAACAGACATCTACTTACTTGTGTATTTAACCAGACATCGTTAGGTTTTGTCTATTTGTCAGGAACTACTGAACTACCCTAACTGAAGAATGTCTTGTGCTTAATTGTGCGCTACATAAATAAGCTAACAAGCAATCAGCATGTTGTAGTTCTTTCCAAGCCAGAGAGAGAGTATATTGGTTCGTAATTTAATGCACAACTCTGTCTTCTGGCCAGGCTGGCCACGAAGCTGGTGAAGCTGGTGAAGGACAGGCGTCGGCTGGAGCAGCTGGCGACGGGCGGAGCGGGAGGGGACGGGGCTCGCGCCGCGGGCCGCGTGCGGGACATGGAGATGGAGGAGATGATGGAGGAGCTGCACGAGAAGGTCAGGGGGCTGCAGGGGGAGAACGAGAGGCTGAAACAGCGGCTCCTGGTGGCCAAGCAGCAGGCGCAGGTGCAGAGCAGGAGGCCCAGCCCCTACGGCCGTGTCCAGTCCCGCATCGACACGGGTCGCAGGAGGGCCCGGGAGGACTCCCCCAGCCCCTCTCGGCTGCAGCAAAGAGGTGAGTCCCAGGCCGAAAAAATAATCAATAACTAGAGAACAATGATCGATAACTGGAGAACACTCCCAGATACTTGTATTTGCGGGAATTCAGTGTTAAAAAACAAAACAATAGATGAACATCATGGCCTGTGCTGTTGGGAGACCATGCTTAACATCCAAATACATTTGTGTTGATTCTTAATAACTGTGTGTGTGTGTGTGTGTGTGTGTGTGTGTGTGTGTGTGTGTGTGTGTGTGTGTGTGTGTGTGTGTGTGTGTGTGTGTGCGCCATACAGGTACGAGGAGTGTGGAGGAAAGTGGCAGACCTCCAACTGGCATGCTGCCCCGCTACGGACACAGCCTGCTGGAGGACGCCCGGTCAGAGATCAGGAACCTGTACGTATTGTCATCACCATTACATCCTTATCATTACATCATCACCATTACATCATTACCATTACATCGTTGCCATTAAGTCATTCCACTTATGTCACTACCATTATTTCATTGCAATTACGTTGTTCCCTCTAAGCTGCTATGTTCTTATCACAGCGTATCATTACCATAAAACCATGACAGCTTCTGGTCGTTCATAATCCTAGAAGTGTTCAGACTCAGTGATTGCAAAGTGCACCTCACTCAAAACAACAGCCTTAGACTGATCCTTTAGGCGTATGGAAGTGCATGATGTCATCTGATGTGTCTAAAGTGAACCCTCCTGGCAGACCTAGTGGCACTGACTCATGGCTGTGTGTTGTGCATCAGGGAGAACGTGCTGGAGAGCCAGCGAGGGGAGCTGGAGGAGCTGGAGAGAGGCTCGCACCTCCTCAGGGATCAGCTGAGGAGGAAGGACATGGAGCACCAGGAGGTCCTGCTTCAGCTCCAACAGCATCACGCGGACGGCCAGAGGTCAGACATACACTGACCTCCTCCTTCCTCTGGCCCCCCACCCCCATGTACTGACCCCTCCCACTGACTCCTCCCACTGACTCCTCCCACTGACTCCTCCCACTGACCCCTCCCACTGCCTCTTCTCACACTTTGACTCCTCACCCACACCCTTTATTTTACCCGGATAGCCTTTTGAGATTAACAAAATCTCTTTTACAAAAGTGTCCTGACATGTTAATATACACTCACCAGCCACTTTATTAGGTACACCTGTCCAACTGCTCGTTAACGCAAATTTCTAATCAGCCAATCACATGGCAGCAACTCAATGCATTTAGGCATGTAGACATGGTCAGGACGATCTGCTGCAGTTCAAACCGAGCATCAGAATGGGGAAGAAAGGTGATTTAAGTGACTTTGAACGTGGCATGGTTGTTGGTGCCAGACGGGCTGGTCTGAGTATTTCAGAGACTGCTGATCTACTAGGATTTTCACGCACAACCATCTCTAGGGTTTACAGAGAATGGTCCGAAAAAGAGAAAATATCCAGTGAGCGGCAGTTCTGTGGGCGCAAATGCCTTGTTGATGCTAGAGGTCAGAGGAGAATGGCCAGACTGGTTCGAGCTGATAGAAAGGCAACTGTAACTCAAATAACCACTCGTTACAACAGAGGTATGCAGAAGAGCATCTCTGAACGCACAACACGTCGAACCTTGAGGCGGATGGGCTACAGCAGCAGAAGACCACACCGGGTGCCACTCCTGTCAGCTAAGAACAGGAAACTGAGGCTACAATTCGCACAGGCTCACCAAAATTGGACAATCGAAGATTGGAAAAACGTTGCCTGGTCTGATGAGTCTCGATTTCTGCTGCGACATTCGGATGGTAGGGTCAGAATTTGGCGTCAACAACATGAAAGCATGGATCCATCCTGCCTTGTATCAACAGTTCAGGCTGGTGGTGGTGGTGTAATGGTGTGGGGGATATTTTCCTGGCACACTTTGGGCTTATTAGTACCAATTGAGCATCGTGTCAAAGCCACAGACTACCTGAGTATTGTTGCTGACCATGTCCATCCCTTTATGACCACAGTGTACCCATCTTCTGATGGCTACTTCCAGCAGGATAACGTGCCATGTCATAAAGCGCGAATCATCTCAGACTGGTTTCTTGAACATGACAATGAGTTCACTGTACTCAAATGGCCTCCACAGTCACCAGATCTCAATCCAATAGAGCACCTTTGGGATGTGGTGGAACGGGAGATTCGCATCATGGATGTGCAGCCGACAAATCTGCAGCAACTGCGTGATGCTATCATGTCAATATGGACCAAACTCTCTGAGGAATGTTTCCAGTACCTTGTTGAATCTGTGCCACGAAGGATTAAGGCAGTTCTGAAGGCAAAAGGGGGTCCAACCCTTTACTAGCAAGGTGTACCTAATAAAGTGGCCGGTGAGTGTATATTAAGTAAGGGATAATCCAGAACGAGGTGTGAAAAATAATGCACGCCGCGAACTGCATTATTTTTTGATACATGCACACTTGGGGTGGATTATCGCGGGTATACCATGGCCACTTGCGAATCTTTAAAATATAAGGGTGTTGATTCATATTTTGGGGTAATTCTGTCTCAAAATTACAACTTTTAGCTCGCACTACTTTTTATGTTCCTGGAAACAAACGACAAATGACCAGAGAAATATATGGGTTTGACTAATGCCAGTTAATATGAGATTCATATGGAATGCGGATGTTACCTTATTACTCCAGTAAATAGAGACGATCTTAGTAACGAGGAAGCTTTCTAAACGTAGTCCTGTCTGAGTCCAGTCCAAGTTGACAGTTATTAACGTTTTGTTTAGCATGTTAATTTAGACCGGCGTTAAGACTGCTTATATCACGATCAGGTCATAGCCGTGCAGTTATTGAAAGTTGATCAACACCCCTCTAGCCAATCAGAATCAAGTATTCACCCGGGCCATCATATATAAATGATTGCAATAGGGTCAACTTATATCTCTGGGTGTAGGCCCTCAATATTTAGCAATGTTTTGACTGTTGGGCGGCTGTGATCCTGTGCAGGTCCACGGTCAGCAGTAACGTGGCGATGATCCGGCTGCAGAAACAGCTGGCCGAGAGGGCCAGCGCTCTCACGGTGCTGGAGGGCAGGTTCCTACAGCTGCAGGA
This sequence comes from Merluccius polli, assembly GCA_030340625.1. Lineage (NCBI taxonomy): Eukaryota > Metazoa > Chordata > Actinopteri > Gadiformes > Merlucciidae > Merluccius > Merluccius polli. The sequence continues at coordinate 667,418 of JAOPHQ010000851.1, read as the reverse complement.
GGTGAGGGTTACACCAGCTCTAGTCCTATTGTCTGTTGTAAACATACTATTTGGTGTGGAAGCACCGTTATTTAGTTATTTAACCATTATCCTTATTTGGTAGCTAGCCCTTAATATTGAAATAATGGTTTGGCATGATGATAGTGAAACATTTTGGATGTTTCATGATTCTATTACGATGAGTTCCATGGGATCTTTAGTGACCACAGTCACTAAAGTCCCTGTCTCTAATAATAATAATAATAACTTTAATTTATATAGTGCCTTTCAAGGGACCCAAGGACGCTTTACACGTAGCAGACAACACAAAGTAATACAGGAACAGAAAATAATGGTAGCAAAAAATTGCAGAGGATGGCTATAACTAGAGACCATAGACCTTGGTAAACCGGTAAGGGGCATCAGGGATATTATTACATAGGCCAGGGGGATGAGCACCCCCTACTGGCCATTTAAGAGCAGGATGAATGATTATTCTTATGTCCTGATGTGTGCGAACGCTGCTCCTAGAGCCAGAAGGCCATGAAGGCCGGCCAGCAGGCCCTAATGGACAAGGTGGAGGAGGTGACGGGCCAGCTGAAGGAGGAGCGGCTGAAGAGCCTGGGACTGGGGAACCAGCTGCACAACATGAACTTCTCTCAGATCAGAACCGAGGAGGTGAGTCTTATACTCTCTTATACACTCGTGCCACACGTCATAAGAGGGCCAACACACATCTGCATGCATCACGTTGATGCCACCGTGACGTGCAGATCAGATCTATGATCCCAGGGCAACCGCAACAAAAAAGTGTTGGCCGCTCTGTAGGTCTCACAGACAAACGGTCAGACAAACGTATCCGCTTGAATCCTAAAACCTTAGTCGAAAAATACTCTTCCAAGTTAATTGTTACCTTATTAGTTGATTAACTTGTGACCTTAATATTGGTAATAAGCGTTTGAATTGCTACGCTAAAATTAATTAATCTCTTTTTGGCTATTGGAGGGAAATGAGAATCAATACTCGATGCTATTGAAGGCCACCACTGTCCTAGTTTATTACGTGTTGCTTTTGGAAGAAAATTAAATAATGATACTGTGCAACTCTGTTCTCACGACAGAATGTGCGGCATGCTAGAAAACTTGTCACACCTGTCAAGTCGCATGTGGTTTGTTTTTTTATACGATAAATCAAACGACAGCCGATCCATTCACATAGTTGATACTGGGCCAAAAAATGTAGTGTATACCCCAGTCTAGTCAGTCAAGTAGTTTTACAAAGACACAGGACTAAATCAATGATAACATTCATACAACAGACAAAAATGTATGTCAGTAACACCACACCTGTAGGAAGTAGAGGCTTGTGTTTCTTCTAAAAAATTGCTCTTCCCCAATGTATTCTACATATGTATCTTAGCCAGAAGAATACACAGCACAGATGTATTAAACGCATGTTCGACCGTCACATACTAAATAAATGGCATGGGATAAAAAGGATTGGGAGACAAAAAGGTTAGGGACTCAAGTCTCTAAATGTTTCTTTATAAAACGGATAGTTCAGGTCCTTGATTCCGATGCCCGAATCAAGGAGCTGCAGCCATTGTTTGCCATTGTTGTGCCCAAAGCCATTGTAAAATACTCACACCTGTGACTGTATAACAATTCATTTTTAGTATTAAAGCGTCTGTATGCAAAAGTCTGTATGCTAACCTGTGTTGCTTGGCAACCATTTTGCTGTTTTGAAGAACTTAATTGCTTGGCGGAAGAATTATGATTTGTTTTCAATAAATGATCACATTTTATGTTGCTGTGTTTATTTTGTGAAATCTTACTAGGTAGTCTATAATAACCGTTTTAGTTACTGTTTTATAAAAGCAACAAGCCACTTTAGGCCGTGATTTACAGTGATTTTAGAACAGCTAGGGGGCGTTGTTTGGCACGACGCGAAGCCATGGCCTCTCGTGGCTAATTGCTTAAATAAATGTCTACATTTACAGTTCCAGGTACGGATCAATGATCTGGAGAAGGAGAGGGACCTGCTGAAGGAGAACTGTGATAAACTGGTCAACAGGTGAGCCGCCCGTGACACAAAGACCGCTGTCATCATCCTCTGTCCTTCATCATCATCATCATGGTGGAGGTCCAACTGTAAAATGTGTGCGCGTGTGCGTGCAGTGCATTTGATGTATCACAGGAGCAGAAGTGGCGCTTGCAGGAGCAGCAGCTGCGGGTTCAGATCGGCCAGCTAGAGACGGCTCTGAAGGCCGACCTCACAGACAAGAACCAAATCCTGGACAAGATCAAGGATGAGAGAGGTAGGTAGAGAGCTAGAGAGAGGTAGGTAGAGAGCTAGAGAGAGGTAGGTAGAAAGCTAGAGAGAGGTAGGTAGAGAGCTAGAGAGAGAGAGAGAGGTAGGTAGAGAGCTAGAGAAAGGTAGGTGGAGAGCTAGAGAGAGGTAGGTGGAGAGCTAGAGAGAGGTAGGTGGAGAGCTAGAGAGAGGTAGGTGGAGAGCTAGAGAGAGGTAGGTGGAGAGATGGAGAGAGGTAGGTGGAGAGCTAGAGAGAGGTAGGTGGAGAGATGGAGAGAGGTAGGTGGAGAGATAGAGAGAGGTAGGTGGAGAGCTGGAGAGAGGACACGGGTAGATCTTGGTTGAGAATGCATTTATTGGAGATGGCAAGGTTTGGGCGTTTGAAAATGTGGTCACCCTAGGTAATAATCATTTGGTTTTGTTCCCTTCAGATACGAACGACAAGCTGACCGAAGAAAACAAGCGTCTTCAGATCCAGTTCCTGGAGCAGAAGCAGCAGTTGGAGGAACTGAATGGGCGTCTGAAATTTTACACCAAGGTTCGTTCCCAAAACACATCCACTTCAGGAGACATTAAGTGCCCTCCATGAAGACTAAAATAACGTGTGCATGTCGGGTCTTGTCATCCTTTAGGAGAGTGAACTAGGCGCAGCAGAACTTACAGAGGCCCTGATGCTCATAAGGGTAAGTAAGCATCTTGAGATGTGAATCTCATGAATGCATGCAAATGAAAGACTAAAGATATTTATAGTGAAATATTGAGTTTTGTGTCCCTTAAATTAGAACTTAAACTTAAATTGACATTGAACTCGTCTCAGCAATCAGATTCTGGTCCCCAGAAGCCATTTTACGTTTAACAAACCCCAAGATCAAACTGTAGTCTCAGCACGATGACGACAGGCACTCAATTATGCTACGGTCTTCAGCCAGTAGACGGTGCTGTTGTTCCTGCCTTTTTTTTTGTTTTAGGTTTGGCTAGATTACATCAGTGTTTCTCAAATGGGGGCACGCGTACCCCTAGGGGTACTTTGAAGGATTGCAGGGGGTCTGAGGAAAACATAAAAAAAACTGAATCTGAATTCCACTTTAATAGAATTATTTAAATCTAAATACTTGCATACAAGTTTGGTAAATCTTTCTACTGAATGACAACAATCATAAGTGAAGCACAACTCCACTTAAACTCCAACACACCAACAGTGCACATACATTTCCCTCCCCAAAATGTTTTGTGCTGGTAAAGGTGTACTCAAAAATCTTTGAGGGGTGCATTAGTAAAAAAAATAGTTTGAGAAACACTGGATTACAAGTCGCAACATTTCACTTCCTTCTGGTTGTCTCAGGCCCGTAAAGCCCGTCAGAGCGGTGAGCTGAGCTTCCTGGAGGAGGTGGAGGACGAGAGGCGGGGGGACAGTGACACCCAGAGGTCCGTCTGGGAAATACGGGCAGCACATGCCGAGACCATCCAGGAGCTGGAGAAGACCAGGGGGCTCCTGCTCATCCAGAACAAGATCAACAAGGACTACCAGGTATGGCTGACTGTCAGAAGGAGTTAAATAAAATTAAAGTTACACATTTTTTTTAGTATGCAGATCCTATTTTAAGACCTATCCATTTAAGATGGATAGGTAATTTCAATTTTTCTACATAATAATAATGATATACAAATACATACACATGATATACAATACAAACACTGTGCACAGCAAATGCTGCCACTAGAAAGAAAAAGGCAGAAGTTGTGAAATAAAATAAAAGTTTATAGAAATAAAGTTTGTCCTCTGCCCTCAGGGTGAGCTGGACACACTCACAAGGAAGATGGAGAGTGACAAGATGGAGTATGAAGTGAAGCTGGAACATTTGGCCAAATTACTGGACAGCAGGGCTGCTAAAATCAAAAAGCTAGAAGGTATTCGTTTCAGACTTCAGACACACTGGTTTTTGTTGGTTCACAGTGAAACCCAGACTTTGTATTACAAGTTTGACACAAACATTGCTTAATTCTGCTATGCATGTCTTTTTGACTTCTAAGTTCTTTAGGCACAGTCACAATTGAGGGTGTACATTTATCTCGTCAACACGTTTCGAAAGGTTCCTTGATGAGTTTGCACTTTTGCTTTCTAACAAAATCTAATCTAATGAAATTATGCTTTTCTTAATGTTCCTCTTTATTTAAACGCAAAACATTTTGTTTCCATACATTGTCCATCTCTAGTCCAGCTCAAAGACATCGCCTATGGCACCAAACCCTACGTCTTCAAACCCGACACCGCCGGTGCCGTCGAGGATGCGTCCGACCCGCTGGGGGAGGAAATGGAGGTGCGCCTGGAGAACGGGCAGAACGTTCTGGAGTTCCACGTGGGGCGCGCCACCCTCTCCTCCTCTGCTCTGGAGTCCCTGGGCGACCGCCGCCAGCCCTCCACCTTCTTCTGCACCTATGGCTTCTACGATTCGGAGCTGCACGCCACACCGGTGGTGGGCGGTGGTGCCGCCGGGCCCGACTTCAACTTTACCTCGCGCTACGTGGTGCGCATGGACGACTTGTTCATGGAGTACCTCCACGCCTGCTCGCTGGCCGTGGAGCTGCACCAGGCGGAGGGGCTGACCTTTCGGATGCTGGCGGTCGGGCAGCTGCGGCTGCAGCAGCTCCTGGAGCAGGACGGCAAGGTCAGCGGGACCCTGCAGCTGGTTGGTGAGTAGCCCGAGATGCATATGTGGTTGTTAGGGCGCTGTCTCACCTGTAGGTCGGTAGACTCGGTCTGATTCAGGGGTGACTCAGTTCAGTTCAGTTTGAGTTTATTGTCCCCTAAGGGAAACTTGTCTTGCAGCCAGGTAACATACAGGTACAGTAGCACAACAGATAAACACACATACACACAAATAATAACACCAACTACTATAAGTAAAAAACACTGTTACACTACTACTCATCTAGCTAATTGTGCAAATTTAGCAACCGTATTGCACTTGGAATAAAAGAGCTCCTTGTCCTGTTGAGCTTAAAACCAGGGACTCTAAATCTTCGGCCAGATGGAAGGACCTCGAATAAACAGTGAAGGGGATGGTTTACACAATCATTTGCCTTCCGCACGACCTGTTTCTCATAAATATTGGTCAAGGTGACCTGAGGACAACCAATCATCTTACCAGCCACCTTCACAATATGGCTGAGGTTGTTTTTTTCCCTAAGGCTAATGCCCCCATACCAGGCAATAAAGGCAAAAGTAAGAACAGATTCAATAAAGGATTTGTAAAACGAGGACAAGATAACCTTATCTACATTGAAGGAGTTAAGCTTCCGAAGGAAGTACAATCGTTGTTGTCCCTTTCTGCAGATCGCATCAGTGTTTATGTCAAATTTCAGTTTGTTGTCAATCACAGTTCCCAGATATTTATAATGGTCCACCACCTCTATGCTGCTTCCTTTTATATAAGTGGGTGGGGTAGAACCAGGTTGTTTTCTCCTAAAATCAATGACCATATCCTTGGTTTTAGAGGAGTTAAGCTGGAGAAAAGACCTGTCACACCAACTGACAAACTCATCAACCACCGGCCCATGCTGAGACTCATGTTTCTGCAGTAAACTAACAATGACTGTGTCATCAGCATATTTCAGGATGTGTCTATTACTATACTTGCTTCTACAATCGTTAGTGTAGAGGATGTATAGTAGAGGTGAAAGTACACAACCCTGGGGAGAGCCAGTGGAAGAGACACGCCTTTCAGAGAGACAACCATTTACCTTAACTCGTTGTGTTCTGTTTGTTAAAAAATCCATAATCCAGCTCACAAGATTACTCTCAATATTAAATTCTGACAATAATTTACTGACTAAAACATGTGGCTGGATAGTATTAAAAGCAGAAGAAAAATCTAAGAACAAGAGCCTGGCGTGTGCACCTGGACCCTCTAAGTGACTATACAGGAGATTTAATAGAGTAATCTGGGCATCCTCCACCCCCCTGCTAGCCCTGTATGCAAATTGCCCTGGGTCCAGGGCTCCACCCACCCTGAACAGCATAAGCCTCTTTACAATCCTTTCGAATGACTTCATGACCAGTGAGGTCAGTGCCACTGGTCTGAAGTCATTTAATGTGTTTACAGAGTTGCTCTTTGCCACTGGAACTATGATAGACTCCTTCCAAGCCTTTGGGACCCTTCTCTGTTCCAAGGACATCAGAAAGATGTCAGCAAACACCCCACAAAGCTGTTCAGAACAGCACTTTAAAAGTCTCCCAGTAATCCCATCTGGTCCTGGACTCTTATTTACCTTATTTTTCTTAAATACGGACCTAACATCCTCCTGTGTGATTGAGAAAGGTGTGGACTTTACCTGAGCTTGTTCCTCAGTTAATTTCTTTAATTTATCTGAAAAGTCATGACTATCGAAACGTGAAAAAAGGCGTTCAACGCTTCAGATAACTCGTTATCATTTTTATGCATTGGCAAATGGACTGGTTTCTTATGTGCTTTTTGCAAACCTATCATTCTTTTCACACTATCCCATGCTGCCTTCAAATTGTTACTGCCCAGTCTTTCCTCTATCTTATTTTTATATTGTAATTTAGCCTTTTTGATTTCTGCTCTGACCTCCTTAGTTGCCTCTCTGATTTCACACTCATCCCCATTTTGAAAAGCCCTATGTTTTTTCATTAGCACTTGTTTCAATGAACTAGTGACCCATGGCTTATTATTTGCATACACTTTTACATGCTTTTTGGGAATGACAGAATCCACACAAAAAGAAATATAACAACATACAAAGTCAACCAGCTCATCAATATCTGAAGCCGAGTCAGTGAAGACAGACCAATCAGAGCAGTCAAAACAACCTTGTAATTTCAGAACAGACTCATCATCCCAGATCTCAATCTGTCTAGTTTTAACTTCCCCCCTTTTAAGCATACGTCTATACACCGGGATGAGATTGATAGCACAATGATCTGAGGAACCCAGGGGCGGCAGAGGGGAGGCCTTATAAGCCTCCTTGATTGAGCCATAACACATATCCAAAGTCTTATTTTTCCTAGTTGGGCATGTGACGTATTGATAGAGGTTGAGGCTTTTACTCAGTTTGCAGTTATTGAAGTCCCCCATAAGAAGACATGGGGCATCCGGGGAAAGAGATTGAAGTCTTTGAGTCACTTTGCGAATTGTATCAGCAGCAGTTTGTGTGTTTGCTTTGGGGTGTATGTATACTACAGTCACAAATATCTGGGGAAATTCTCTCGGGAGATGGAACGGGCGAACAGAGATAGAAAGCAGTTCGATGTCAGCAGTGCATGTTGATTCCCTGACGGTGATGTTGCTACACCACCGCTGGTTTATGTATACGCACACACCACCACCTTGAGATTTCCCCGTGGCTTCTGCGTCTCTGTCCAACCTGACAGGCGCCCCAAAGCCGCTTATCGATAAATCCGTATCGGTGTCTTTAGAGGACAGCCACGTCTCACTGAAGGCCATAATACAGGCGATCCTGTATTCCTGTAAATAATTCGAATTTGCTTGAAGCTCATCAGTCTTGTTTCTGAGCGACTGAGCGTTTGCGAGTATTATGGAAGGGAGCGGAATACAGCGTATTTTTTGTCGTTTTAACCTATGTCGGACACCACCCCTCCTTCCTCGCTTCCTCTCCTTGCTAAAGTTTTTGCGATCATCTCCAGGAGACCTGTGCCTAGAGATCTCGGCTAGAATGTCTTCAGGTACAAGCGGGTCGTATATATTTCCCGTGCACGGATTGTTCCATCGCATTAAACATTCCCGGGAGTATGTTCTTACCGGCTCACGTTGCTGGCTGCGTTCGCCTTGGACATAGTAGATCCATAAAGTCCATAAGATGACAGCGTAATATATCTCCATGACGACTGCTTGAATGAACAATCGTATCTAGTGCATTTTCATTCGAAATGAATTAATTAAAGCAGGAAACTTTCCAGCACATCTGACAAACAAAACGCAGACACACAAACAACACCTGCTGCTGGTCGCCACAGGAAGAGTAGCGCCCCCTCCACAGACGCGACTCGGGTGATTCAGTGGGTGTTGATACTTTGTTGCATTTATCATTTGGTTCGGTTAGTGTTCACACTGGACTTTGTTAGGCGAATTAAACGTTGTAAACAAATGAAAGGCTTTACAACAAAAATCTGAGATGAACTTGACAAAACACTTCCTGGTTTTTGGACAAAATATTGTTGATGAGCATCTTGACTTTTATGCACATTGATTTACTGTGCGATGGAAACCCCTTTAAAACATTATCACTAAATAATGTGTTTTATGCGTTTCCACACAAGCATCTGTGTGATGTGATTATCAGACCATATTTCCATAAGGGCTTTAACCTCCTCTTTGCCCCACGTCTGACCAGGACTAATTTTTCTTTTTTGTTTATGTCTACCCGACTTGATATTGATTTCCCAATGCACGGCAAAACTTATCACCTTCAACCCACAATGCACTCTTTTTTTGGTTTGCTTCCCGTGGTTGGTTCGGGTCACGTTCACACTTAAAGCGAGTTCACTTGGAAGCGGACCGAGACCCCGTTTTCAAGTTGACCATAGTTTGTTTATTTGGTCCGCACCGGAGTTGGAATGAGCGTTCACATCACCCCAAATGAACCATACTATCAGCGGAAACGCTCCAGGGTTCGATTATAATGAACCAAACCGCTCAGGTGTGAAAGCACCATTAGAGACTAGGGCTGCACGATATTGGAAAAAACTGACATTGCAATATTTTTTTTTCTGCAATATATATTGCGATATGAAAAAATACAGGAATTTTCACCAGATGACTTAAATTGCTCTATTTGGAAAGAATGAATCATTCTAGGATGATTTTGTAGGGGAGTGCATCGGCATAGAAAATAAAAATAATAAGAAAAAGCTGAAAAATGACTTTTTACTCTGAAGACTTTTTTTTCAGTGCCAACCATCCTTTCTTGAACTTTAATGTAGGTAGGTAGGTAGACACCTGGGCAGGTAGACACCTGGGCAGGTAGACACCGCTAGACACACGGGACTAATACCGGTGATCACATATTTAGTTCCCCGTGTCTGATCGCTGTAATTCGGAGCGTGAATATCGGTTGAATATCTAATATCTTTCTGACTTTAAAAAACACTTTTGTATTTTTTAAGATGATAGTCGCACATCCCTCGTAACCGTGAAGGTTAACCCTCCCGGGACACCGCTATTAACATGAACCGCTCCGCCGATGGAGCCGCACATCCACACGTACCGGACACGAAAATACAAACATTTTTCCATTTGCTTTCTTTTAAATTAAGTTGTGTGCAGTTATACGGTTAAATACGATTATTAAAGTGTTCAGTGTCTCCTTCCTGGTTCTTCCGACAACCTTCAGAACCGCTTTGTCCATGCCGTTAATAGGCGGCCCGCTTCGTGCGTGTGCTTGTAAAAATTATATTTTAAAGGCTGATTATTAGGGTGTTGTTGTGTTGAACCGTGCAAATTTTCCTTTTGTATTAAGCAGCAAAAAAGTTGGAGCATGACGTGTTTGAGTTAATTTGCCTTGACCATCGCACGTCCTGCGATGCGACAATATATTGTGCAGCCCGGTACAGACACAATCTAACCTCCGCTGAGTGAATGCAATCAAATAAGGTTGAAGTCGATCTTCACATGAAATGCATCTGGAGGGTCACAGACAATGGCCCTGTTTACACAAGACGACCGTTTTTGAATTCCATAATAAAAGTAGGCACAGCAAGGCAATGTTCCCGATACATTTGCATATTTTGACACCCCCTTGCTTTCTATTGGTTGACGACCTGTGACGTCTTAGCTAAGCAATTTGCGATTTGAAGAAAGATTCAAAACACCTGTAAACTCTATCTTACTTCTCTCTCTATCTCTCTTTCTTTCTCTCCCTCCCTCTCTCCGTCATCTATCTACATCAGGTGTATCTGGGGAGGTGCAGTGCTTTGGTTCCCTGGAGTTCTGGATGAAGCTGCGGGTGCCCATGCAGCAGACCCTTCGGCTGTACAGGGAGAGGCTGAGCGCTCTGGGATACATCCACACCACCTTGAGAGAGGAAAGACATGTAGGCTAACGCTCTTTTGGCTCTTGTGGCTCTTGTGGCTGCTTGTGGCTTCCTGTCAGAATATATGATGAATGTCACCATGACACCATGCAAAAAGAATAGAGTAAAGATTTGAATGATGCGGTTTAAAATACATTGAAGATGCATTCAGGGAACATACTCACACGTGATGAAACGGTTGGAATTCAATCCACCCACCTGTGTTTCCGAGTTTATTTACTATTGCTAGTAGAGCCCGAACAATTTATCGGCGGGCCGATTAGGCATTTTCCAAACTATCGGTATAGGCATTTATAATGAATATTTAAAAAAACAGACGAAACACCCTTCAACCATGTTGAGTGTTGTAGTTGCATAGTTTGTCCACCAGAGGGCACTCTAACACCACAAACCCTACAACCAGCTGATCCAGCCAGAGTCGGGCAGAGGGAACGAGTTATCCACGACTGTACGGTCACACCGCAAGCGACATGAGCAGCAAAAGCGGCCGGCAGTCATTCATTTTCAATTAGAGCTGGCGACGAGGAGTGGCAGCGAGCAGCCAGCACCAAATATTTGTGTGTGTGTGTGTGTGTGTGTGTGTGTGTGTGTGTGTGTGTGTGTGTGTGTGTGTGTGTGTGTGTGTGTGTGTGTGTGTGTGTGTGTGTGTGTGTGTGTGTGTGTGTGTGTGTGTGTGCGCGCGTGCTGCAGCAGGCGGACCCCCAGAGTGGTAGCGTCAACGTCCTGGGGATCACGGTGCAGCGCTGCGGCGACCTGCCCATCAGGGGCGCCCGGGAGCCCAGCCCCTACGTCTTCTACAAGTTCTACGACTTCCCGTACCGCGACACCCCCGTGGCACACGACCGCCGCCACCCCACCTTTGGCCACCACACGCCCTACTCGGTGGCCATGGATGCCGACCTCGACCGCTATCTGAGGGCGGAGGAGCTGCAGCTGTATGTGTTGGACTTCAAGGAGGAGGAGGCGGACGACGCGTACCTGGGCAAGGCCCGGGTGCCCCTGCTGACGCTGGCCCAGAACAAGGCTATCAGTGGTGAGGAGGGGTGGGACAAAATGTCGATACTGGAATATGTCGTGATACTTCCTCTTGCGATACGTTGTCGATATAATGGCGTAGGGCTGGGCAATGCGGCCAAAACCTTCTATCCCGATATAGGTAATTTAATATCTCGATAACGATGTATATCACAATATAGCATGGTTTTTGATAATTCAATAAATAAATAGTCTATATAAAATAACCACATGGTAAATGATGGTAACTATTTTTGTATATTCATGTGTGAATTAAATACCTGGAAAATGAGTATTTTCTCTTTTTTTTCAGCACTTTACTGTAATGCAGCCTTTTAAAACCAGGAAAAGATAATATCACAATATTATGATATCCAAAATAGACGATATCTAGTCTCCTATCACGATATCGATATAATATCGATGTATTGCCCAGCCCTACACTTGCGCCAAATATCGATATTTTTATAAAAACATGATGGTGCTCTAAATGGATTGCTCAGCATTAAGCCCATTACCATTTTGTCTTACCAGACTCACTACTTCATGACTCCTCGTGGTGGTGCTTGTCAAATGATGAGAGTAAAGTGAACAGGACTTAACATTGGAAAGATGGACAAGTTGCTGTATGTGTGTGTTAAAGAGGCACTAAGCTAAGACTCCATGCACTTTGTTGTACAATGGTTCACCGCAATGCAGTGAATAAATACATCATTCTTGCTTTTTGCCATTTTAGGGGTATTTTAGAGCTTCAGTTACACATATATTGTGATTGCATTGTCTTGCAATGAGTATCGCAGAATGGCTGTCGTGATACCATCGTTATCGTGGGCAGCGTATGGTTATAGTATCTTATTTATTTCCCACCCATGTGGTGAAGATACTGTAGTACTGAGGTGTAGTTCACCTGTCGCCCTAACTGTATGTGTGTTTTATGTCTGTAACAAAGCAACTCACACCACAATGTTTTCCATGCACAACCTTTGAAAAATAGATAAACAGAAGTTTAACTTCACCCTCATGGGGTTTCCTTTTTATTTTCTTATTATTATTATTATTATTCTTTTTTTTTCTTCTTCTTCTTTGTTATTATTTATTCTTTATTATTATTGTCCAACCAAACTGGGTCTTTGTCCGTCTGTCTTTGTGTCCCCCGTCAGGTGTGTTTGAGCTGAGCAGCCCATCTGGGTCGCCTGCAGGCCACATAGAAGTTGCGCTCAGCTGGAAGTTCCCCTACCGCTTTCCACCAGGCTCCGCCATGACAGTGGAGCAGGCCGCCACGGTCCCCCAAGAGACGCCTGCCAGACCCACTCCTGAGCTCCCAGAGGAGGAGGAAGAAGATCTGCCTTTGGCGAAAGAGAGGAAGCACGATGGAGAGTTGTTAAATGGCAAGGAGATTAAAGAGAAGGATGCTGAACGGCTCCCTGATCGCCTTGCCTCTGACGACAGCTCAAAGGTAACAAGTGCAGATATTTAAGGTGCTGTAGGTAAGATTCAATAGTTGTAAAGAGAGAGCAGAATATAGGGGAAGATATTTGAAAAGCCAAATAAAAGGTCCCCTCCCTCTCTGCCCCCTCTCTACGTTTCTCTGCCATTGAGAAGTGTTGCATTTCACGCACCTGTGATTGACAGGCAAGATGGATTCCCCCAAACCAGAGCCAGGAGCTGTCTAAATGTTATCCAGTCAATCAGAACAGATATTCTCACAGCGCATTTTACTCACTAATAGCTGACGGATGGTTATGGCATTTCTAACAAATTACACTCAAATAAAAGCTCTTAAATCTTACTGACAGCATCTCTTAATCAAGACACACCTCTACCTGTTGGCTGGAATAGTGTGGCAATGTGGATCTGCAGTGTGGTGCTGTTATGTCCGTCTCAGAAAGGTGTTTTGTTTTATGTTGCTCTGCTCAGGCTCCGCTGCCCAAACCGAGACAGAAGACATGGATTAAGGAGAAACTGGTCGCCAAGAAGGTGTCCTTCCTCGACACTGATGATTTAAATCAGCAGGTGAGATATCTTTGCAGGTGTGTGTGTGCTACCTGTTCTATGCAGCAAAATAAAATATTTGCTTGTGGTCGTGTAGTAGTGAATTAGCCTGGTTCTACCAGTCTATCTTGCGGGGTAATTTCAGTCCCTTTCTCAATAGTCTGGCCTTTTGCCGTAAGTGGTTGATTTGAAGCCATGCCTTGACAGACGACACAGTCAGCCAATCAGATTAATGTAACGTTACCAACGGAGCAAGCTAATAAATACAGCTTTTTACGAATCCAGTCGGATTTCAGTCAAACACGGCTTACATCTTTTCCTCTAAAAAAACAGTGCACATTTATGTTAATGTGTTTTATTGCTGTTATGATGTTTTTCTGCTAAAACTGATGCTGTGGCTGCATCGATACGACCATCTTATACGAGCTGGCGCTGAAATGAAAAAATGTGTTCTCTACTGCAGTGCTTCCCAAACCTTTCCAAACCACGGCACACCTTCACAGCCGTTTATGTTCCAATCCACCCAACCGCAAAATAGTAGATGCTTGCAAAATGTAAAATTTACATTCTACATTGCAAAATTGTGTGTCCACTGTCCTCTTTGGTACAATCACCCTGATACCAGCTTGGTTGTCTCATTAGATACATAGCTGCAGCAATGCACGTAGGCTATCTGCTATTTTTATTAGGCTATATGAATTGTATCTGGTGGATTATAACATGTTTTTGTTACATATTTTAAAGTGTTATTTGCGTATGTGGTTGAAAAATAAGGCTCAGTCGTCACGACCTTGTACAAGAAAATAATAATTTCTGTACGAGGGCTGACTCTCGCCAGGATAGCAGTGAATAACAGCAGTGTTGACAACTTGACAGGTTAATGCCCCTCGGACAGTGAGATCTAACCTTGGTAAAGCTGCCCTTATGCAAGGCACTGACTCGCTGCCAGGAAATTCAAACTTGATACACAAAATTGACAAAGAATAACTTTGTTATTATGACATATAAGAGGTTAAAAGTGTGTTGGTGCCCAGCAGGACGAGGAGCAGAGCTTGCCAAGTGCCTCTGTGCTTCCAGAGAAGAGGGAGAGCTCCAAGCTACCGCCCATTAAAAAGGTATGCTAGCTCGATGACATTCACAGCTAAGTCTATGATCACACATGAGAGCTCTCTTGTAGCTTTTACTGTGGTGGATGAATTTGTGAATTCAGCACAGCCTCAATACTCCTTTTAAATTGTGTGTAAAATGTGTAAATTAAGTATTGTGTAATGTTACTGGGTTTGGGTTTGTCAGGGTGTCTCAGAGGTGACTCTGGTACCTCCAAGCACCACCGACGACGAGGAAGAGGTGTCCCAGTTCTCCGAAGGCCAGCTGATCCCAGTGAGCTCCCAGTCCTATTCTGACGGTTCTGAAATGTCAGAGGAAAGCATTGAAGAAGGTAAGAAAACATACAAAACGGTAATCGGAGAGAAAAACTGTATTTGTTACGAAATCCTTTTTGCAAACAAAAAACGTTATGTAACAGTTCTGTGGATTTTATTTCTCCCCCTTACTGTCGTTTACAAACCAACTTTGCTGCATCATCTGGTCTCTAAGCAACCAGCGAAACAAACCCTGCTTGGAACCACTACATCAACGTCAGCCTTAACGGCAAAGCAGCAGAGGCCCGTGTTAAAAAACTCCACCTCTTCAAAGTAGATTTAAAGTAGTTAAAGATTAAAGTAAGACATACATAACCCCATGCCACAGCCAATATTCTGGTATGGCATCTATTCTGGTGTCAATTACTGTCCATCTGTAGGATCAATTGTAATGTCATCTGCATGTTATCTTCAAGTCTGGGTTCTATCTCCACAAGTAGTAATACCCATCATGTTAAAGTCCATTTTATTTATTTAACATTAATAATACTAATAATATACATTTTATTCAGAGGGCGATGCGGTGTATACCACCTATGTTCTGATAAACCTGCCGGAGTAACTTGGATGTAAAGTTACACCCTCACAATGAATCTCTCTCTCTCCTTTCAGATATCGAAGGTGCCTCCTCAGTGGTGGGGGGAGGTCAGGGGGACCTCTCTGACAGCGATGACTGTATCGTCCCCGGGCAGAGCTCGGTCGGGAAGAAGGTTTGTAAATGCAAAGGAACGTCTTTCTCTCCTGTACCCTCAGTTTCTGGCTCATGGGCACATGTACAATGACAATTACATTACATTATTAGCGAATTGGCTATTATATTTATACCACAGCATTGCAAAATACTTGATCCTGACTGGTCAATAACATTCCAAGGGTGTGCCTTTCTTTTCAATAGAGGGACATTGAACGGCTCCGAATATCGGCCAGATGTTTTCTTGACAACGCAAAAACAATATGTTCAAAGCACGGCAGAAGAATATTTTCAGCTTATTAAGTTGATAAAAAAAGTAGTTTTTTGTGTAAATGTTATAGATGAAAGTAACTAATATCCAATCATTGTTGGTAACTGTGGTATAAGTGGAATAAACCACTCCGAGGTGTCCCATTATTGGAAAATAATGTACGACGGGGTGGTGGTGATGCGACTGAGGCGAAGCTGAGGTTGCCTACCACCGCCGAGGTACATTATTTGAGGTTTATTTCTTAATATATATACGTAAGCTCTTCAAAATGGTGTTTTTATATTTTTCCATGTGTCTGCTGTGTAATACCACTCCACATGCTGTGGCCTGTCGCTCATCTCTAGACCTCTGAGCGCTTGCGTGTGGAGATAGTGGCGGTGAACCTGAAGCCAGAGTCGCGGGCGGCCCACGACCCCAGCGTGGTTCGTCTGTTTGTGGAATACTCTCTTCTGGACCTGCCCTCCGAGGAGACACCCCTGTCCCTGCCCAAGCCAGGGCCAGGCCAGAGTGTCCACTACAACTACAGCAATGGTAAGCAATCCCAGCACTGCTTTACGCTCTGTGTGAGAGTCTCAGAGCAGACTATTGGTAAGACGGAGGCTGGCTCGTTTAGACTGAGGCTGGCTTATTTAGACTGAGGCCTGCTCGTTTAGAAGGAGGTCTGATCGTTTAGAAGGTAGTGTGAAATACTGTGTTTTGTCTTGCACTCCCTGTCCTTCCATCTAAAGACCATTTAACAAGTTGAGTAATTCTTCCTCTTCCTACCATGTGTCGTCTCCTCAGTGATTCACGTGGACCAAGAGAACAACAGGCCCAGGAGAGAGCTACTGAGAGCCGTTCTGGAAGGTCGAAACCCTCAGATGGAAAGGTGTGCAGAACCTCATTAAGAGTGAGATAGAACTCATAAGATGTCAGGTAGATATAACTTATGATAACATGACAGACAGAACTATAATATGGTGGTAAGTACATAAAGTGCTCCCTTATTCTAGTGACATGGGCGAGTTTAAAAAATGATCTGGTTGTGGTTTTGGACAGCATCCGGTTCACGCTGGTCAGTGAGCCACCGGAGGAAGAGGAGCAGGAGAGGGAATGTGAAGATGTGGGTGTGGCCTATCTCCGGATCCCCGACATACTGGAGAAACAGCAGGACCTGATGGAGAGCAGGCTGAACGGTGAGCACACACACACACACTTCAGATGTAGCTGTGCATACAGAAAATTTGCACTTTACACACACTACACATTATTTATATTACTTATATTGTACTGTATTTTATTATATTTCTATTGTTATTGTATTATTGCTGCAATGTCGAGGAGCCCGAAACCCAAGAATTTGACTCTCTTATACCTGTATAATGGGATGTAACAATAAAGGACTCTTTACTAAGTAATATGATCTGAAAACACAAAAACCTCTGGTCCCTGTGGGTGTTCAGTGGTGGAGGTGGACGACAGCAGCGTGGTGTTGGGCACGCTGACCGTCTCTGTGGAAGCTCTGGACGCACTGCGGTCCATCATGGACGACCCCGAACACGACTACACCCCTGTGTCCCATCTGCAAGCGGCAACATGACACACCAAACCTACCACCACCACTACTACTACTACTACTACTACTCCTCGGAAACACTGCAGGAAGATCCTGCAAAACACACATACCGTTAACACACACCAGCAAACTGGAACGTCTGGAATGTGATTGCAAGGGGAAAGGAGTCGAGGACACAATGTGCAAGACGGTCACCACCGGCCGTCTATCTGAACATGTTCAGAAATGAAGGTAGCCTCGAAGGCATTCATTAACTAATGCATTAAATAAAACAGAGCCCCGCCCCAATATCGTCTTCGGTAAACAATCGCAACACAGCTCTGCTACTCTCTGCCCCTGTGCCTCGAGAAGCCAGCCTGCCTTGTTTGAGCTCCAGAGAGCTTACTGACCGTCCATCTGGCTCAGTATGGGATCCTGAGCTGGCGTTTCACTACTAAGTAGAGAATTTGTGTTAATGTACTGTTGTGTAGTATATTCAACATGTTGTTTTAATGGAACTACTTGAATGTAATGGACATTGTGTAAATGCATAGTTTTATTTAGAGACTAGATTTAAATAATGATACTGTGTTCACAATCAGTCAATTTGTCTGTTTATTTTTTTGTATTAGGTGTTTCACATACAGTATTTTTCCACTTGAAATAGATTGATTTGATGAGCTTGTTTTGCACTGTCTATAAAGTATATTTATATAAAGTGTGAAATGACATCCAGACCTCTTCTGTTGACATCTGACACAAGGGGAACCAGAAGAGGATGCAAAGAGTCAATCCATGCGGTACAACTATGAACAAATGCTGTAACGTAGACCCTGGTGGCGATCATGCACAGCTACTTGTGTCAAACCTTTGCTTGTATGTAGAGACGACTATGATGGAGGTAATGGAGGTTTATTTTATTGGAAGAAGGTGATCATTGAATATACATGCGTGCATGCGTACACATGCATGCTTCGATCGCGCATGAAATCTGACTTAAGTTAATAGTTTTTATCGGTATTTGGTTTGACTTGTAAAGAGTCGATTCAGTTTCAGAATTTTTAAAAGTATATGTCGTTTATATGTCGAAATTAAACGAGCAGGGTTTCCACCAAAAAAAGGGGACCGTGTCGACGTTACAGAAAAACACACGCCCACCCGGAAGTAGAGTATTTCCCCTTTTGAGCGACTCGTCGCCCACCCATTCATGCGCTGCAACGCACGTTTAGTGGGCGTGCGCTGAGCGGTATTCACGTAGCGCGAGCTCCGGGAAACCCCCACCCGTCCTGCACCAGAACCAGCGTAGCTACGTAGTAATCGTCCCGCACGCAGGGCATTTAAATGGCCGTACTACGGACCCCTGGTCCGCACAGCGCCAGTACTAACAGCGGACCTTAGTCTCCCCTCCGAGGACTAAGGTTTTCGTCGGGGTCCGAGGGGGGGGCGGGTTTTTAAAGGTCTACTTGCGTTTTGGACCGCTTCGAGATGAGCGACGAGGACGAGGTCCTGCAGAAAGCCCGGACTGGGTTTGAGGACCTGTGTCGCGCTTTAAACATGGACGAGGAGGCGGGCGGCGAGGCGTGGAGGAGCTACGAGGACATCAGCAGGAACTACACCCTGGAGGTACCGGTCCGTCCGCTGGTTCTGCTGGCTGGTTTGGGTTCCCGTCCAAAACGTCAAAACGTGGAGTCCCGTTGTTTTCGACGTTGGCTCGCGGCGTCTCTTTCGTAAATAAGTGGCGATATTAAAATGTCCTCAGCGACCCTGTAAGGTGTAGGACTTCATGTCTCTAACAGCTATGTGGTCTAACAACGGTATAATAACACAGCGCTTATCCAGCTAGCTGTTGTAATGGTTTTATTATTATGATAATAATAATAATAATTATTATTATTATTAACAGCGCGCATGCGTACACGCGTTTAGACATGCGACTCAGTGACCGTCTCAATAGCCCACATAGGAAAGCGTTGAACACGGTAAACACAAATTAAAAGATGGTACTAGACCACTAGAGGGGAGGATTTCCAAAATGGTTGATGACCCAACTGTCATATGATCGCCCCACCTTCTAATAATGTTTTGTAACTTAACTACTCTGTCTGTCTGTCTGTGTGTCTGTGTGTCTGTGCTGCTCTCTCCCCCCCTCCTCACCCACCCAGGGCAGTGAGTTACACTGGTTGGCGTGTGCCCTCTATGTGGCCTGCAGGTCTGCGGTGCCAACAGTTGGTAAAGGCACGGCTGAGGGCAACTACGTCTCCCTGACCAGGATCCTGCGCTGCTCAGAACAAAGGTAGGTCCACGTACGGCCCGGCGGCCGCCCCTTCCCCTACCGCGAATAGCTACAGCCATTCAACGGCTGAGTTATGGCTGTCACTTTTCCTTGATGCAGGGGATTTACAGTGTGTTTACTTGCCTACAGACTGTTGCTCTCCCCCCCCCCCCCCCCCCCCCCCCCAAAGACTCCTAATCACAGGAGGACCCTGTCGTGCCTTTTGTCTGAGTTGATTTACTGCAACACACTTGGACCATTTTACCACCAGCCCTTTAGAGTGACAAATTAACCTTGTGCTTGCTTGGTAGACAATCTGAATATAATGAAATACAGAAAATAGGTCAGCTTGGACAAGGAAGAGGGTGATAAGATGATGATGGATCACTGGTGATGTAATCTGCTTTAGGTTTATATGTATTACAGATCTACAGATTTCATCATGATTCTACTTTTTTGTATGTTCAAATGTAACTTAGTAAAGTTTATTTATAAAGCTTCTTTCGCAGACACAAGTCACATACTGCTTTACAACAATATAATAACATGCAATAAAACACACAACACACATTAAAAGAAACAGAACAGAGACATTGACCAATATAATTTAGGGCATTTAAAAATAGAGATGTTGGTACAATATTTAAAGGACTCAAAGTGTATGTATGAAGTGAGCAGATGCCTTTTGTCTTATAAATGAACACATTAATTATTTAGATGTAATTCCCAACTCTTTCTCGGTGTCTGTGTCTCTCTCTCTCGCTTTCTGTCTCTGTCTGTCTCTGTCTGTCCTGATGTCTCCCAGCCTGGTGGAGTTCTTCAGTAAGATGAAGAAGTGGCAGGACATGGCCGGCGTGCCCCAGGAATTTCGCCAGAGCACAGAGAAGCTGGAGCGCAACTTCACTGTGTCGGCGGTCATCTTCAAGAAGTACGTTCCCATCTTCAGGTCCATCTTCAAGGCCCCGCCTGAGGAGCCGCCCAGAGTTCACCGCAGCCGCAAACAGAGGTAGGGAGGGGACCACCGCATAGCTACGGTAAAAGGAACCAATGACAAATTTAAGCAATAAGCCACGAAAGGCCGTGGTTTATTGATTTTAGAACAGCTAGAGGGGGTGTTGTGAAGACGACACGAATAAACCGGTTACTAAAACCGGTTACTAAAACGGTTACTCTACACTACTTAGTAAGAGTTCACAAAATAAACACACAGCAACATAAAATGCGATCATTTATTGAAAACAAAATCATTCTTCCGCCAAGCAATATAGTTCCTCAAGACAGCGAAATGGTTGCCAAGCAACACCGCCTAGCATACTCAGACTTTAAAGATTGGCGGCGCATTAATACTAAAAATTAATTGTTGCGCCATCACAGGTGAGCTGGTTTTTTTTGTATTTTACAACAGCTTCAAGCCAATCAGAATCAAGGACCGGAACTATCTGTTTTATAAGTATCAATCCCTCACCCCAGAAGGCAATTATTTAATGCAGGGATTTATTCAATGTAGGGATTTGTGGCTTGATATCAAATAGCAATGAGAACAACCAGCATGGCCCTAGTAGGAATGTTTTAATGAAAATGTTCGACAAATCAAAACTTCTATCCAAATTAGCATGGACATGCATGCGTACTGTCTAGGAGGTATCACAAATGAATATTGGGTTCTCTAAAGATAAATACAAAATTATAGTTGGGCTTAAAAAAGCATTACATTTTACTTTCTCTTACACAGCCTGCTGGAATAGCTAAGACATACCTGAAAGGGCATGTAAATGCAGAAAAATAGAATGATCTGTATTGTCATTATACTGAAGTACAATGACATTTTGCATCAATGATGTTACATTGAAAATAAATTACTATAAAATACATTTCTTCTCTCTGGGAGAACCCCCAGCCCCTATCTTGCTACATCCTTGTCAACCAGTATAGTCACACTATCCTGTGACACAGGCTTGCATCAGAGCATGAGGCATTTGTTTATTTATGTGCACATTTTAATGAGCACATTTTCTTGTATGTATTCGGGATTATGGGTATTGGAGTCAAACAGAGAACAGCTGCTGCATTGCCTTCTGCATTTAGGAATGAACTGTTTTCTAAATGCTTTTTTTCCCCCCTTCTCAGACGGCATCCGTGCACTGTGTCCGAGGTCTTCAACTTCTGTTGGATACTATTTATCCATGCGAAAGGTAACCATGAAGAGTCCAGTTAGAGAAGCGCCGATAGACGTTCAGCCTAACATTCATGGCACCTAACCTGGCACTGAACGGGGGTATATCCTGCAGCATGTATAATATGATGGCTCACATACGGTACCTAAAACATTTTTTAAAAAGTACCGTATCTCTTTTGTCCATCTTAGTAGGGAAGGGAAGCTGACTATTTCTTCCTGTTACTTTTATATACAATTATTTTGAATCAATTTAATTTAAAAACATGTTCCCTTATTCAGGCAGTTATAAAACCCTTCCTCACGAATTAAAGTGAGCGTTAACGTGTAGTCATCCTAAGAAGAGGGGCATTCAGTACATAATACCGCCCACGAAAAAAAATAAAATAATCCCCAGCGCAGTTTTAGCCAAAGCTAAAACACCCGAGCGAGCCACTCAAGTGAACCACCCAAGCAAGCTAACCACGTAGCCAACAGAGCTCTTGGAGTATGACCAGCGTATCCAGAACCGCAGCGAGGTTCTGGACATACTGGCAGCGGGCCAGCGCTGCTGCTAAGCACCAACGAAGCCAAGGATTAGATTAGTGTCGAGGGTCAGGGTGTCTAGTGGGGCTGTGGGCGGGCGGGGCCGCCCAGCGGCGAGGGGGGGGGCGGGGGGGGCGGCGAGGGGGGGCGGCGAGTGTGTGAACAATAGACTTTAATGTGAGGACATGCTCAGGCTTGTTGGCACCGGCTGGACATGGTCCAGTAAATCTTTCTAGCCATTTCAACACGGACGTTTTTTATTAGTTTTTTTACAAAGTAAGTTCAACTAAACATACACAAACGTCGCAAGTGGTCCTATGCTGCTGTTGGTTTTGTCGTTTGTTTTGAATGCCTTGCTCATAGGCCCATCCATCTTGTTGGGGTTGAAACCGGTTAACGATTAGGTCCGTTACATAGCGGCTGCTGAGCTGTCACTCATTGATTGTTTCCACCTCAGGAAACCGAAATGCCCATTGATTAGTATCTGGGCAAATATTTGTAATGAAACATGTCTGTACATGCCGTCAGTCCTCCTCCTAGAGGTAAAGAAAGAAGAAAAGAAAACATCCACACAAAGACGAACACAACTTTTCTCTCATCATTCATTAATTCTTTCTTTCTTTCTTTCTTTCTTTCTCACTCTCTTTCTCTCTCTCTTTCTCCTTCTCTCTTTCTCCTTCTCTCTTTCTCTTTCTTTCTCTCTGTCCATCCTCCTGGCCTCTCTCCTCCTCCCCTTCCTCCATCCCGTTCTGCAGGTAACTTTCCAATGATCAGTGATGACCTGGTCAACTCCTACCACCTGCTGTTGTGTGCCCTGGACCTGGTCTTCACCAACGCTCTGCTCTGCAACGCCAGGAGAGACCTGCTCCATCCAGACTTTAGAGGTACCTTGAGTTATGCGCTCTGTGCTGATTTGTTTCTCTAAAGACGATGTGAAACGGCGTTCATACATCTTACTTCCTTGATATGGAACGTGATTTTGATCCCTTAGGATTTAATTGGATTGTTTAAAGGTTAGACAACCTGCCAGACCATTTGTTATATGAGGGGAGACAGCATACTGTATGTTTATGTTTACACCAAATAACATGCACATACATTATTTATATGAATTATAATTGTTTCCCTCTTCAAAATGTTTTATGCTGGTGAAAGGGTTACTGAAAGAAATATGTTTATAGAGGGTAAAATTGTAAAAATAGTTTGAGAACTACTGCTATAACAGACTATAGTCGGTTAGAGAGGACATCAATCAGAATTAGATAGGAAGCCTGGCTGCAGTTTATTTTTCACAGGCAGCTTCCTCTGTGGGCAAACTGCAGCCCCCCATGTAAACACACCCTTTTGTAGCACCACTTGTAAAGGGAAAGGCTGTGATCCCTGATAATGATTTGCACACACACACACACACACACACACACACACACACACACACACACACACACACACACACACACACACACACACACACACACACACACACACACACAGTCTTATCACGTCTCCCAGTCTGCCTACTGTCTGAGAAGAAATACCGTGCTTGTAACAGGTCAGGAAATACAGATGAAAGGTACATTTTACAGTCGGTATAGAAACTCTCACGGTAGTATTATAACAATATATGGTGATTTAAGTTACAAAATCTGACAATAACTGTTTCTTTTATCCTATCCCATATTTACATACATACATACATACATACATACATACATACATGCATGCATGCATGCATGCATGCATGCATGCATGCATGCATGCATGCATACATACATACATACATACATACATACATACATACATACATGCATGCATGCATGCATGCATGCATGCATGCATACATACATACACTTTGTGCCCACTTCACTTCCTTCAAGTCAAGTCTCTCTCTGCCCCTCTCTTTGTCTATCTCTCTCTCTGTCTCTCTAACTGTGTGTGTGTGTGTGTGTGTGTGTGTGTGTGTGTGTGTGTGTGTGTGTGTGTGTGTGTGTGTGTGTGTGTGTGTGTGTGTGTGTGTGTGTGTGTGTGTGTGTGTGTGTGTGTGTGTGTGTGTGCTCCAGGCCTTCCAGAGGAGTTCAGCAGTAAGGAGTACAGGCCGGCCCCGGGGCCCTACTGCCTGTTGGGGAAGCTGTGTGAGCTGCACGATGGCCTGGCTCTGGAAGCCAAAGGAGTAAAAGAACACTTCTGGAAACCCTTCATAAAGAAGCTCTTCCACAAGAGGGTACACACACACACACACACACACACACACACACACACACACAGTATAGTCTGAGTGTGTTTGAGGAAGACATTTTGAATGTGTGTGTTCTACAGATCCTGAAAGGCAGAGAGGACAGCTTGACAGGCTTTCTGGACCCCATGAACTTTGGAGAAAGTTTGTATGTCTACTCTCAAGTCTATTCTAGTCTAATCTAGCCTTCATTATAGCTAACTAACATAAAATAGCATAGCACAGCATAGCAGACCGCTGCTATGAATAGCAGACCGTTGCTATGGATGCTATTACCAACCGTAGAATCTAACAGACAATTTTTTGAGCAGAAGCAATAAAATAAAATAAACATTGTTATATTTTGTATCAAATTATTGATTTCTTTAGTCAGTAGCCATAATAATTAAATACATAAGTAATAAGCGGGATAATGTTCAGCACGCTGGTCATTATTGTGAAGTATTCCCCTTCAGGGTTCCCTCTGTCAGGGTTTATTTCGCAATAATGGCCGGCTCACTATATGATTCCTTACATATCATAGTACAGCATAGCATGACATTAGTGTGCTGCGGCTATCACTGTGTTCTCAGTGCATCGCTGAGCCGCGTGTATGAGGAGCACATCCTGGCCACTGGCAGCCTGGACGAGAGGATCTTCACCGGGGAGGGGGCCAACGAGGACATCGGGACCCCAGCACCGTGCCTCAGCGATGGGCCGGAGAACCAAGACACCACCGCCTATAGGCTGCACACTAGTCTCACTGTACGGAAACACACGCACACACACACACACATACACACACTGTGTACAGCTTGACATGTAGTGACTTGTTGCTCTTGATTTAATTTCCATGATGTCTCCTCCGTGTTTTTGTGCTAGAGAGATTATTTTGGTCATTTTTATTTCTGAGCTAAAAAGAGGCACGAGAGTGTAGTAGCCAGTGTGTTCGACTCCCTGCTGAAATGTACCCTCATTGCTCACTTTTGAATGCAGTTTTAACTTTCTAACAGGAGTACAGGTAAAACTGCACTCACCTGTCCTCTGTCTGTGCTCAGGCCTCGGCCCTGAAGGTCTCCACGCCACTGTCCAGCAGGAAGTACCCACCAGACGCCCGCCTGTCCTCTCCTGTGTCGTCAGCCATCCAGAGTGTGGGCCGGCTCCACAGCCTGCTGACAGGGGCCACACAGGGGCCCAGCGCCACACTCACCAAGATCCTCGGGTAACGCCCAGGGGACAGGATAGGGCTGTGTGTGTGTGTGTGTGTGTGTGTGTGTGTGTGTGTGTGTGTGTGTGTGTGTGTGTGTGTGTGTGTGTGTGTGTGTGTGTGTGTGTGTGTGTGTGTGTGTGTGTGTGTGTGTGTGTGTGTGTGTGTGTGTGTGTGTGATCACAATCAGCTTATCTCTCTGTACGCTCCACAGAGCCTGTGCCAGGGACCCCAGTGATGTCATCAGTTCGAGACTGAAGGAGATGTTCCAGACCTTCTGCCAACACTATGAGGAACAGAGCCTTGAGGGCCAGGGGATGGGAAAAGGTGTGAATACATATATATACACGCACACACACTCTCTCTAACTGTGCATCACATCCAAAGAGTTTATATAATTTGATTTACTTTTCTTTTTTCTTTTATTTACAGTTTAGTAAAATCTGTTTTGCCATGGATACAACTATAACGAGTCAACTTGTTTTAATATCTAATATTGCTTGCTAGGGTAATGTACAGACTGTTATGGCTAGATAACAGAGATGTTTCTCTTTGTAAGTCTGGATAGTTGTGCATTACCACACAGTGAACCCCTCAATTGGGTTTATTATGGCTATTTGATTTAAGAGGAACATTTGGAAGAACAGGTATGACAATCACATGCACACACATACACAGACACCTTAGCAGGAAAGTATAAGTGAAACGTGATTTCATTCAGCCACACACCATACATACACACCAGCTACAATGGCAGCCGTTAATCAAGATTTATCTGAGAAATGGTGAGAAGTTTGGGGGTCTGCTTCTCTCTTAAGACGTGGCAGTGAAATTCTTCCGGCTGGGGGAGGCGCTGTACTACAAGATGTTGGAAGCCATCGTGGAGAGAGAGAAGATGATCCTGGGAGATGGTGACCTCTCTGTGAGTATGCTTCACATGCACCACACAGCTGCTGCTGCTAGCACAGGTTAGCTTAAGCCACGGACACACTATACGATTTTTAAAGTCGTAAGATCACTGTACCGTTCATACTACACGACTTGCTGTCTTGTAATCGCGAGGCTTTCAGTCGTTGTGTTGTTTACACTACATGACTGATCGGCGACAGGGGGTCACATACTACAAAATATTTTATATATATATATATATATATATATATATATATATATATATATATATATATATATATAAAAAATATTTTGTAATGGTTTGCTTGAAGAGTACTTGTTTACTCAAGTACACGTTTGCACTCCTAATAGATGGTGTGTGTGTGTGTGTGTGACAGGGCATCCTAGAGCGCGATATCTTCCATGGTTCTCTGATGGCCTGTTGCCTGGAGATCGTCATCTTCTCCTACAGACCCCCGGGAGACTTCCCCAACATCCTGAGCATCTTCAAGATCCCTGCCTACCACTTTTACAAGGTACACACACACACACACACCAAACTTGGAAAGATGGATATATGTATAGGAGCCTTCCGCAGTGTCTAATGGGCCATGCAAATGCCAATAATATGGTTTCACTCCCCAAAAGTCTTTGTCTTTCATGAAATGCCTATCTACCACAGTGCTTTCTTCTTTAACTCTATCCATTCTTTAATTCTACCCTTTTATTGGAGTTTTTAATTTGCATTGAATTTCTAAAACCCATTAACAGAAATGTGAAATACTGAGGGGGACTCGTCCTTCTAGTTTTTAGACATTACTACATACAGTGCTGCTAATGCAAGACTGCATAATAATCTTTCATTGTCCACAAATGTGGAAATGTGCCTTCGGCTTCACATGTTGTTTAACACATATCACAGTAAATCACAATAAGTACAGGTTAGTTAAAACATATCACAGTAAATCATAATAAGTACAGGTTAGTTAAAACACATCAAAGTAAATCACAGTAAGTACAGGTTGGCAAAAACTAGTGCTGTCAAACGATTAAAATATTTAATCGCGATTAATCACATTAATGTCATAGTTACTACTACTACTACTACTACTATGGCCGTTCCTGTCGCGTGCGACAAACTACTTCCCATTTTGAGTGTCTCTCTTCCAAGAATAACTTGTAGGCCTCCTGAGAGGCTCTGCAGCCGTTGTTGATCGCTGCGCGCCAGTTGGATCTCTCACTTGCAAGAGCCTCCCAGTTGTCCAGATTGATGGAGAAATATTTAAGGTCCCTCTTGATGACGTCTTTGAAACGTAGGCGGGGGCGTCCTTGTTTGCGTGGGGCATTGGCTAGCTCGCCGTACAGTAAGAGTTTAGGGAGGCGAGCATCATCCATTCGTTGAATGTGCCCGGCCCATCTGAGATGACGTAGGCGAATGATGGTGTACAGGTCACTGGAGCCTGTTTTCTCTAGTATAAATGAGTTTGGGACATGGTCATTCCAGCAGACACCCAGTATGGAGCGAAGGCAGCGGAAATGAAAGGCATTGAGGCGGTGTTCATGTCTTCGGTATGTGGTCCATGACTCAGCGTGCTTGTTGTTTTGCTTCCGGTCTAGCTAGATCCATTGTGGTGCTGTAGTTTTTCTAACATTACTAGTTGTTGCAACAGCTTGTGAAAAAAACTACACGAGGCCAAAATAACGTTAATCTCGAGATAAAAAAATTGACGCCGTTAAAATGGGTTTGCGTTAACGCCGTTAAAAACACGTTTAACTGACAGCACTAGCTAAAACACATCACAGTAAATCACAATAAATACAATACAATAATAAATAACACAACATGCAGACAGCATAACGGACATGGTTTCAGTGACTACCATAACAACTCCCCCTTGTGGCTAGACATGGAAGCACATATACATGTCGTGTGTGTGTGTGTGTGTGTGTGTGTGTGTGTGTGTGTGTGTGTGTGTGTGTGTGTGTGTGTGTGTGTGTGTGTGTGTGTGTGTGTGTGTGTGTGTGTGTGTGTGTGTGTGTGTGTGTGTGTGTGTGTGTGTGTGTGTGCAGGTGATAGAGGTCCTGGTGCGTGCCGAGCAGGGCTTGTTCCGTGAGGTGGTGAAGCACCTGAACCAGGTGGAGGAGCAAGTGGTGGAGAGGCTGGCCTGGGGCGCTCGCTCTCCACTCTGGGACACACTCCGTCACGCTAAGGACCCCGCCCCCACCTGCCAGGAGGTACACTAGCCTCACTCACTCGACCTACCAGAACCTATTGATGATGGGGAAAAAATCTTCAAATGTATCAAACTAATGAACTTCCATGGACTGCATTATGTATTAAATGTTAAATGTTTTTTTACACCTATATTTTCTTTATGTATTTTTTATAATTATATATATATTTTTTGATATAATTGTTTATGAATTCATGCATAACAGCAATTTTTTCTGGAATTAGGCAATGAATAAATTTGACCTAGCAACATTAAAATCAAATGATGGACAGCACCATTACTGGTATACAATGAATAAAAAATGAATGGATGTCAGGTGATGGCGTGCAAACCGTCACTCATTGGATCAAATCCCTGAGTCTATGTTTGGTGTCCCAGGAGTTAGATTCATTGTATGTAGTGTTGCACCGATACCGATACTAGTATCGGGAGGGGCCCCGATACCGCGCTAAAATGCTGGCATCGGAATCGGCGAGTACGAACAAATAATGCGCCGATGCCATTTACATATTAATATGAAACTTGGAACGCAGCGCTTTGCGTCTTTCTCTCCCTTCACTCACTGCTGCGTGTGATCACACGTGTTCAGTGCATGCCGTGCCAAGCAGCTATCCTATTGGCCCACTCCGGCCGCCCGGCCGCGCATGTTGACCGACCGACAAGCGACGACGACAAAGTACCAAAAAAAAGCAAGAAAAAAAAGCACCGGAGACGCGGAGGGCGCGCGGTTCAGTTCAGTTGTATTCCTGAACAGAGGAGGACCGGGGTGTACTGTTCCTTTAAGTGGGGCTGCTGTGTGTTCTAGGTGATGCCCCCCCGGTATCTAGAAGAGAGCGATGCTGGCAGCAGGTCCCACAGCTCCCCTGCCACCCCTGTCAACCGCGTGCCCGACCTCAGCGCTAGCAGCACCCTCAAAGGTGGGTGTCACAAATCCAACGTGCACGGATGCGTTTTTTGGTCAAAACAAACACGGGGTGACACATATGGCAACAGAAACAGTAGACTATGTAAGACAAGGATGATGAAGCTATGAAGCTATTTCAGCCCCTAACCCCCTGTCCCCACCTCCAGGTGTGTCCCCCTCCCCCACCAGCCTGCTGGACAGGTACAGCTCCCCCCCCAGCAACGTGGCTCGGCGCCGTCTGTTTGTGGACGCCTCCGACGGCGGCGCCGGGCCCCAGACCCGGACCACCCAGCCCACCTTAGTCACCACCATCCCCGCGGGACAGACCGTGGTCACCATGGCGACCGCCACTGTCACCGCCAACAATGGGCAGACGGTGCACATACCCGTGCAAGGTGAGATCAAGGTTTTGCCTGTGAACACCCCCCACACACACACACAGCTCTCATTTAAATGTAGTCCGTTGTTTAGAGGGACCAATGGAACAAAGCCATGGTCATCATTGTCACCTTTGACCCTGCAGGAATAGCCAATGAGAGTGGCGGCATCACGTTCATCCCGGTCCAGGTGAGCATGACGGGCCAGGGGGCAGCCACACTGCAGCCTCTCTCGGCCCAAGCTCTGACTGGCGCCCTCAGCAACCAATCGCCTGCTGCCAAAACACAGAACAAGCCGTCCGGCGTGCCGCTGAAGAAAGGCTCCCTGTCGCTGTTCTTCAGGAAGGTGAGACTCCCAACAACCGGTCGCCATAGCAACCCACATGACATAGTCTACACAAGGGGGGAAACAAATCTTTCCCGTTACTGAAATGACCTCACCAATCATGATATATGATATCATGAAACGTGTTGAGACCCAACTTGTCTGTTGGGAACATTTTAGTCTGAAATTCAAACACATTTCATGGTAGTCATTTTCTCATTTCTATATTTCTTCACACTTCTATTTTTCTTTTTAGTGGAAGCAATAAAATAATATTTAAATCAATAAAAACATTTGTTATTGTTATATTTTGTCAAATGATTGATCTCTTTAGTAAGTAGCCGTGTAATAAGCGGTTCCTGCATCACCCTGTCAGGGTTTATTTCACAATAATGACCGGCTCGCTGTACATTACCCCTTACTTGGCACTGGAGGATCACAATCTATTGACCCCCCCCCCCACCCTTGCCTTGTCCTCCAGGTGTACCACCTGGCCAGCCTGCGGCTCAGAGACCTGTGTGCCAAGCTGGACATCCCCTCCGAGCTGCGTCAGAAGATCTGGACGTGCTTCGAGTACTCCCTGGTCCACTGCACCGACCTCATGATGGACCGTCACCTTGACCAGCTCCTCATGTGTGCCGTCTACGTCATGGCCAAGGTCTGCTGTTCTGTGTCCCTGTTGGTCTTTTGTGTAGTTTCTGCATTTGTGTACTGTGTTGTTGACTGGAGTTTGAGAAAGAGGTTGATGGAAATACTGGCGAAGAGCTACTTTAATGGTGCTTTCACACCGGAGCGTTTCCCCCAATTGGACGGTTCGTTTGGGTTGGTGTGAACACTCTGGTCTGCTTGAAAACAGGGGGTCTCGGTCCGCTTCCGAAAATATGCTTCAGTTCGCTTTAGGTGTGAACGTGAGCCGAACGAACTATGGGAAGCGAACCAAAAAAGAGTGCATTATAAGTCATTGTCAAGTCAGGTAGACGGAAACAAAAAAGAAAAATTAGTCCTGGTCAGACGTGGGGCAAGGAGAAGGTTAAAACCCTTATTGAAATGTGGTCTGATAATCACATCACACAGATGCTTATGTGGAAACAATAATTAATTATTTAGTGATAGAATGTTTGTAAGGGGTTTCTGTCGCACGGTAGAGCAATGTGCACAAAAGTCAAGAAGCTTCGTCAACAATATATATATTGTCCAAAAACCAGGAAGCAATTTGTTGAGTTCACCTCGGAGTTACTGTCCATGGACGATTGACCTTCTCGATCACGAGGTGTGTTTACAACGTTTGGCAGTTGTAAACAAACGTATCAGCTTCACCCCTGAATCGGACCGAGTCTACCGAACTATCGGTGTGACTGCGCCCTAAGTGAACCTAGAGTTGCTCTCGTGTATCTACAGGTCACCAAAGAGGACAGATCTTTCCAGAACATCATGAAGTCCTACAGGACCCAGCCGCAAGCCAGCAGCACCGTAAGGCCGACTTGTCTCTTCTGTAGCCCTACGAAGGACTAATGTTGTCCTTCTATCTGTGCTTTCTCTTTTCAACTTAGTTTTTATTGAAAAGCTTTTCATGACATTTATATATCAACTTTGTGGATTGTGTGTGGTTGATAGCTGGTTTACAGCCTCACCCTGGGTCAGACTGATTAGACTTTGGGCTGGGTGGCGCTGCAACACCTCTGGTGCAGAGCAGTCATGGCACCCAGGATAAACCAGCTGTCAACCACACCCACTCCACAAACGTATTCAATCAATCCTTCCCTTGAGCAAAAGTATAATACAAATACAAATAATGATTAAATAATAATTAACAAAACAACAGAAATTACAATTCTAATGTAATTACAATAGTTGTGGTAATTGGACATATATTGGCATCCTTTCTCCAATGAAAAATCTTAAACTCCACATAAAGAAATGGACATTAAAATGCTAACTATCTGCATTTTGACTTTGTCAACTTTGTACTTAAAATCGTATCAGTGTCTTCTCAACTACTTAAAAAGTAGTCTCCTGCTTAACGTCCCTTCATCAAGCAGTAAAGCATTTGTTACATCTCAAGTTCATTGAAGTTAGAAAAACTTTAGGTTATTCACTCTCCGTGACATTTATTTATTGGTTTATTTTCCAGGGGCAATGCACACCAATCAACAGTCAAACTGTAAATGAGCCTTTCAGGCTAGTTTCATTATCACATTGAACATTTTTGAACATTCAGACGTGGCAACTGTGACCGTTTTAAGTTGCCCAACTTGGGTAAATGATGCAGCAGGAAAGGTGGTTATAAGGATAATCAAAACTCTATAGTTGAGGTATTTAACAACAAGGGGTTGGGGAGGAAACAAGTCCTTCCCAGTCAGGTTATTCATCTTTTCTTTCTTTCTTCTGGAACAGAAAAACACAAACTTAAATCAAACTCTCACAGCAATCTGCTTTTAAACTCGCTTGTTACTTTTCACTTGCAGAGAGCATGCCAGGTCCTTTCTGGTGTCTCGCTATCTCTCTCTGTTCTTTTGTTGAGGCCATACAGTATCTATAGGCCCCCCTTGTGCCTATTGTCAATGGTGCTAGGTTCAACTTTATTGTATAACCATAACCGTCTGGTTGTGTGACACTGTTCACTGCATGACAGTGACACTACTTTACTGTGTGCCTCTCAGGTCTACAGGAGTGTCTTGATCTCCGAGAGGAGGCGAAACCTTTCAGACGGCAACAAAGTCGGCAAACAGAAGACCCCTAGCAGCAAAAACCAAGAGCAGGGTAAGCTGGACCCAGTGTGTTTTGACGAGGTCACCCAGAAGTCACAGAGAGGGAGCTTAACCCTAACATGCTTCTGTTAATCCATCTACATCTACATGTTACATTTGATAACAGTGGATGGAATTGTTGTGGTTATTATCCTAGTGTTGCTAGTCATTTCATCGATCACAAGCAGATGCAAAGTGCAATGTGTGCATGTGTCTTTGCTGTCAACTAAATGTCCGTTGAGTGGTTTTCTTTCTGTTTTTTCTGAACAATTTGTTCAAAAATAAACGCTCTAGTTTGATCATTAGCATGTTTGAAGACTGAAAAAGGGTTCACTGTATTGATGAACAATATACACTGAGAAATGTGAATGATGTCACTGTGTTGACATGGTAGTGGTTAATGATGTGAATGATGTCACTGTGTTGACATGGTAATGGTTACGGATGTGAATGTCCCTGTGTTGACATGGTGATGGTTAATGATGTGAATGATGTCACTGTGTTGACATGGTAATGGTTACGGATGTGAATGTCCCTGTGTTGACATGGTGATGGTTAATGATGTGAAGGATGTCACTGTGTTGACATGGTGATGGCTAATGATGCGAATGATGTCACTGTGATGACGTGGTAATGGATAAAGATGTGAATGATTTCACTGTGTTGTCATGGTAATGGAGAGAATGTTCAAGTATGTGGTGGGTCCTGGGCCACACATACCTCCACAGGAGGGTCATGGTATGTCCCCATGAAGTGTGGGATCCCCTGCTCTAGATAACAATGCTAATAGTCTAGCTAGATCTTTCTAGTCTGCAAAGCAACACACAACGTATCAGGAGGAGCGGAACACCGAATTGAAGAACACCAATCATACGGAGGAAGCAGAAAGATGGCAGGTGTTTTACTTTTGCCCATCTCTTGACACTGTTTGTCCACCTCCATCCTCCCCCCCGCAGGTCTCAGCTCCTCCTCCTCCTCTTTGATGGACCAGGAGGACCGCGGGGACCTGATCCGCTTCTACAACCAGGTGTACATCACGCCCATGCGCCACTTTGCTCTGCGATACTCCCTGAGCTCTCCCTCTGCAGGGGTAAGACTCTCTGGGGGGTGGGGGGGGGGGATTAGGGGGGGCAGGTGGGTGGGTAGGTTGGGGGGGGGGGGGGGTTGGGTCGGTAAGTGAGGGGGTTAGTGGGGTTGTGGGGGGGGCTATTCATCCAAGGACTAGTATTTTGATTCAAAACTAGGGCCAAGCCTGAGTTTTCCTTCCTACTAATCCTGCCATTTTTCTCTGTCTGTCTGTCTGTCTGTCTGTCCCAGGTGGATTCTCCCCCACTGTGTCCGTACCCCAGCCTGAGGTGGGGTGCGGCCCGTCGGGTGCTGCTGTCAAGTAAACACTGCGTCTACGTCTTGCCCCACAAGGCCAGCAGCCCCGCCACACCCTCCCCCCGCCACAACATATACTACTACATCAGCAACAGCCCGTCAGATGTGAGACACACTCACACACACATGCACACCACACACTTGCGTACAGACACACGTACACACATACTCATTCACTCACACACTCAGCCACTCACTCACTCACTCACTGACCCCCTCATACACTCACTCAATCACAGACATTATTATCATATAGTAACTCACAATACATGTAACATGCAGACAAAAACATGAATCTATAATACAATACAGTAAATATATAGCCCTCCTTTCATTTATATACGTGTCTGCACATTTTGTTCATGACAAAGTTGAAATTGAATTGAATAAAATATATAAATATAGAGTGAGTACATAAATATATATTGCATAAATATACAGTATATTACACAGTGTGATATTTGTGTCCTTCACCGCCCCCTGCAGCGCCTCCGGGAGATCAACAGCATGATTCGCACGGGTCGGAGTCCCAGCAGGAAGCACAGTCTGCCCCTGGAGGAGGAGCCAGAGGCCAAGAAGGCGTGTCCAGAGAACCACTCGGCGCTGCTCCGCAGGCTGCAGGACGTGGCCAACGACCGTAGCTCCTCCCACTGAGCCCCGCCCCCCCCCCCCCCCCCCCCCTCTTGTCACGTTAACATTTTTTAAGCAAAGTCATTTATGTATATAGTCGTAGGCCGGGGTCTGGAGAGTGAAGGTCTCAACTGGACGAGCTAAACACAGAAACCATCTTCATTCTCCCCCTCGCATTGTCAGACGTATCTAATGGAAGCAAAATGGTTTCTTTTTCCTTTTTGACCTGTTTTGATGACTACGCCTCTGTGCACAATAAGGTCTTGGTCTTCATCCTTTGTCCCGTCTACCGTGACACAATTTCTGTTCTCTTACTTCCTATGAGGGGAGTACGCCAGTTAACAGTCCCCGGAGTGAGTTGAATAAGAACATTAAAACGACAACAGCAACAAAGAGAATAAATAGAGTTTTTTGACGAAGGATTTGACAAAGCAATATCCGAAACATGTACCAGAGACAGATATCCCTCTATCAGAGGTCCTTCCCTCTCTCTCGCCTCTCGCCGTTAAACCCATGTAACCGAAACGGACATCGCTTCCTCCGAAGCATGCTGGGAAGTCCCACCCCTCTCTTGCCAATAAACACACATTCAAAGCACCTCATTCCAGGTGTTCTGTCGAGAGATGGGACCGCCTGGGAACGAGGTTTCGCTGTTCTGTTAAAGCTGCATTATGCTTTCTGCACGGACATGATGATTCTGCTGATGCAGAATCGTGGCGAACAAACGTCTGGAGCTTTCATACTACGTTTTCAAATAAAATAAAAAATATATATTTTATGAAGTGAAAAAAAAGGTAGATGGGCTAAAAAGTGTATAAAGTGTGTTTTTTAATACTATAATGTAAGTGCAGATCATGGTAGTTGCAGATCTCACTCTTTATTAAGTTAACCGTTTTAATAATTTGTACTCCTATTTCCTATCCACTGTGTCTGTTTCCATATAAAGCTTTGAATAAATCGTAGGACCCAATAGATATAGGTATGCACACACCCCATGGCAGAAAGAAGCACATTCCTCTCTATCATAGGAAACACCTCTCTATTTGTGGAATAAGATTTTTTATAAAACAGATGCCTAATTCTGCCTGCCAGTTACTTATTTCGCATCATCTTTCTACATTGGTATAGGCGGAGGTAGCCTACTTATTTAATACAAAATATAATTACACAGATTATATTGACTTTAACATTTACATTTTCTCATTCCTACTACCCCAAATATAGGCTAAATGCAATGGTGGACTGGCCCTTTAAGTATGGTTACATTAGGCTACCAATGTCACTTTATAGATCAACCAATACAACACTTCACTGCACTTATAGAAGCAGCTGCAATCTCAGAGAGACACACAGAGCAATTTTTACTTTGCTCTGTACTTGGTGTGATCTCTATTATACATGCTGTGAACTACAACTGTTAACAATAAAAACGTTTGTACATGCCATTTGTCATTCTTCACTAATTGAAAAATGTTGAAACCAGGGAATCGAGGGGCGATTGGTGAAGAATTGGAGATAAATGTACTTTATAATTCATTTTTTGGCCAAAGAGTATTCAACAAAGTAAGCCTCATGTCTTTCCCATGCAGGTGAAAGACTTCAGCACCGGACAGCGGCCATACATCCATACCATATGCAGGTTATATGGGTCATATGCAACATCAGACTACTGCGCGTTGGTCATAATTTTTCAGATGAAATGGCTATCGCAACGTCAGAAATAAAATGAATAGTATCCTACGTGCAGCCAAAACTAGTCAAGTGCAATGCATTTAGCCTGTTCCTGTTCAACTGTGCACACACTTGTCAAACGGACTGGCTGTCATCACCATCCTTAGTGGTGATATTTCTGTTGAATATAACATGAATGTAACTTGCACCTGCACGGTCAACAGCCAGGTGACCAAGACAATTCAACGCTCATGAATTTGAGAGGGGAGGTTTGATTCAAGTCAGTTCATAAGATATTGGTTGTATTGGTTGACCTGGAGGCGTCACCGCTGTCGCTCATAACACTAGTGATGGGTGTGTTACTTTTACATCCCTGTGTTAGGCGTCCAGTGCTGCCCCCTGCTGGTCAGTCGCAGTATTGATGGTCGTTGGTGAATATGGGAGCTCTACTGATGTGGAGATGAAAGGACACGACTGGTGAGTGTAACGACCAAAAGGAGGGACATATTAAAACATAAGTGACCTTAATATTAAATGCATATTACATATCTTGTGCTCTCGGGCCCGAATTTTAAAACATAACTTTTAGAAATTGTCTCCATTGATTCTTCCATACTGAAGTCATATTCCTTATGAAGGAGAAGTAGGACCCTGGATGTAATATCAAGTGGACATAAAGGATGTGGAATCACAGCTCCTTTGACCCAAGGCACACTGACGCCACCACAGTCATGAGAAAGATGTTTTTAGACAATAAATAAAAGATGTATTCAAATACAATCCCATAGTGTGAAAACAATGATTGCATCAAAAGGTTACACACTAATTGAACACCAATTATCTCTCATACTCCATGAGTTATTTGAATGTAAAAGTACTAAACATGTAGGCCTAATGTTTCGGGGTACCCCATGAAAATAATGTATGAGTAGATGCAATTTCCTACAACTCATTATATGTTTGGTAATTCAAACTGGCTACTCGTAGTCTGAAACCACAAATCTGAATGCAAACAGAAATGAGGGCACTCAGTGAAGTAAACATGTTGGCTCAGATGAGTCTCTTTGGCCCTCAACGATTTTCCAAGTACTACTGCTTGGTGCAGTAAGCAGCTCAACAAAGCAGCCTAAAATATAATACTGGCACTCTTTTGACCCTGTACATTGTATTTATAGTGTGTAGTCTACAGATGTGTGTTTAGGGTTCAAGCCAATAGAGCTGAAACTCATTGTTTTCCTGCTGGTTTAGGATTGTTCTTCTCCAGCCACGTGAGCCAATGAGATGGTAAATGCTAGAAAAATTGAACTCAAAATGAAACCATAGGCTCTATAATAGCAAACTTCAGGTCAATAAACTTAAATAGTACATACAGTATATAAGTACATGGACCGTGTCGACCCATTTCAATCGTGATAAAGTAGATTGTAATACGTATGCCGTGTTACAATCTAGCAGCCTTGGGGCCCCAGGCCTGCATGCAGTTGGTCTTTGGGCCCTACGACGATGATCATCTATCATGAATCTATCTTTCATCTATCATGATCATGATCTCTTATGTTGGAGTGGATTCATAACAACTCAACTCCATTGTGGACAATGTGTGCCTTTTCTTATTTCTAAATCGTACGATTCTGCTTGTTTTCAGTTTATTATCTTGCTAAACTGTAACTAAACTTGCTAAACTTCATTGTAAAACTTTCACCACCTGACAATAAAGGCTATATTATTATTGTATCTTTTACCACTAGATGGTGCTGAGTTTTGGCAGAGCAAATATAATGAAAATAGGGGATGTTGTAATCTCTTTTTTTACCTTCTTTTTTTTTAACCAAAAATATTTCAGTCAGGGCTTGGGTCTTTTAAGATAAATCTTACTCTTTCAACAATGTTGGAACAATGTATTCACCATGGTGAACATTGTGCAAGTTAGAAAAACCTGAAAACAAAAGCCACTGAACTTGATTGTACCACCAGGGTCGAAATCAGAACTTAACTCAGAACTTGACTCAACAAGGCCTCCGAAATTCAAAAAGATACAATGCATTACATTGTATTATGTTTAGAACGATTACATCCATTACTAGCTTGTCATTATTGTGTTATGTCCACCTGTCACCAATACAGGCTGTGACGTGACAACCTGGGCGTGGTCTCAGGGGCCATCAATGAACCAATCAGGGAGAACAAAAGAAGAGCTGGAGAAGCCACACATGATGAGAGAGGTTGGTGACAGAACGTACTTTTGACTGTCTGTAGACATACTGTATACTAAAACACAAATCGGCCACACGTAGTAGTCTTTTTAGTATAGTCGCAATAAAGCCCAATATTATAAATGGAAGATTCGTAATGCGTCCAATTCTTTTGACCACTTTGTAGGCAAATGTTGTATCCTAATGGAAATAGGCCTATGAGCCACATAAGTTACTTTAGTAGTGTTTCAATCTGACCAGCCAAATAACTGAAAACAAATGAAGAGTTCTTTTCCAAAACGCATTAAACACCAAATTTTTAAAAAAATGAGTTTATTATGCCATTTTGCTGTGCACTGAACACTGTTCCATCGACATTGCATGCCAAATCACTATATTTCCTTGTTTAAAATGTACTGCAAGATGCCGTTTCTATCCAAAACATGTGTGGGTCTAGGTAAAAAAATGTGTTTTCCTGAAAACTGTCAAAATGGATTTAATGCGTTTTGGAAAAGAGCTCTTCAAATGCATGTTTCAAGTGTGTGAAAGACATTTGTACCATTGACCCAGCCACATACCACCTAAGTGGCTTTGCTGGGCCCCTTTGACGCAGGTAGAGTTGGTGTACACCAGTTTATTAGAGAGTTGGCAAGATGGTACACGGCCGAGTAGCTGTTACATGTCAGAGCCTCTCTCCCCGAGTGTGTGTGGGTGATAGCTGGTTTATCCTGTGGGCCTTGACCCCTGATGCACCACCGGTGTTCAGCCTCATCCAGCCCAGAGTCCAACCAGTCTGACTCGGACCAGGTGAGGCTGTAAACCAGCTATCAACCACACACACTCCACAACATTGTTTAATCTCTGATTGCGTGATTTATTTATTTTATTTTTAAAGCAAGGCTTTATTGAGAAAAGTATCCTTCCACGTCTGTAACGTCCTGATCCACCATATGTTTTGACCACAGTGGATTTTAAGACACAGTATTAAATATTTACAAGCATGCTATAAAACCCTACCCTCGTGAGACCATCCAAATATTCACTTTGCGTTTTGCAAAGTCTGGCCTGTACTTTGTAGTACAGGCCAGACTGGACAGTCATTTTGGGCAGTAATTCTTCGATGCAGATTTCTGTACATCTTTTAACCGTTAAACTTTTTAATCGTTATTCAGTCTACTTTGGATACAAACAGTTTTTGTTTGCCACAGGCCGAGAGAGGCTCATGAATGGCAGCGTTACCCCGGTCTAAAGCAACGCAATTTCCAGTCTTTACTTCTTATGAGCTCTGTATGCCAGTTAACAGTCCCTGGGGCGAGAACAATAAGAACATGACCAGACGAACTAGTCAAGGAGAGTAAATGTTAAGTTTTGATGAATAATTTGATAAAGCAATAACCGAAACATGTAACGGAAATGGATGTCCCTCCCTCTCTCCCGCCTTTGCCAGTAAACCCATGTAACTGAAAGTCCCGCCCTCTCTCAACAAAAATGGTTATTTAGAGCCCCCCGTGGGAACGAGGTTATGTTCGTCATCAACTGAAAATCCCCCCCTTGTTGACTCGGACAGCGATGGTCCGTCCACACGCGCCCCCGCGCCTCCCCTGGCTAGCTTGCCAAGTCAATGTGGGAGAAATCTTTCACTGGGCCAGATGGTGTCAGGAGTCTCCCAACTGTTCATATAGTAACTGGCCCTTGCTGTTTTGCTGTACTGTTATCTGTAAGTTACCGAAATGAAACACAAATGAGAGAAGAGCCTCAATAGGTTTCCTGGGAATCACACAGATTACAATAAACCAAGTTAGTCTGTGGAACAACTGAAGCAAGCAGAATAAAACATCATATTATATAGTGCTGATATGCCTCCCAAGTGGTGTTTTTTCAAAAATACGTCAAGTTATTCAACCTAATTTCACTTCACAATGTTTTAATACACCATTATTTATTCATATGACACTCTGCTTCATATCAGCCAGACCAATTTCTGTTTTTCTCCCGAGAAACATGACCTTGAGCATCTCCCATCTTTCTGGAAACATTTACACTTGATCCCACCAACTTTCGCAAGCATATTCCAAGTAATGACCTTGGATTCTCTTCATATTCTCAATACACCATTGGAATTACTGTCCGGCCATCTGTTCTTGTTTTTGTTTTTTGAGACGCATTGGTATCGATATTGCAACTTGTGTTACACCCGGTGACCAACAGTACGCTATGTTTTTCCACTCATCCTCGTGACATGATTCGTTTATTAGTTATCCTTTAATGTATTTGATTATTAAAAAAATTACCACACTTCAGGCTGGTCCGTATGGGACTGTAAAATATAACCCACACCAGACTGATCTGCTGATCTCATGAGGCTAATAAAACCCATAGTCTGAGCCCTCTTTGACAACAGCCAATACCTGCTCTTGATTTATTTCTACGATAACTCTGATAACAATATCTACGATAACTCTGTATATGGCCACAGCATATAGCCATACATTTCATCTGTTCACTCAGAGGGGATCTTAACCATGAACACCTATAGTGGGTGATGTTGCTAATGTTCTCATTTCAATGTCTGTTTCGTAAACAGGACAAAGAAAGCAAGGTGTCAACTGCTTGCATCTGCCAGTGACCTCATCACTATGGAGACAGAAATTCCTTTTTTTTTTACTATGTCTTTCTTTTACTACTTTGGCAGGGGAGGGAGGGGGGGTGGGGGGGGGGGCTCAGCAAGGGCCCCTAATAACACACACACACACACACACACACACACACACACACACACACACACATTGTTGACTTAAAGTGAATACTTTAAGCCACATCCTTGCATTCACTTTCATACCACATTCTATCATGCAAATGCTTTTTCCCCTCGTTGACAAACTAAACGCCTCCATTTTTCGTGTCAACCAGAGTTATTGTTGTCAGTTGTCAGCCCAGAAACACAAAGCAGTGACAGGGCATGAAATCTTATTGAGTGGCTCTTGCCCTTGCAGCCGAGTCAGAATTGTCCTGCATTACTCATCTGCAACAGCAGAGCTCAGTGCAGGAAACTCATTCTAGACCGTATAGACTTGACATATGCAGTGCTGATTCACCCCAAGATTTGAACTGGTTAGTTGTGATCAGTTACTATTAGATTAGATTAGATTACAGAAAATTACACACGATTTACATTAGATAACAATAAATCGATTTGAATCCATTCAAAATGATTTGATGTAGTTTTCCACAACACTGACTTGATTTCCCAAGAACTCCAATTGCTTTTTGGCATCTATCTAGGTTAGGTTAGGGTTAAGATTTAGGAGAGTACTCCTGTGGTGCTATAGTCATTTACAATGAACAAGAGTAAACTCTTTGCCTTGTTTGGCCCCTGAAGTCTACCAGCAGCAAAGGCCCCCGGGGGCCAGGATGTGTGAGGAAGCTTCATACTGATGACAGTGTTGAAGGGGTGAATCACAGGATGTCCACAGCACACCTGGCGAGAGAGAGAGAGAGAGAGAGAGAGAGAGAGAGAGAGAGAGAGAGAGAGAGAGAGAGAAGGGGAAGAGAGACAGGCAGACAGATATGTATTTGTGTATTGGCGCCCACAAATGAATCATCCATGAATCAAAGGATGTGGTGGACAGTAATTGTCATGTTCTCAGAGCTTCAAAGAGCAGGGAGCATGACAGCACACCTCCACAGCAGCACTCACAGGTGATCTGAGGCGCGCTGAACAATGAAACGCTGCTTATGCTACACCTCTTTTGAACATGCATACAAAAAGTAACATTTGTCTGTTGAAGTTACCTTTTACATTGAAGTGACACAATTGTTCAGAAATGATCAGCCAAAAATAGACACGACAGGAATATGTACATGGCAGCTCCTGAGTACATTTGTGCTACACATGACATTTGTCAAATGTAATTTTCCATATGAGGAATAATTCAATTACATTTTTGATTGTGGAATCATGTAAAATAACTATATTATGAGTGTGGGAAGCTTAGTGCTAAATGAGGATCTATCCTATTGGTCAAGAGGTTTAAGTAGGCTAAATCAGAGTCAATTATTGTTAATAATTATTATTATTCACACAGTGGAAGGATTTGATTCTATTACAGGCTGTATTTGTACAGACAGACAGACATGCGTCCATCGAAAGGAAATAACAAGAGAGACACGATGTAGTAATTAAATAATTAAAACTTTGGTAACACTTTAGATTAGAGACCACATATTCACCATTAACTAGTTGCTTATTAGCATGCCTATTAGTAGCATATTAGCTCTTTATTAGTCATTATAAAGCACTTATAAATGCCTCATTCTGTATGACCATGTTCAACAACTATGAGGCCATTAGTTTCCCCTCAATAACCTCCTAATTACAACTTATTAGGAAGTAAGGAAATTGTCGTTCTATTCTCATGTAACAAAACACAAAACTACAAGT
This sequence comes from Merluccius polli, assembly GCA_030340625.1. NCBI lineage: Eukaryota > Metazoa > Chordata > Actinopteri > Gadiformes > Merlucciidae > Merluccius > Merluccius polli. Next base: position 623,958 of record JAOPHQ010000851.1, on the reverse strand, counting down.
GTTAATAGTGTCCAAATAACTCTACATGAAGTCTTTCTAACTCAGAAGATGTTCCCATTCAAAAGTGGTCTTGCTCATAACTAATATACCAGCAGTTTGACACTTATTAACCCACACAGGTTCCCTATGCTAAAGTTGCCTTCTCTTCACACTTAGTTAATGGTGAATATGTGCTCCCTAATCTAAAGTGTTACCAAAACTTTTTTTAATATTCACATTTTTCACTTTTTCTCCCCCTGTATTGTTATAAACCTATAACAATACAGGGGGGGGGGGGGGGGGGGGGTAAAACAGTCTTTATGTAAAATTGGTATTTTGTAATCGCTTAATCTCTCTCTCTCTCACTCTCTCTCTCTCTCTCTCTCTCTCTCTCTCGCGCGCGCGCACGGACACGCGCCCACGCGCGCCTCCTCTCTCCATCAGTCCGTGTCTCTCAGCTCTGAGAGTGAAACATGTCTCGCAGGAAGCAGCGGAGACCGCAGCATGTGGAGCAGCAGGAGGGGGGGTGCAGGGGTAAGTTGTTAAACCTAACGTCTTCTACTGCGGGCTGTTTGCCGTGCGAGTGGCACTTTTTAGCGAGTGACGAGTGAAGTCACGCTCGTCTCTTTGCGACACATCTTTTTTAATGAATCCCTCGTTAGTTGTTAGTGTTTGCTATAGAAATGTCAGTGACACATTGTCTTTTATTAAGCTTTATTAAATATAGCCTAAAAATTGTTTTTTTCCATTTTGTCAGACGCGTGCAGACAGAATGAAAAATGGCTGTGAATGCATAAAGTGAGAAAAAGCGATCCATGCTGATTTGCGCTGGCCTAATACAAAATCTTACAATTATTTGGTGAATGACAGACATTATATTGGTCTATTTTCTTTAAATATGGCTGTTGCTGACCTTTTAGATATATCCTTTGATCTCTTTTATGAGAGAAAAGATGAAACACAACATGACATCAACTCTTGCCCTGTTCAATCTCACAAACGCTCTCCCTGTCGTTTGTGAAAGCAAAGGTTGATTGATATATGTTATTAAGCCATGTCCATTAAACATGTGTTCATTATTTTTCTTGTATTTCAAGATGATGGTGACCACACCAGTTTGGAGACTGCACCTGAAAATGTCCCTGGTCCTTTTGTCTGCGACCGATGCTGTGAAGAATTCAGCGCGCTGCCAGACCTGAAACACCATGAGAGGTTCTGCTCTTCACATCCTCAGGTTCTGGTTTTAAAACCACACGGGACAACGGGTCCCAGAGAGGATTACGCTGTTCACTGTATGTCCACCACCACAGTCAGGGGGCTGGAAGGGTGCGTGAAGACCTTCGAGATGGGAGACCACATCCCTCACGGTTGTCCAGCACAGACAGATGACAACACAGCATTTGAGAATTGTTCCGGATGTGGAAGTAGTAATTGCAGTTTGGAGACGGCGTATAACACTAGCAGTAGCCATGCTAGCAGTAGTGAACCACAGCAGACAGACGTTCCCTTGAGCACAACAGCTTTGGCACCGTCGTCTGGGACCTCCTCACCACCGGAGATCTGTTCATGGAGAAACACCAGTGTGACCATTGAAAATTTACAGAGCACTAAAGTGGCTGTGGCCCAGTTTTCCCAGCGGACAGAAGAGGACAATGGCCATATAGGAACTGGTACAACAACCGTCTCTTCTCTGCTGGAGCAGGTCATGGCTCTACAGGTTCAGCAGATCCAGCAGCTACAACTAACCAATCAGATTTGTCACCAGGTTCTTCTGTTTGCCTCTGAGAAAGTGAAGATACCTGAGTCTCCTGTAAGCTGTAATCAGGAACCTTCATCATCAAAATCCACTTCGCCACTCATTGATCTTAGTTATAACCTTTCTCAACAGCTTGCTATTGCTGCTCGTACAGCACAGTGCATAGCTACCCAGTCTGGAGACATTGCTGAATTTGAGAAATTAATTTCAAACCAGCAGCAAAGTCTAGGCAGTGAAAGTGTACTGTTCCATTCTGACTCCTTACAAAGTCTTAGAAGGCTAGTGACTTTGAGATTTCAAAAATATTTTTCAAAAGTCGAATGTACGCACCCTGGTAGTCCCAACCCACAATTTAATGATTTCACTTGTACAAAAGGACCATCTTTGGCATTTGGCAAAAATAGCCTAGTTAATAAAACCTCAAATAGCTTACATTTCTCTCAATCTACCAGTCAATTGCAGATTAATTGTAATCCTGTGATAAATATTGTGACTTCCTTGGCTGAACAGAAGAACCACAAATCCATAAATATTACTCTTTCTGGACCAAAGGCCACTTCAAGCAATGGCTTCTTCAAACACAGATGCAGATTTTGTGCCAAAGTGTTTGGGAGTGACAGCGCTTTGCAAATCCATGTGCGATCCCACACAGGAGAAAGGCCATACAAATGCAATATCTGTGGCAATAGATTCTCCACACGTGGGAATTTAAAGGTACATTTTCAGAGACACAAAAAGCGCTACCCCTACATCCAGATGAATCCGTATCCCATTCCCCAACACCTGGACAACATCCCAACCAGCACTGGTATTCCTTATGGCATGTCCATGCTACCAGAAAAATCATCTACACGATGGATATATAACAAACCATGTCCAGACAAAATTACTACCTCCAGTTGGATACAATCAATGGGCTCTACGAAACAACCCTCTCTCATCAAACAAGAAGGGGTATCGTTTTTACCTTCCAGCTCCTGCAATCAGAATATGGTTCACTTGGCTTCGAATGTAAAGAAAACAATGCCCACTGACTCAGCAGAAACTGCACAAGGAAGTGTAATGACCATGAATTGTAGCAATGAAGAAAAAACAACTCTTAATAACGTAATGTTTGAGATGACAACCAGTACTCAAGAGGAATCAAAAGACTATGTATCCAATGACATTTCATCAAGTTGCACACATCCAAATTCTGCTCAGGCAATCCCTTTGTTGAAAACCTCTGATACCTCAAAACCGCAACTACTGTTGGACAACATCAACAAGAAGGTGTCAGACTCCTATGAGTGTATTATCTGCCATCGCCTACTCAGTTGTCACAGTGCTCTGAGGATGCACTACCAGACGCACATCATGGGGGAGCGGCCCTATCTCTGTAAACTGTGTAGCCAGGCTTTCTCCTCCAAAGGAAACCTCAGGAACCACCAGGCTGTTCACCATGCAACATCCACACAGAGGATCCAGCACTCATGCCCCATGTGCCAAAAGAAGTTCACCAATGCCCTTATGTTACAGCAACATGTCCGCTTACACACGGAAGGGAAGACTTATGCTGCACCTCTGTTAAACCAGAATATCTCAAGGCCAATGGGCTGTACTGGAGGACTGCTTAATAAACAGCACAACACTAACGAATCACTGGACTTTTCTGAAGATAGTGGCTCATCTAATGTCAGGTCCTCCTTGTCTAGCAGTTTGTCTTCATCCGTGTCTGATGTGAGTCACTGTGACGACCACAGCATAACAAGTTATGGACTATCGCAACCCAATTGGATTAAGATGGAAGGGGAACAAGATGCAACAGCAGAGCGATATCCTGCATACAATCTTCCCACTTTTGACAATCTCTGTCCAAACAGCAAGACCTTATGTAATTTAAACTCAGAGGGACCATTCCAGACCAATGTCAGCTCAACCACTTTGAACTTCATTGAACCCAGTATTAATCCCTCTGAGATCAAACTATTTAACCAGATTAAGGACACCCCCATCTCTAGCCCTAGTCTTTGTGAAAAGGGGATATTTAAGAACACTGCATGTGATACATGCGGAAAGAGCTTTTCCTGTCAAAGTGCCTTGGACATCCATTACAGAACCCACACCAAAGAGAGGCCATTCATCTGCACAACATGCAGCAGAGGGTTTTCCACCAAGGGGAACCTCAAGCAGCACATGCTCACACATCAAATGAGAGCACTACTGCCATCCCATCTGTTGGAACCTTCACCTCCGAACAAGACATCCACCACTGGCCCGGCTTTGTTCTCCAGGGCTCCGCTCTTCAAGAGAGAAGAGACGGCGCTCCCACATAGAGTTGCTCCAGTCCTCTCATGGCGCTCCGCAGGGGCTTCGTCCTCACTGTGCTCCGCTGTGCCTGCTCGGCGCGTGGCAAAGCAGCACCAATGTAGGACTTGCGGGAAGACTTTTTCCTCATCCAGCGCCTTGCAGATTCACAACAGGACACACACCGGGGAGAAGCCCTTTGCCTGCACCGTCTGCCTACGGGCGTTTACAACCAAGGGGAATTTAAAGGTATGGAAATGTCAAGGTATGGAAGGAAATTATTTCAGCCATACCACAACCTTTTTGTTAATTAATGAGTTATATAATATAAATTGATCTGGTTCCATCAGTTCCATTGGTAGTTTAAGCGTCTATCCGTTGCCCTGTCCAGTAACCCATCTCCTTGTGCAGGTGCATATGGGGACTCACATGTGGAACAGCACCCCCACCAGGAAGGGCCGAAGACTGTTTACAAATGGATCACTGGTGCCTATAGCAAGCTCCTGTAATTCTCCCAGCATTGCCACAAAAGAAGCCAAGGACTACATCCAATCTGGGGGATTGAGTGTACTCCAGGAACCAGTACGCAAACCCTCTTCCCCTGGCCCGGGACAATGAGGACCAGTGATATTTCCAGCATTCAGAGAAAGGAGATGTGTTACCTCTACGGGCCAACAGGACTCATAGAGAGGCCACCTGTTAGGTGTTACTTTGGATAAACTACTGTACAGAGAGCAGACTGACTCACTCTCTCATCATGATTCACTCAAACAAAGTGTTTCTCACATTTTCCTCCCAGATTGTCTAAAGATAACAAAGGATTATTTTTCAGTTAAGTGGATCATTTTGTAATTGTGTCTGCCAGTTACATTTTTTTGTTTCATTGATGTATGTGGAAAAGTTATCCCATGAAAAATGGGATTGCTAATTCATTGTGGATCTTGATGTCTAATATATATTAAAAAAGTACTTCTTTAGTAGTATTTCAAGTATTATACTGAGCATACGTACATGCATAATCATAGTAAACATACATTCATGATGTACTACACTATACTATAGTTAGTATATATTATAGTATAACATCTACATTAACCATAAGCTGCTAAACTGCCTCCCTCTGCTCAATGGTAGTTGTTAACATAATTGCACAATTGAATGGTTCAGTATTTAAATGAACATTATGATTTATAAGCATGATTCCATTGTCTGGGTTTAACAGTTTATCATAGTGAAATGTAATTTATTAAAACCGGTTTTAACTGACAAAAAGTCACAATCAGTCTAAAAACAGAAGAAACCAATTCACAACTCTCTTATCTGACATCTGTGGCTCCAATATTTTGTCTACTATTTAATTGTTTGTCACCTTTATGGTGGGGTTTTAAAACCTGCAATAAAAGACAAAGACATTTTAAAACTTTGTTCAACTGATAGAAATCAGAAACAACCATCCAGCCATCCAGGTACAGCCGTATGTCTTACAACCAAGAAGCTGCGTTCAGAAAATACACGTGTCTATGTTTCTGTATGTTTTTAAAAGTCTGCATTATACCATTCTCTCATCAAATATCCATGTTCTTTGCAGATGACTCACCTACATTCAACACAATTGTATTGATATAGTATTGGTATTTCAAGATCTACTAAATTTATTTATGATTAAAATATTTCAGTATTTTCTTTAATAATCACTTGTGAGAGTGTATTCTTCTAAATAAAGTATATTAATAAGACCTTTTCATCATTTTATTATTCACTATTATAGCACATAACATAGTTTTTTGTTCTAATCTTAGGTGTTTATTTTATTTAAGATAATTTTTCTTTTTCTTATTAGTAAATCAAGTCCACATGTGCTCAGCACCTTGAAACACATCCCAGCTACTAAAGGTTAGTTGTGCTTCCCAGAAAGGTCTAGATATTCATCCACACTAATTCTAAATGTTGCCTGAACACATCTGCTGTACTGTATTATTAGTATGTTCTGTGGTGGTGCCTTTTCTTTTTACAGTACATGACAGGAACATGATGGGGAGGGGGGGGTTGTAGGCCTACACGCTTACACAAAGCTCCAACAGCTTACTTAAACACACACACATCACAAGCAAACAAAGCAGTTTTCTGTAATCATTGCATATTTCACTGGAAAAGTGCCCGTGTCAGCATGTTGTTTGCGCGAGGGCATTTCCTTTGTAAGCATTTTGGCAGTGATCCGGGCACTTTTGTTGCTGTGACAATGGAAATATTCAATAACAGATGATCTGCCAAATCTCCCTTTGCACCCTCCCAAACCCGAGCCATCCGTCGATAACATTGTGGTTATGGCTTTGTTGCGGCGTGAAAGAGCTGTAGGCCTACTGGCCAGATCAGCTCCCCATCATAGGGCCGGGCTCCAAGCTTTCACACATCAGAGAGGGGAGGGCTTGGGCTTTGTCAGGATCTGCATTCTGATCCACTTCCTGTGATCTAAGCATCGGTTATGTGCCTGCCGCTCAGAGTGATGTCATGCTAATATGTGTGTGTGTGTGTGTGTGTGTGTGTGTGTGTGTGTGTGTGTGTGTGAGTGAGAGAGAGAGAGAGAGAGAGAGAGAGAGAGAGAGAGAGAGAGAGAGAGAGAGAGAGAGAGAGAGAGAGAGAGAGCTTTCCTACCAAGGTTGTTCACGGTTTTTGATAAATGTCCTCCGCATGCCCAGATTTGCATGAACACACAAATCACTTTAGGAGTTCTCTGTTTCGAGATTGTTTTTTATTTATATTGTGTCCTTCAGTTACCTTAATGAGGATTAATGTAGGACTATGGGTTATTTATGCTGCTCTGCTTTTGGATGTAGGATGTAGAACTAATGTGTTGAAAGTCTCTAGTCAATGCAGTGATCTAATGTGTAACTATTTTACCTAAAGACAACTCCTTGTCAGGTTGTCAATTGAGGCACAGCCATCCACACTTTAACATGCATGCAAGCACACACACACACACACACACACACACACACACACACACACACACATATACACACAAACACAGACACAGACACAGACACAACTACTTAAACAATCATTCTGACTCTCACACACTCATACTTAAATACATACACATATTCACTCGCACAATCCAATACACAGCCAGGGCAAAGTGATTCTGATGTGGATGTAGTGTGGTCTGATTTTATTATTTTGGATCCTGATCCTGAAAATATATTCATGTAAATATTTACATATAAATGTACATGTATATATTTTAGGTTGTTTTTTTGGTTTAAAATGTCACTCAAGTCATTCATTTGAAAAGATGTGCCTCCTTATGATCAATAAAACAATCAAATGGAAATAAATAAGGCAGACATCATTGCACCTAAGTTCACATTTGTTATTGTAACCATAGAGACAAAACCTTTATAAACTATTTAAAATCCCTGCCTATTCATTGAACTGTAAGTGTCTTTGTACAGAAGCCTGTACATGGTGCGTGTAAACTCTACTGCTGACTGTCCCTGTGCCATGCAAAACAAGCCTGTAGTCGAGACCCTTTTTCACAGAGGTGTCATCGTAGGTCAAACACAGGAGTCGCTCATAAAACTAATTATAGGTTATAATTAACTACCTATACCCAATCTTAATGTTGGGGGCTAACGCCTTTGTTTGCCCTGCTATGACAGCTCCTCTGTGAAAAGGGTCCACGGTCAATGTTGCGTTATCTTCACTAGTTCACTCATTTCGCTAGTTCACTAAACTAACGTATAGCGCTCTACCTGTTCCCTATACATCATAGGAGCAAACCCATAATTAGCATCATGAGCGACATCTGTGTTTTCCCTACAATGACACCTCTGTGAAAAGGGTCTATTGACTGAAGTGTTTGTGTCTGAATGATATTGCAATGGTCTAAAATCACAGTAACAACTTATTCCTGATTCAAATTACACAGTAAAAGTCAACCTAGTCATCTGCTAGTACCAACACAGTGACAGAGGTTAAAAGGTGAAATTAGTTTGGCACAGAGCAGGGTTTGAGTATAACATGGTAGGACCTTCTGAGAAAAAAAGCAAACTTCCAGCTTGTCGTTGTATGAATGGGGTTGTGGTGTTGAAGGTTTGACAGTGTTTGCTCTTATTCTGTGTGTAGCAATTGATACACATGGTGACACATTGTCCCTCTGAGGTTAGTGGCCGTCATGAATACATGTCCTTATATACTCTGAAGATGAAACAGGGTGTCGTGTCATATTCCCTGGTGAGGTTTATTCTCTTGGTCTGATGGAGGGAGAATGAAAAGCAGGAGAATGCTAACTTGCTCTCACAAAGTATTCATCAATATGCAGTTATTATTATTCGGGAGCCAGCAGATCAAATTATATTTAATTGCCTCTTTCTTTTTCCCTAACAGATACAAATACAGCTACTTATACATAAAATGTGAAATCTATAGCTAAATAAGAGTTGGTACATTTGTAAGTACCAACAATCTACTAATTTAAATATTATTCAATGAAACTGGTGGAGGATATAGGTTCAGCATGGCTCCAGACAACACACCTATCCTCCTGTCTCCAAATATTATCAGCAAACTGTCAAATAAATATGCAAATCCACTGCTGGAATCTTCCTATCTCATCCCAGGGTAATTCATCTCTCTGAAGATTGTATTAGCCCATGTGAGCTGAGGAGACATGCATCACCGCATGTCATTTTGGAGCCCAATACTAATCAATTTTAGGGTTCGAACAGCCCCACAGGAGATATCATACAAGGTGCCATTACAACAAGATATGCAGAATGACCAAGCAGTGACCTCCTTGTGTACATGTTTGCTGCTCTGTCGAGCGTCACATGTAAATTCAGCTGTGGCATCAACATTCATTTGAGGTTGTGTCATTTATGCCCTTATTATCATGCCATATTCTCCAACGTGTAGTTTATCTAGTGTAGAGATCACATGCAGGCTGTTGTCAAGCTGTTTCACCTTCACAGACCAGATACTCCTAAACGCTGCAAACAGCCACCAGGAGAACAACAACAGACTATTTCCACCGTCAAAGTCTTCGAATTCAGGTTAAAGGTTTTTTTTTATCCCACAATCAAACGACCGTGCAAAAGTTTAAAAATAGATAAGTACATACAACAAAGATATGTATGTTTATAGTTGTCATTAGAAAACTTGAAATAGTTGAAATAGTTACATACTTGAAACGTATGTAAACACTAATGAAGGTGAACTTTACATTAGAAACACACACAAGCCTAAACATGTTTGAAACAATTAAGGCACCTTACACATTCTTACAGCTTTAATGATTTTTTCTCAAACAAATATTCAAAGTCAAGAATTCCTTTTGATTGAATGATTTATATTGAACTTATCTAACCTCTGTGGCAACTCAAAGCGACTACGAAGAAACTTCACAATGCATCCATCTTTACATACACACAGTGGTGTCAACCCGGCAACAACCAACTGCCGTTAGGGTTATGTGCCTTGCTCAGGGACAACCTGGACAATTAGCTCGGAGGTACTGAGAATCAAACAGGAAACCCTCCAGTCCAGACGACCTGCACTACCTGCTGAGCTACTGCTCATATGGGTGTGAGAGGTATAATTATGTATGTGTGTGTGTGTGTGTGTGTGTGTGTGTGTGTGTGTGTGTGTGTGTGTGTGTGTGTGTGTGTGTGTGTGTGTGTGTGTGATGTCATGTCTGGTATGACAGGCAGAAGTAATAGCACAGTGCAATCACTCATTTCTCCTCAGAGCGAGAGAGAGAGACAGAGAGAGAGAGACAGAGAGAGACGTGCATGGATGATGTGTGCATATATAAGTGAAAAAGAATGGCAGAGAGAAACTTAATAATTAATTATAGTTAATAGTTAATTTGTTAATATTTTGTGTTTTCAGACATGAATGTTCCTGTCTGGTAATAGAACTTTATGTATCCCGAAGGAAATTATTGTGCCAGAGATTGCTAAATTACAACATAAGAATAAAAACAAATGTATAAGGAGTAAATGCTAACACCAGTGCCTAATAGAAAAAAAATAAAGTGATGATATTGATAGTAATATTAGCTAATGCTAATAATACTTTCTCTGTCGTTGTGATTATTTGATTATTGATATATGTTCTGCTAATTTTGTGATTGATTAATAAAAATGTCCTCTTCTTAATATTGTAAAATCATGGTAGAGAAAAGACCGGGCCAGACCAATGCTTTTTGGATTGACTCTTGAATGGTGATTAGTCTCGCCTGTGCATTGTCCTTTTTAAGTCTTGTGTTGACTCTGCTACCAGCTAGTTGTCTGAGTGGTGCCCACAGCTTGCGCATCACCAAAAACCTGACCTTTGCGACTACGTTGACTGACTGTTGATTTAAAGACTTCTGATGAGCCCCTACTGGGAAACGCTGAACAACAAACACAAAGCTATAAAAAAACACCACCACATCCATTAGCAAAAGTGTCTTCACAAATGTTCAGATGCTTCAGCTGTACATCGACAAGCTTGAGTCTGACATTTATAAATGACCTTTTCCACAGGACTTTATCTTCATATAGAATAGCTCCATAGAATAGCTGGGTATTGGCCTGCCAGTGGAACTCACGTTAGAGAAACACTTGTCTGTGACAGCCGTCTCTGTGGTCCTCTCTACTCTCTGTAGGCCTACTCACAACAGACAGGAAGCAGACACCGCTCTCCCGCTGGTACAACGCAAATAAAATATGTCAAAACAGATAAATGAATGCATTTGGGCACAGCCTGATACCGGTGAAAACGGTGTCAATGCAAAGCCATTGTTTCCTCAACACACACTAATTTATGCTTCTTTTCTGTATTAAAAAAAAGAGGACATGGCTTCACACTGCAGCGATTGTTTCATAAACGGACCACAACAGGAAGCACAGTCTTGCTCAAAGACTGTTGTCAGATCTGAACACTAGTATCCCCACTGGATATGGCATTCACATAATGATTAAGATAATGTGGTTAGAAGTAATGACTATTTAGGGTTAAAGTCTCGAGTTTCAAGTATATGTTCTTGGGTTCATCTGAGTTCACCCACCCGCCTCAATACGACACAAACTAAACCAGGAGCAACTTTAGACTTAATTTAATTTTACAATCACTTCACATATGTCCTAGGTATTAAAATATCACATATCATAAGAAAATCAACAGAATTGTCTGAATGACACAAGACATGGTACAGGAGGATACTGAGACTGTAGGAATCTTTTGAAAATGTGAACATTATGCAGAACTGCAGCATGTAATGTTGACCTTTGGCATGGAAGCACTACAAATAGAGTAGAGGGCAAAGGTCACTCAGCTGGGATTGCATTGGTTTCACATTTTACCCTACTAACTACTGACAAATGACTCTCTCTCTCTCGTTGTTGTGGAGTGGTCACACTGCCTAAAGAGACAACACAGTACAAATGACTCCCTGCCTTTATCTCTGCCAGATGTGAGAATCTGTCATTCCATTTGAGTTCCACAGTTCCTGGCCTGCCATGATTTATTGTTTACTCTTGCCAAATTCCCATCAATATGACTAGACATGAAAGGAGCCATGAAAGGCCTATTTGGGTAATTATCTTATGTTGGCCTGTGTACATGGAGAAAAGCCATCTGAAAATAGATACATATGTACATCAGCAAAGTACACCAGTGCACTGTTTTGGGCAGGCCCTCTGTCTGTCCATGTGTCTGTCTGTCCGTCCATCTCTTCATTTTCTTCACCTGCTTATTCATGATTTGGAGAATACATAAATGACAAACCCCTCGGGGTAATCCATGCAGCAGCCATCTTGAGGTGAATTCCAATGGGTTTCCCTCCCTTTCCCATACTGCATTGCTCTCCTGACCTTAACCATACCAAACACACCATACCAATGCCTATAAACTAATGTTTAGACTAACCACACCCAAATTCAACTGCCAACTGAACCGTTTTGTGCGTAAGGTGTAAGGGTTGTGGGTGGTGTAAGGGTTGATAGTTCACCAAATCATTTTGAATGTAAATAACTTTAACTAACTTTAAAGATCTACAATGATATTCTGAAACGAAACAATAAACAAATATACACCCAGATCCATTTTCACTTCCTCACACTTATGTTCCTCTTTCTTCACACTTGGTATGAGGAAAGAGAACATTAGAAACATACTGGTGCGATGCGAACAAAACACATCAGAACATTTTACAGTAACTAATAAACTAAGAAGCCATTTCAGGAACCTGTCCCAGGACCCAGAGACGAAGGTAAGTGGAGGAGAGTGTAAACATCAAAGCTTGTTTTTCTTTTAGGGTGACTAAGGCTGAACAGTTGTAAGTTAAATGTTTGTATTCGGGGGGGTTTTACACAGGGAGGGCTGATCACCATCGTCTCTCATCATCATCATCATCATCATCATCATCATCATCATCGTCGTCGTCGTCATCCTACGCCCCAGCAGTTATCCTGACCATCTGAGGTACCTTCGCTGACCCTGACCTATACTGGCAACATCCATGGCAGAACCACATCCAATAGAAGCTCGGCACCAGCAGTCTCCTGGACACCAGCAGGAGAGTGAAACACATGGGAGCAGTACTCAAGGTTAGATTGATCTGAAGCACAGTAGATTACAAGTTCAAACTGAAACTGTGTGTGTCTAATGAGTCAGGGGTGCTAAATGTTTATCTGTGTGTGTGTGTGTGTGTGTGTGTGTGTGTGTGGTGATAAAGACCCAGTCTTTTCCTGTTTGACTACCACGGAACTCCAGCAAAACTTGAAGGAGCGGAAAAAAAGGAACAGAGCGATCAAGCTGCTGTTTGAAATCCCTTCCACACGCATTGTTGAGCACACCCTGTCCAAATATGTGGTGAGTGGTGAGATGCCCACAAACTACACATATATTTCTTATGGAAGATAATATACTCCTCCAGAAGATGAAGATACATGTAAAAACACAAGATGATATGCAGTGTGCTTGATTTTAACAGTCACAAACTGAAATCAAACTGTAGCTCTAGCTCTGGTGAAATATAGGAATTACATTTATTTACAAGTTACATTACATTTCACACTCATTTAGCTGATTGTGGAGTGTGTGTGGTTGATGGCTGGTTTACAGCCTCACCTGGCCTGAGTCAGACTGATTAGACTAAGGGACTGGGTGGGGCTGCACACCTGTGGTGCAGAGCAATCATGGCACCCAGGATGAACCAGCTATCACCACACACACTCAGGAGAGAGCCACTGTCATGACAGCTTTTAATACCTGTCACATACATCAGTTTATTGGCGCAATGGCACAAGGCAGAGTAGGTGTTACTTGCCCACATGTCAGAGCTCTCTCCCTGAGTGTGGTGATGGCTGATTTATCCTGTGGGCCTTGATTACTCATGCACCACAGGTGTGGAGCCTCACCCAACCCAACCCAGAGTCTAACCTGTCTGACTCAGGTTAGGTGACACGGCTTAAACCAGCCATCAACCACACACTCCACACTGATGTAGGGAATTCTGACACATTAAAGACTAGAAAAGGGTTAGGGCATCTCGCTCCAGGATGCCAGGTAGGATGCAGACATTGGGGGTCAAACCCAGAACCTTTTGGAATGGGAGTCAACCAAACACCTAAGCCACTCCACTATCCTTTGTTCAACTGCCAGGGATTTCAATCAAAAATAGTCCCTTTGTGGTTTGATTGTTGTGCATTGTTATTCTTTAAAATGTAAATATTTGTTTGTTGTATTTTAATCATGTTAATTGCTATTTCATATGAAAGTTAATAAGGTCAATATTCAATGTGTTATGTATTCCATAGGTGTACCAGATTGTAATAATGCGCTCTGGCAGCTATGACTCCAGGCGTGTTTCAATAGAACGCCGCTACAGTGACTTTGCTCACTTCCACCAGCAGCTGCTGGGAAAGTTCAGCGAAGAGCTGGAGGAGGTGCACTTCCCCCGGAAACTTCTCAGTGGGAATTTCAACCCGGAAATGATCGCAGAGCGCCGCTTGGCTCTTCAAGACTACCTTGCCCAAATCTACGCAGTCAGCTGTGTTCGATACTCGCGGCATTTCCCCGAATTCTTTGCCAGACAAGAGCAGAGGCATGCGCATGGCCTCTTGCGAGCGGGGCAGTACCAGCCCGCCATGGAGGAGCTCCAGACCGTCCTGAACATTCTGGAGAAGTTAGCCTCGTGGCAGAGCCCCACCCTGCTGGTTCCCACGCTGTGTGCACTGGCTGTGGGCCATCGAGACCTGGAGCAGCTAGAGGATGCGTTCACCGTGGCGCACAGGGCACTGCCCGCCGTCCGGCGCTATGGGCTCCGCCAGTACAGAGCACCACTGTTGGAGCTCTTGGTGGATGTGGGCTACCTGCTGCATCGGCCCGTAGCCCAGCTACAAGAAGAGCTGAGTTTGTTTAGGGATTCAGAGAGGGGGCGGGTGTCTTTTGGCTCTCTGAAAGAGTTAGTGGTGCAGGAGTTTACCTGAGAACAGAGGCCGGTGCCGCACCTCGGCAATGAACTGTGGTCAATTCACTTGTAGATATGCAACCCAATCGCCAGAAGGAATCGCTGACACTGAACGTTTCTACGAACCCTGGATTACTTTTACTACAACCAGGGACACTTTTAGGCATATACAGGTGTATGTTAAAATACTAATTACAATGTGGTAATGGTACTTGGTGGTAATGTGGCTCAAGACACTATAAGGACTGAGCGATAAGTGGGCCTAATATCAGCATCAGTTATATAGGCCTACTTAAGCCTGCTGTCATGTATTGATCCATATGATGTGGGGTCACCACGTCAGTATGGTGGTCCTATATGACACAGTAAAGACACATTAACCTAGAGCTCCTTTGTCCGTGATTTAATTCAGTTATTATCCTAACTTAGCTTGTAAGTGTAGGATAGAACAGCTGCGGGTGCCAAAGCTTATGAATATCATTCACCTTTTGTCATTGTTTCTGCATCCTGGGTGTGGATAACCTATAGTAATAGCATTCGTATTCTGGATCGTATTTGTTTACATGTCGTCTCATCAGATTTAAAGCTATAGTGCGGGCCTTTTTACATATTGTTGTGATCTTTTTCTGTGTTGTCTATTTGGATGGAGTCATCTATCTTTCCTCGAACCCTGGAAGCTTACGGACGTCCGGTACACAAAGTGACCAAGACAGTGGGTACTATGATCCGAGACAGTGGGTACTGTGGGCCGAGACAGTGGGTACTGTGGGCCGAGACAGTGGGTACTGTGATCCGAGACAGTGGGTACTGTGGGCCGAGACAGTGGGTACTGTGATCCGAGGCAGTGGGTACTGTGGGCCGAGACAGTGGGTACTGTGGGCCGAGACAGTGGGTACTGTGGGCCGAGACAGTGGGTACTGTGATCCGAGACAGTGGGTACTGTGGGCCGAGACAGTGGGTACTGTGATCCGAGGCAGTGGGTACTGTGGGCCGAGACAGTGAGTACTGTGGGCCGAGACAGTGGGTACTGTGTGAGATCACAATGCTTCTGGTTTATTCAGGTCATTGGCACATATTTATACAGTATCATAACCATGTTGTATGCGGCCCATCAAGGCCCTGTCCAGAATCACGTGTCCAGAATCACGTGTCACCCCCAAGACGACAGTGTCTGAGTATTTGAAGAAGCAGAACAATGTCGCAGAACTATGTCGCTGAGTAATGGGTGAAGCAGGTACAAGGCCTACACAAGAGGTACAAGTTTATGCAGTAGTTCACATTTCCTGTGTGGGGGAAGAGACATTACACCTTGGGCTGGAGAAGCTTTACAGGTGTCTGAAGGATAGAAAAACAGATGAGGTGGTTGCTCTGCCGTCGCACATTTAGTCTAAACTTGAAGAATTGGTACACAATGAAGTAGACAGTTACCAACACACAAATATAATAAAGCATAATACCAAGTTCATATTGATATACCAGACACAACTCCTAACAGTTGCCCTCTTTTATTCTAAAAGAGTAACAGACAGGAGTTGTGAATAATACTTGTCATATCAGCCTTAGCGCCAAAGATTATTGTTTCTAGATATGCAGCGTTATAGCAGAATTTGAACATTACCCCACAATTGCCCTCTTTGGTAACCACATCCCCAACTTCCTCTAGTTTAAGACCTGAGGGAGACTAAAAAAGGAAGGAAAATAATAAACACCTAAGCAATGAGCATTTACAGTAAGTATGCTATGTCGCCTAAGCAATTATCCCTACTGGGAGCCTTATACATGTACCGTAAAACAACTTAAAGCATATTAGGTGCCTTTTTGATTGAAGAATCTAAAAGAGGATCCCTAAAATGAACATATTGGCATCGCCTCTTCAGTAGGCACATAAACGTAAAACAATATTTTTCAATCTTTCAACACTAATATTCGTGATAATGTTATTTTATTTATTTATTGAACTTCTGACGTTTACTTCGCCTCCAAGGTTTCCAAGTGGAGGCCAACACCGTGTGAGCCTGTGCCCAGTAGTTGGTCATCTGTCTTGTTAATAACGGATGGGTAGAAAACAACATATCACCACAATATAATTCAACAGTGAATCCAACCTGGTCTCAACGTAGTGATGAGGACCCGCAGGAACATCATGATCAAGTGAGCCAGCGCTCAGCGACCTGGCCAAGTAATTGTGATTGTGCCTGCCTCAGGTTGTCCCGGGGTTTCAAGGTGGGATCTTACCCTTCATAGGCTAACCAGCCTTCCCTACTGGCCTGTTGCAGGATGCTGTGTATGGGGATAGATCCTGTTTGATTCTTATGTTCAGCCCATAGGATAGGTGGAGGAATAGAGACAGATATATGTGACAGCTACCCATGCAGCCATGTGTGGGCGTAATGGAGACACCACACGGCGTTGATTCTGTAGATGTGACGAGGTGGTGGACGAAGCTAACAAATAGAGGTGTTCAGCACAGCATTACAGCATTAGGGGTTGGCCATTACTTCCTGATGTCAATGAACAATTGACAATAGCTTGTACATTAGATCCCTTCCCAACAGATTGCTGAGTTACTTTTCAATGATTACTTTAACCAGGTTATTCCTCAAAAGGATGTTACCAACAAACTAATGTGAATTACATTGTTACTGAATAAAGATTACCTTGTAACTTTCATTCAGAGATAAATAGTCACAAAATCAGAGAAGTGGCATAAAACATACACTTTATACTGATACAATACGGTCAATATTGTTCTAAAATGTATTAATAATGACAGAAATGCTGGTTGATAAAGAAGTGTTTAAGTTAAGTTAAACAAAAACACTGGATTTCTTTAGGGTACTGTTAAATAATTAAAAAAGAATTAAACTGGAAACTGAAAATCTGAATAAAATAATTAAAGTAAATGTCTTCTGTAAATGTCTACAACCTCATGCAGTCACAGCAGTGAAATAGCTGGCACACAGGCCAGATGATATCCAGCATAGCTGCATAAGAAATATGTATTTAATGTATGTAGGATTTAGTGGCCTCTAGCGGAACAGACTTGGCAGATATTGAATATAATATTCATAAGTATGTTTTAATTAGTGTATAATGTGTCGACAGGGTTTCTAATTGCTCTCACTACCAGAAGGGGGAGACAAAAGTCCTGCACTATAGCTTTTACATTTCTCCCATTTATTAAGAGACATGATATTGTGTGTCAATTGATTTTCTTTTCATAGTAGTAGGCTAGTAGTAGTCGTAGTATTGCTCTTTGTGTGTGTGCATGTGTGTGTGTGTGTTTGTGTGTTTTTGATCTATTGATCTGGAATGATTTTAAATCACCAGTGTGACGCAAGCAGTTGTTTTTTCACTACTTTTGAGTCTAGTAAACAGGATTCCCGCCAAGCTACAACACACTTGGGCCACAGTATTGCACGGAGACGCAAGGATTCACCCCATGAGCTGCTATTGACAAGGTATATATAGGCCATGGGAACATCCTGTCTAACCAGTCTGGCTGGACTGGCAGATGGAGGCTTGTTCTACAATGGCACAAATGGTAGGAAAGCATGATATGTTAGTATTTTTATTTGGAGGTAAATGTGTGTTAGTGTGTGGGTCTTTTTGCAGTTTATTTTCCATTGTAGGTAGATTTGCAGACTTATGTAAAACTGCAGATAACACAGTGTGTTCGGTACCAGATGTGCAGCAATGTCATGTTAAACTTAAATAGTTTGTTTTTGTGGAAAGTAATCTGATTTTTATTTCTTGGTCTTTGCAGCCGATGCGAACAGTTATCTGGATATCCGTTCTAGTCATTTATTTTTTTGTAGACTCCTGTCATGCACAAAAGGTAAAATACGTTTTTCTTTACTTTTTAAATACTATGGCGGAGAAAGAATTGAGAATATAAAAAATTATATTCCTTTTCCCTGTTTAAAGATGAAAATCCACTGGGGACCTCAGTCCATGATGTACCTGAAGGGAAAGCGTAAGTCAAGCTACCAAACATGCCTTCTGTTTTGTAGGTTTGATGAAAACCATGATTCACCTCAATGGACCCTTTTCACAGAGGACAAACATCACAGGACAAACACAGGTGTCGCTCAAAACACTACTTTTGGGTCTCCTACTTGTATGTACCAGGGCACAGGTCTTCACTAGTCTACTCCCTGTGCCCTGGTACAACAGCAGACCCTTAATTAGTTTTATGAATGACACTGGTGTTTGCCTACCATGATGCCTCTGTGAACACCTTTGGTGTTTCCAAGGTGTGGGGGGAATTGTCACTGAACTCAAACACTCACAACTCTTTCTATGTTGTTGTTTTGGATGCCTCTTCAGACGGAAGGAGGTATTTGAGTGATGATGAGGATGGTGTTTTCAAGCAGGGCCTTAAGGGCTGGTATGCGACAGTCAAAGGTAAGTGCAAAACTCGCTTTGGTCCACTTCTTTCCTTCTGTCCTATAAAGCAAGCTTCAGGTTTGTTCCCTTTCAATGTATGCACCCCATTTCACCCATTCAAACTTAGCACCACATTACCTTTGTGAATCAATTGAAACTGTAAAACGTCCCAATAAATCTAATGGACAATGTTTTCACATAACAATTACTCAACCTATTTTGTGTGTGTGTGTGTGTGTGTGTGTCTGTGAAGGCTATCACAGGCAGCAAGAATTCAAGGTCAGCAAACCCAGAGGGATCCAGAGCTCAGAGAACATCTTCATTCAGTACCTACAGGACAGATTATCTCCAGCATAGGTGCACTATACAAGAAAAATGTATTTAATGTGTGTAGGATTTAGTGGCCTCTAGCAGAACAGACTTGGCAGAAATTGAAAATAATATTCATCAGTATGTTTTAATTAGTGTATAATCCCATGAAAATAAGAATCGTGTTACATTTCTTTAGAATGGGTCCTCTTCCATGGAGCCCGCCATGTTGCACCGCCATGTTTCTACAGTAGCCCAGAGCCGACAAATGGCTCTAGATAGGATGCGTTTTTAATTTTGAATCATAATCGCTATCTTACTTGTAAGGTATGACCTATAGTTTTATATACTAAAAAACTAAATACAATTTATAAATCTATCAAGGAATCTCATCACTTGGTTACTCGATACTGTCATAGACAATGATATCATTTTGGAAGTACCTACTGGAACTTTACAGGCCAATACAGGCCTGTAAAGCCTGTATTGGCCTGTAAAAAATCAATGGAAAGGGAGGGGTGAGGGGATTTAGTTGGTTGCAATCTGCAACCTCACCACTAGATGCCCACTAGATCCTACACACTGCACCTTTAATGTCTGTGAGTACGTAAAGAGAGAGACATTTTGTATGTGAACTGTGACCGTTCCTGTATTTTGGCATTATGTTTGATATGAGTACATAGAAATTGGCAATGTGAATATGGAATCCTCCCCATTTGTCTATTATTGGTATGTATTTATATCGCTGACAAACAGATAGATTGTGTGATGTTTGTACTTACTGGTATGTTTATATTCATGTAGCAGTCCCTATTTTACCACCGTGAATGAATGTAACTACATCATAATTGCATTATTTAAATATATATGTTAAATAATGTATATGATGCCATGTAACCAACTTTGATGAAATATAAACATTAGAGTCAGTCCAGCAATGTGTCGGTTTCATCCGTCATATGATTTAATTTGCACTTATAGTCATCTCTATGTAATGTGAGGACAATGTGCATGTTCTTACCATGAGAATGCTGAGGGGCTGGTGAGCACTCAAACATGAACTTCTACATGTTTAAAAAAGAATAGTTAATTTAAAAAACATTGTCTAATCATTTTAACAATTTTTAACTGCTTTTAAAACAAGTATAATAAAGGGTTCATTATTTATTGTCATATATGAGCCAGAAGAAAGTCAATATCAAATAATAATATGAAAATACAATTACGTAATTGTCTAATTCTCTGAAAATTATATAGCTATAACTAGCTACAACTCAAGCCACTAGAGGGTGATACAAGTTAGTGCAGGTTTAAGTATTAGTTTACATATTACATGATGTTAGTAGGCTATACTAGTATTCAAGTTATTCTATAATGTATTAATTGTATTAAAGGTACACTGTGTAGAATTTAGTGACATCTAGCAGTGAGGTTGCAGATTACAACAAACTGAATACCCCTCCCTTTCCAATGACGTAGGAGAAACTACGGTGACCTGTAGCGGCCTGTAATTGAATACATGGTCCAAATCTCAACGAATACTTATGTACTCGTTTTAGTTTTTTATTTAAGTCTGCAATAGTTTCACTAATGTACACATATCGAAAGTATGTGTGTTACATTCACGCTGGAGCTCCACTGGCCATGCAGTTTATTACCTGCTTTCTCCTGTTGTAGAGCTAGCAGGTTACACTTCTAAACAGCGATTTTAATGTTATATCCATTCTGAACATTTTGTAATGTGAGATGTATCGGTTTCATTTACGCAATTACTCTCAAGCTGTGATCGCGTAGTTCCCTGCGTCAGATCACTGAAATTTGGAGCGTGAATATCTGTTGAATATCCAATATCTTTCTAACTTACAAAAAACACACACTTTCAGACGCCATAAACTTCTATATTGATGTGTGATTCTTTTAATACACCACCACTAAGACTGGACCATCGCAGCGCCCACCTGGTCCCAAAAGCCTGAGTGAGAACTCAGCGCGTAGAGGGCCAGCAGATCGTACACTCCCTCAAGTGGGTAGCCCTTTACCTTTGGCTCCGAGCAGCTGTCCATTTACAACCGCCTGCCTGTACGAGAGCCGCAGCTCCCTTGACCCCTCGGCAGCCTTTCCGTTCCTCCTTTGCATGTAGATGTAATGTACTCCGTATTTCTTGTTTTAGTGAAACCCTTTTCTTTTAGCTGTGTGTTGCCCTTTTTGATTTCATTGAGTGAAATACCATGTTATAAGAGTTGACCACTAGATGGCAGTGTAAGGCCAGGAATGAGTGTGTGTGTAGCGAAATAAGCAGAGAAGAAGAAAATAAAAAATGCACGAGTTGCCTGTACAGTCCTACACGACGAATTCAAATAAAACAAAGGATTATTAACAGCACACGGTTTGGATGCTCATCTTTTAATTTCCTTACCAAGTGTGCAACAAAATTGGCGCCCAACGTGGGGCTCGTCGTGAGGCGAAGAGACGTCTGAAGGAAAGAAGAAACGGTTGAATATACACAATGGATTTGGAGCAGCTACAAGATCAGCTAACGGAAGTATTGTGTCAGCTTACACTCGAGCAGCTAAAAGTGATGTGTATCCAAGCTAAAGTTTCTCCAGACAAAACAAAGAGGCACACGTTAATTCAAGCAGTGAATGAGTCTGTGGATAATGCAATAGAAAGTGAGGAAGATGACGTAGCAGAGACGTTTGTTCAAGATTTACTAGCTACAGCGAAGCGATTGAGACAAAAGGCAACGGAGGGAGATGAAAGTAATGGCGGCAGTGAAGACGAGTTACGGCGCCTACAAAACCAGTATGCTGAAATGCAGTTGAGCTTCCGACAATCGACCAGAATGCTCGAGGAAGAAATGAGTCATCTCAGAGAGAAAGTTAATAGGCGACCCAGCTCACCCCACTCACCATTTTCCCGAGCTCCTGAAGTAGTAATCAGACGCGAATTTCGGATAAATGGCCAGATAGGCGAACTGGGGCAGAAAGATAAGTTATCCTACACGAATCTCATGCATCAAATTGACACTGGAACACGTAAGGGCCATAGTGACGCAGAAATGGTTGAAGCTGTAGTGAAAGCTGCTACTCCAGGACTGAGTTTACGAGATATGTTGGAAAGTAAAAGTAATTTGACACTGGCACAGTTAAAGATAATTCTCAAGGCTCACTTTAAAGAAAACAATACAACAGATATGTTCCACAGGCTTGTTAACATAAGTCAGGATGCAAAAGAATCTCCTCAGAATTTTCTCTTTCGTGTCATTGAGCTCAAAGAAAGACTGATGTCAGCTGCTTCAGATGCTAGCTCAGATGTTCAGTATAACCCTGATCTCATTCAGAAGAAATTTCTTAGGTCACTAAGCACAGGGCTATTGAGTGATAATATTAGACTGCAACTGAAATTTTATCTAGATGACCCAGGCGTGACTGATGAGACTTTGATAGAAAAAATGAATGATGCGGCCGCTGTTGACTTGGAGACACAGCAGAAATTGAAGAGGAGTAATCCAGTCAAACCAGCTAGAGTAAACGAGTTACAAACAGAGACATCTACTGACCAGATGCAAGCAGACAGGAATCAGGCACCTGGACAGAGTACCCCAGTGAAGGCCAATGTAAAAGGTCAAAAAGTGACAGCGGTGAAAAACCAGATTGAAACAGAATTGATGGATGCGATAAAGCAACTGAGAGATGAAGTAGCGGAGCTGAAGAAGAATGTCCACCAGTCACCACGACCCCCTAGGCAGTTCCAACCCAGAACCAGGCGGGCATGCAGAGGATGTCAAGAGAGAGGTGATGAGGAGCAATGTGACCACTGCTTTAAATGCGGCCTCACTGGGCATCTCTCAAGAGGATGTAGAGCTCAAGGGAACCCAAAAGGTAAAAGTAGCACTGTAGACGTTTCTGGCCAAAGCATACGAGGGACACCTCCTACTGTTCAAGAACAACTGAGTGGGTCACAAGACACTCAGGCTATCCTTAGGGAAAGCATTCACCAGTTAGAAGAGAGACTGCTGGCAGAAGGAGGGGGACCCGGTGGGAGAGTTGCAGGATCTGTCTATGTCAGCCACATCTCACCCCGACATCACTCTCAGCTGCTTCGTCTCATTGGAAAGAAATGCATGGTCAATTGCTACCTCGATGGTGTCAAGACTCAAGCTTTATGGGACACTGGATCGCAGGTTTGCCTCATCAGTGAAGTCTGTAAGAAGACTGAAATGTTTGTGAGAATGATTAAAACCAGTGACCCTGAATGCAGCGATGGTGTCGTTAGAATGGGAAGGCAGAAGGAAGTCATCCAGGCTGGCCAGGTTAGAAGTGTGAAGTGTTCGGTGAGGACAGGGCCGCTGCTATCCAGCCAAGAAGCGCTCTTCGTGCCAGATGAACATGCACCCTGGTCGGAGGGCGCGCGTATGATGGAGAGCATGATAACTCTGGGTAAAGGGACATATTCTCGTCTAACACTGCCAGTCATCAATGACACAG
Organism: Merluccius polli; assembly: GCA_030340625.1. Classification (NCBI taxonomy): domain Eukaryota; kingdom Metazoa; phylum Chordata; class Actinopteri; order Gadiformes; family Merlucciidae; genus Merluccius; species Merluccius polli. Next base: position 600,296 of record JAOPHQ010000851.1, on the reverse strand, counting down.
GCCATGACATCACACTGAGTCCACGCACCGTGCTGGGGCAAGTCCAACTAGTCAAGGCTGTTTATCCAGCGGAAGCCAAGCCAGTCGTTGCCCCATCAGCTTCTCCAGTAGTGCCCCCCGAAGTCAACAGAGAGGAATCTGCACCTGCTAAAAATGAGTTGGAGGACAAGGACAGGTATGATCCACCAATAGCAGTGACTCACCTGCCCCTGGCTCATCAACAAAAAGTGAAACAGTTGTTGAGGGAGGAGTGTCAAGCATTTGCCAAAGGTGATGAGGACGTAGGGTGCATCCCTTCCCTGCAACTGAAGATTAGACTTACAGACCCAACACCAGTAAGACGTACCTATGTGTCTGTGCCAAAACCATTACACAAAGACGTGAAACAGTATTTGGAAGATTTGCTAAACAGGGGCTGGATTAAGAAATCAAGGTCACACTATTCGTCTCCCATTGTCTGTGTGCGGAAAAAAGAGCCTTCGTCTGTGTTGTGACTATAGGGAGCTCAACAAGAAGTCTCTGCCCGATCGCCACCCAATACCGCGTATTCAAGACACGCTTGACAGCTTACATGGTAGTGCCTGGTTTTCAGTATTAGACCAAGGAAAGGCCTACCACCAAGGCTTTATGGAAGAGAGTAGCAGACCCCTCACAGCCTTTATAACGCCCTGGGGACTGTACGAGTGGATACGAATCCCTTTTGGTTTGTCTTCCGCTCCCTCTGAATTCCAGCGGAGTATGGAGGAGTGTCTGGTCGGCCTTCGGGATGAAATCTGTCAGCCATATTTAGATGACACTTTAGTACATAGCCAAACCTTTGAAGATCATCTGAAAGATTTGAGAAAAGTGCTTCAACGTTATCAGCAACATGGGGTGAAATTAACTGCAAAGAAGTGTGAGCTCTTCAAAAATAAGGTCAGATTCTTGGGAAAAATTGTAACACACGAAGGCTACACCATGGATCCGGCAGAGGTAGCTCCAGTACAGGATATGAAGCAACGCAAACCAGCTACTGTGGGTGAGGTGAGGAAACTACTTAGGTTTATCTCATACTACAGAGCGTATATCCCAAATTTCTCTCGCGTGGCCAAGCCTCTTTATGCTCTGTTGTGCTCTGAAGCGACAAGCAATGACGCTGTGAAAGACAACCGGAAGCAAAAAGCTGTGGCAAGAAAGAAAAAGCAAAGCCAGGTGCCCTCATATCAGCGAATTAGATGGACTGATGAGCATAGTGCAGTACTTTGTCAGCTGATTGACCACCTCTCTAGTCCCCCTGTCTTGAGCTACCCGAACTTTGAGGAGCCATTCGTCCTGCATTGTGACGCATGTCAAGATGGACTTGGGGCAGTGCTTTATCAAAGACAGGAAGGAAAGTTAAGGGTCATTGCTTATGGGTCCCGCACTCTTTCGACTCCAGAGAAGAATTACAATCTACACTCTGGTAAGCTAGAGTTTTTAGCAATGAAATGGGCCATATGTGAGCGGTTTAGGGATTATTTATATTACGCTCCGTCCTTCGTAGTGTATACAGATAATAACCCTCTGACTTATGTGCTCACAACTGCTAGACTGAATGCAACCGCGCTGAGATGGGTGGCCGAGCTGGCAGACTTCCGATTTACAATTAAGTACAGGCCAGGCAAGTCTAATTCAGACGCAGACGGGCTATCAAGGATGCCCCTTGACATAGAGAAGTATATGCTAACTTGTTCCCAACAGATACAGCCGGACATCTTGTCCAGTTGCTGGAAGGGCTTGTCCATCTACCAGGAGGAGGGAGAGCCACTGCTGTGTCCACTGACCATCGCAGCAGCAATCGCAGAGGTGAGCAGTGACCCACAGATTGATACATTCACACAGATCTCCCCTAAAGACCTGAGGGCTGCTCAAGATGAGGATCCACTGTTGCAGCGAGTGAAGCGGTGTGTCGCCAAACAGCAGTGGCCAAGGATCAAGGAGGCACACAGTGAGTTGTCTGTTTTTGCTAGGGAGAGAGCCAAATTGTTGTGTGATGCCGATGGTGTTCTCCGGCGGCAGACATCCACTCGAACACAACTAGTGGTGCCATCAAAGTTTCGCCCACTGATCTTGAATCAGACGCATGAAGAGATGGGACACTTGGGTGTTGAACGAACACTTCATCTCGTCCGTGATCGCTTTTTCTGGCCTCACATGCAGAGAGACATAGAGCACCACATCAACAAGGTGTGCAGTTGTGTGAAGCGCAAAAGACCCAATAAAGCAGTAAGAGCACCACTGACCAATATTGTGACGACATACCCCTTTGAACTGGTCTCAGTTGACTTCCTTCACTTAGAGAAGTGTAAAGGAGGATATGATTACATTCTGGTGGTCATGGACCATTTCACACGATTTGCGCAGGCATATGCATGTAGGAACAACACTGCTCGAACGGCTGCAGAGAAGATCTTTGGAGACTTTGTCCTCAAATTCGGTTTTCCCACTAAATTGCATCATGATCAGGGGAGGGAATTTGAAAACAAATTGTTTGCTGAACTTCAAAAATACAGTGGAATCCAGGGTTCCCGCACAACCCCTTACCACCCCCAGGGAAATGGTCAAGTGGAGCGCTTTAACCGCACCCTACTGGCCATGTTGCGTAACCTGGATGATGAAGCCAAAGCAGATTGGAAAAGTTCTCTTGGCAAAGTAGTGCATGCCTACAATGTCACACGAAATGAGTCCACCGGATATGCACCGTATTACCTGCTCTTTGGTCGTAACCCCAGATTGCCCATCGATAACATGTTTGGCATCCAGCAGAATGATGGTAGTGTATCACATGAAGACTATGCAAAGATGTGGAAACTTAGGATGGAAGAGGCATACCAGTTGGCCACCAAGACAGCACAGGCTAGTGGGAAAAGGGGAAAGGAATTCTATGACAAGAAGATCCAGGGAGCGGAGCTACATCCTGGCAATAGAGTGCTGATCCGTAATCTCACAGAAAGAGGTGGGCCAGGGAAACTGAGGTCATTCTGGGAAGAGAAAGTCCATGTAGTAGTCAAGAGGAAGCATCACGAAAGTCCAGTCTATGAAGTACAACCGGAGGATGGCCAGGGCCGCACTAGAGTGCTTCATCGGAATCTGCTGCTCCCCTGTGACTTCCTGCCTGTCGAGACACATACACCTGAGAAGAAAAGAGGAAAAAGAGGATGCAAAGACAAGAAAAGAACACAGACCCCACGCCACACAGAACCAGAGTCTTCGTCTGATAGTGAAGAGGATGACTGGAGATGCATCGCCGGTTGGCCTAAAGAGGGTTCGTTAGAGCAACACAGGACCAGCCTGAGACCTGAGGCTTCAGAGTTTCAGCCGCATCAGCCAACGGAAGCACCAGCACCTGAGGAAGATGATGGGATGGCTGGCCCCCCTGAGGCCCTGTGGCCATTGGGTGCTGATGAAGAACCGGCTGTGACTGACTTGGAGGATGACGAGACGGCGACAGTCGATCCTGAAGAAGAGGAAGCAGTGTCCCCACCATCCTCCCCGCCTGCAAGACAGTATCCTTCCAGATTTAGACATGCACCCAGAACATTGACATATAATACTTTAGGGCAACCTACATTCAGTTAAAGTTAAATGTTTAGACTCAGTTGAGTAATGTTTATGCTCATGCACTCCGGTTATAGGTTTAGGGTTAGTGTAGTTAGGCATTTGTAAGTTCATGTTTATGTGAAGGGATAATACAGGAAGATTATTTAAAGAAGACAGGGTAAAAACAGCATTTTAGTTAACAGGGGCCCACAACAAAGTCAGTTCAGTCAGAATCACACTGAGGGTTTATTGCAGAGGTAATTAGTGTTGTAAGAAAAATATTCAGACAGAAATTACATGAGAGACAAAAGTGATCATAATGAGTGTCTTCGATGCAAGTGAAGTGTGAGATTCTGTATGATTTGCTACAGGTCAAAGGTCACGCCTATCCCAGATAAGACAGACTGCCCGTGGAAACTGCGGAGTAAATGGATGGTGGTCGTAGTGCACAATGACCTCCACTATTGGACACATGATGTTGAAACTGAGATATATGTTATGTGAAGTCTGTAATCAGATATTTTCCGTAGATCGGGGACTCAAACTTGTATGCAATCACGCTAATAAAAGCAGTGAACTAGTGGGTAATGTCGGGACGACATTTAATTTAGCAGGGGAGAATGTAATGTACTCCGTATTTCTTGTTTTAGTGAAACCCTTTTCTTTTAGCTGTGTGTTGCCCTTTTTGATTTCATTGAGTGAAATACCATGTTATAAGAGTTGACCACTAGATGGCAGTGTAAGGCCAGGAATGAGTGTGTGTGTAGCGAAATAAGCAGAGAAGAAGAAAATAAAAAATGCACGAGTTGCCTGTACAGTCCTACACGACGAATTCAAATAAAACAAAGGATTATTAACAGCACACAGTTTGGATGCTCATCTTTTAATTTCCTTACCAAGTGTGCAACATAGACAGGCTTTTTTCACTTGATCGAGCCCTTAAACTTGCGCTGCTGTTGCGGCTGCCGCTCGGAGCACCCCTGCTGCTATCTCTGCCTCTTTTCGATGTGGGCGCTAAGTAGTCTTTCATGATTGACAGCGGTACCATGGGGTACCGGAGCATGAGCGAAAGGTGGTCCTGCAGCAAGTCCAGGGTGTTCAGCCTTGTGGGAGCACGTGATGAAATCTCTACTCAACCGCTTCAGACAACGTCAGTGGTTGGCCCGGGTTCCCGATAATGGTTTTGCAGTTCTTGACCCCTCGGGCTGTGAGCCACACAGTGTATTCGTTGACCTGTTTGTTAGAAGGTTCTTCACAAGACTCTCTGTCGGCATACCAAGCCCCTGTCCACCCAAGACAAAAACAAGCCTTTACAAACCTAAGAGAGCGCCTAAGGCTTTGGCTCACACCGGAGAGACAGGAGCCTCGAAGTCTCCAGTAGCACTATCAAGGATAGTGTCGATGTCGGCACTAAAAGGTAAAGGTGACAACCAGGCGGCTGACCACAACTCTGTCAAGTCTAAATCCGACAAGTCCTATACTGATACTCGTAGCCAGAGAGAGGTGAAGGAGGCCGTGCGCAACGAGACCAAGTGTAAACCCAAGAAACCTGTGGCCGTCGACACAGCGGAGACTGAGACAGCTCACACTTAAATTATATCATCCAAAGCACTTACAAAAGGAGAACCTTGAAGAACGATAGGGTAACAATGGGTCAATGACGATGACACCCCCAGCAGCGGGAGTGTAGAATCTGTCAGTGAGCAATAACAAGACTCCCGAAGTTGTCCCCTCCGGTTGCGAACAAACAAAAGAGAATAAAGAAGTGCCTAATGATGAAACCACTCAAGATTATAGCTGCAACGAAGGCAACAGCTCCAGTAGCAGCTCCAGTAGCTCCAGCAGCAGCTCCAGTAGCTCTGAAAGCGACGACGACAGTGGGGTTTCCAACTCGATGAAGCTTAGGATGAAAAGATTGTCCATGTCAAAGAAGAGCACCAGGCGAAGTGTCACCTCTAAGCTGTGCAGTCCCCAAACACCCGTCTCTCCAACCGAACAAGACGTTGACACTGACTATGAGACATGTCAGTCTGCAGTAACTGAGTCTGCCCATGTGGTACCAGCTGTGATGGAGCCTGTACTTGAAACCGACCAGACCTCACCTTCGTCTGAGCCAGACTCCTATCTATCTACAGCAAAACCAGAGTCTGAACCACCTTACGTCCATGTACCCGAGCTTCCATCTTACAGCCGAACCAGAGTCTGAACCGCCTTATGGCTATGTGCCTGAGATCCTACTCAGACCCGAGTCTGAAACTACCCCAACTGAGCAGCCTAGACCCGATAGTTGTATCAAGGGAGTCGCCGAATTAGAGTTGTCAACGGCTATAGCTCACATCGAAATATAATCGTATGTATATCTGACACTCAGTGTTTTCCACAATCCTGCTCCTTGCAAAAGAATGACAAGTGAAACTGGACGATTCACACCACTGCAACGAGCAGCGGCGTGAAGCCGTATATGGCTATTGCAGCAGTAGAGACCGGGTGCTAATGACATTATGCCAGGAGTTGGAAGCTGGCGATGCACCGGTTCACTCATCCAAAAACACAACACATACTCCAGTGACTATATTTCACCTGGAAAAAGACTAAATTAATGATAACGCTGCGCTTTCCGGCAACTGGTCGAGACGAAATATCAATGCAGTGAGTATACCACTTGTTACATTATTTTATACCATGGCTCGGGTGAATGCTCGATTCGTTACTAAGGTCGTCTCTATTTACTAGAGTAATGCGGTAACATCCGCATTCCATACGAATCTCATGTTAACTGACATTAGGCATTAGTCAGACCCAGGCATTCCTCCGGTCATTTGCCATTTGTTTACAGGCACAAACAGGGTTCTTAGCCCCCGCGTCATGCATTATTTTCTGATACATGCACATCTCGTCGTGGATTTTCGCTTACATAGGAATGTCGGGACGTGATGTAAAGCTTCTAACATACTTTTAATAAACACTGTACACCTGAACTCTCGCAACGCTTTTCTCCCAGTTCCCTGGTGTCGCCGTCCGTGTTAAACCCCGGAACTGGAGCACACTTCAAACCAGAGTGGCTGGAGCAAAAACCCGGGTTTCTTCACAATACCGTTGCTGACTTTTGTTTTTCCCCAAACGTGTCATTTTAATGTTGTGGTCCATCATGGTTCTTTCTTTGAAAGAAAGTGTATTTGTGCTGTTTGCTGATTGGCTGAAGAGAAATAGCTCCGTCCTTCCGGTCAGCTTCCGGTCTAAAACTGCACTTGGTGATTGGACGAGGGAGGTCTTTGGAAACCCCAACGGTTTCAGACGTTTTGCAGCAACCAGTTCACACTGGTCACACTGCAACTTCCTCTGCAACCTTCTAAAACCGTTGCGAATCATTGATCTGAACTGGCCTTAAAATGTTGTTTGTTTCCGGTTTTCATTCTTTGAACTGTTTATAATCCCTGGGAGTAGTAGGCCTACCTAGTATTGTAGTGTTGACTGTAGTACCTAGTATAGTTAAGTGTTAACTGTAGTACCTAGTATTTGGTAGTGTTCACTGTAGTACCTAGTATTGGTTAGTGTTCACTGTAGTACCTAGTATTGGTTAGTGTTGACTGTAGTACCTCGTATTGGTTAGTGTTGACTGTAGAGTACCTAGTAGTGTTGATGGTAGTACCTAGTATTGTAGTGTTGACTGTATAGTATAGTTTAGTGTTGACTGTAGAGTACCTAGTAGTGTTGATGGTAGTACCTAGTATTGTAGTGTTGACTGTATAGTATAGTTTAGTGTTGACTGTAGAGTACCTAGTAGTGTTGATGGTAGTACCTAGTATCGTAGTGTTGACTGTAGTAGCCTACCTAGTATCGTAGTGTTGACTGTAGTAGCCTACCTAGTATCGTAGTGTTGACTGTAGTAGCCTACCTAGTATTGTAGTGTTGACTGTATTGTTATTGTCTGAAGTTTATTCACACGACATAATTACGTTAGGTTGCCATGGAAACCGCCTTCGACCTGGGCACTCCAGTCACACGGAAGCTGCCGTCGATGTAGAGCAAGATCAGTAACAGTCCTCTACTGACCTCTACCGGGGGAAGGGCTGTGTGTGTGTGTGTGTGTGTGTGTGTGTGTGTGTGTGTTTAGGTGTGCGTGTGTGTGTGTGTGTGTGTGTGTGTAGGTGTAGGTGTGTGTGTGTGTGTCCAATCACAGGCAGGTAAATGGACAGAAAAACAAAGCGATTGAAACGCTGCAACTTGAGGGGTAAACAGCATAACACTTGTAATAATAATAATAACCACATCACTTTCATAATACTTTATTACTACAATTTGTGACTTGATGATTAGAATGTGTTCTTCAAATCACTCACAGTTCAGTTGGAAAGGCCTACTGAACAAGACACCAGGTGGCTGCCTCAGTGTCTCGAAGCCTCTCGTATGCTTATGCATGGTACAAACCATTGGCTTTGGATTGACAACCGTTTCCTTTCAACTACTTACAGCATTACATTTCTACAGTAAGGTGCATTTTAACTTCAATTAACCAATGCATTCATCACATATTTCCTTGTTCTGTTCATTTATTTTTTGCATACCAATTTGGTAACTATGTTCACATAACATAGGGAACTCGCCAATGAATGAATGAATGAATGATGAATAATCAAACCCCAAAAAAGTATTCCCGCTCTTTTTAAAACTCAACTATCTCGTCCTGTTTTGAAACAAAACCAGGTTATTGAACAACTGAGTTGTCAGATTCTTCTCAGCTTGCCACCATTAATGCCAGCCCAATTGGTGAAGGACAAACAGGTAAAGAATATGGATAAATTGTGAGCTGTTACTATTGCCCAATAAATACCGGAGTGTGATTCATGGGAACATTTTGTTCAAACAGTGAGAAACTACAATCCAGCCTTGCATGAGCAATTGAATGCACTCTGCAACTGGTAAGCTTCCACCATTTTCCTTCATGCCATGACCGTTCCCCAGTGTTTCTTCTCTTCTAGAACCAATTAAAAATACAATAAGAAAAATACTCTGCACAATTCGCACATAATATAAAAGTTTTGTTTACATAAAAAATCCCATCCCATGTACTCAAAACTCCCTTGTTTATAATCCTACATGTTCATTTAATATGCTAATATATATATATTATACATTAAAATAAAATCTGCAGCTCTCTTTTTAAGAGAATGAAGTGTTGTGTATACATGTTTTTTTCATAGTTTATATTCTGTGATCCTCAAAACAAGATCACATACTTCAGTGGTTGGATCTGCATTGTTTGAAGGTAAGGCATGATATCATTCACATCACATTGAGCCGAATGATCGACTGTTTCAGGGTAGGTCTGTTGAATGTCCATCATTGAGCTGAGCATACAGAGCCATTCACAAAGGGAACATTCAACAAACACATACCAGTTCTATCAGTGGAGCCGAGAGGCTGCTATTAAAAGGCAAGGTTATCCGGGCCCAGGAAAGAACAATAGGAAACCATGAGACTTAAAACCAAACCAATACTCTTAACACACTTCCAAATAAGGTAAGTGTAATGTAATGGTGCAAAGTAACGGGCTGCAAGGTATTGGCACTGTAGCAAGGGCAAATAAACCATTGGAAGTATTGTTATTCTGAAATGAGTAGTATTGTTATTCTGAAATGAATGAATTTATGTTTATGCAAAAGTGACCGCTTAAACCAATATACATTCAGGAGGGAACACACATGCGGTATATGAATATACATTATCAAAACATTCTCACTTTTTTTCCAAACGCGTGTGTGTGTGTGTGTGTGTGTGTGTGTGTGTGTGTGTGTGTGTGTGTGTGTGTGTGTGTGTGTGTGTGTGTGTGTGTGTGTGTGTGTGTGTGTGTGATATGTAACTGCAGAGGGCTGTAGCTTTTGTGAGGGCCACCATAAATAACGTATTCAGACCGTAATATATTTTAAAAGGGGAAAAGACTGAGTCTAGGCCCTGGTGCTCTTTGGATGTGTTTAGCGCCCTCTAGTGGTGGCTACAGAGTTAGTCTAGGCCCTGGTGCTCTTCAGGTGTGTTTTAGCGCCCTCTAGTGGTGGCTACAGAGTTAGTCTAGGCCCTGGTGCTCTTCAGGTGTGTTTGGCGCCCTCTAGTAGTGGCTACAGAGTTATGACGTTGCCGTCCTCTCGCATGCTTTCCTGGCTGCTGTTGCTGCTGGCTGTGTGGGCGGGACTTCCGTTTTGATTGACTGTCGTCATGGAGCTGTCGCTCTGCGAGGTGACGAAGCTGCTGGGCATGGAAGCGCTGTGAGCGAGCGGCGCAGTGGAGGCATTGGAGCCGAGTCTGCCCAGCGAGTCTCTGCTGTAGTTGCCGTTGTTACTGCTGTGTAAACTGTGTGGAATGTAGGTCGACAGATTGTCATTCTCTATGATGAGGTCACCGTCGTCGTCGTCCTCCTCGCTGTAACCTTCAGCAATGCTGTCGCTGGGGAAACCATTGAATAGAATTGAAAATACTGAACAAAAACGGAAACCTATTCAATAGTTGTAAACGGCGGACATTGACAAGCGATCCATTATGGATAGTTTACACCAAAATTCTAATTCCCATCCAAATGCTGTTTTTTTTTATGTCGAACACCTTGATTCATTTGTTAAAGCAGTCAAAGTTGACGTGCTGGGAATACAACAAACGGCCCTCAATATTGGACACAAAGGGAGGAGGCTCGATTTACATTTTATTGCTTTGATATAGCGCTTTTCAAGACACCCAAAGCGCTTAACATAGTGAGTGTGTGTGTGGGGGGGTATAGTGATACTTTTTTTAGAGCAAAAACCGTGGGTGGATGGACGCGTTCCTATCCTGAGAAACTTTCTACTTCAAACATTTTTCAAACAGAGCAAATCAGTGCAGTAAATAAGTGACCACTCACTGACCACTCTAATCCAACTGATGCTAATTGTCCTGCCTCACCTGGCTGTGATGGGGTTGCTGTGGGAGACGGGGCTGGGGGAGTCGCAGGAGAGGGCGGAGCCTGTGGACCCGGAGCCTAGTGAGGCATTATTGGCGGAGACCTTGCTGCCCCGGTGGAGCACGTTGTTCCTCTGGTTGGCCGGCTTCACCGTCACGATGAGGTTGTGGCTGTTGGCCACCATCATGTCCGTCACCTGAAGAAGAGTGTGAGGGTTAAACACGGCTAGGCACACCTCCTCGGAATACATTAGAGAATATTTTTTTAAAAACCTATATTTTGTATTAATAAATTAAAGGTATTGTATGCAACACACCATTTTAAGTACAGTAAATGTGTTACATATTGCTCCTTTAAAAAGAAAAACCAAAGCCTAAAACAATTTATTTTTCAAAACGCAGGATGAGCTGCCAATATGGAATCAAATTGCCCTCTATAGATTAAACGGCTGCTATTGCATGCGTTGACTATTACTGGCAGTTTTGGGTTAACCTAAACTCTTTATTAACACAAACTCTTGAATAAGCTGAACCTCCGGCAGAGGCAGCAGAAGGATGTGTGGCTAGAGACGGCTTCCTAAAGTAGCAGCCTAATGGCATCTCCTTGCCCAGCTAAAGTGAATGCTAGCCACCAATGTCTGGATCCCGTCACAATTATACATGGTCGTACAATTTAAACTGTTCAGAGTCATCCACTTTGAAGAAAGTTTTGAAAAAGCACAGTTTTCCGGAGTGGAAAGTGTCGGTGTAGTGCGGAAAGAAAAAGATGTGCTTTTGACATTCAGCTGGTGTGGCCTCAACTTCACCTCAGCCCTATACAATATTCCACTTGAATGTGAAAGGACCCTGTGCTGCTAAACGTAATCCATCGGCCTGAACCTGGAATGTAAAAACACTTACTTAGCTTTCATGGGGAATTTAAACAGGAAATTACCCGGAGAAAGGTTAATTGGGTATTACCTAATAGTATGAGTCTAAACCAGGATTGTTTCTACAAGAGAATATTTATTTTCCATAGTTGAATAGGAAGGCCTGAGGGTTTATATTTTCACATCAAACACTTCTTGTGAGATGCATAACGCTACCATTATTATGTCTTAGATGGCTTGAACACATGTGACAAGGAAAAGTAATTTATTGTTAAAATTGAAAGAAATAATTAGCACGTTGTTACTGTCATGTCGTCCTATGTTTTTCCCCCTCAGCTCCTTCTAATACATGGAACTACCTTTAGTGAAAGTATTGTCATTCTGATCATCATGCCTGTATTTGACCCTGCTACATCCTTCCTTTTGGCTATTATGCCTGTGACCAATAGAGTACCAGTGTATCGTATCTCATCTTATTTACTTGATCCAGAGATTTCCCCGATACGTCAATGCCGTTGACCTCTAGGATCTCGTCGTTGACCCCCAGCAGCCCTGTGCTCTCGGCCAGCCCACCACGCACCAGCCTGGAGATGAATACCCCAGGAACCTGGAAGACACAACCACAGAGCGAGGGACAGACAGAATCAAAATGGCGGTTAAAAAGGCGCTTGACGTTTGGCTGAAGAAACGATACTTCCACATACTAAGTAAAATGGTAAGCATCACTCTTGATGAGGGCTGGGCGATATGGAAAACTGTATTATCACGATAATTATGGGGACTTTTACACAATATCAATAAATATCTAGATATGTTGAATTTATGAATTCAAAATACCATTCTATTAGCCTGGCAAGCCAGACCCACATCAGAAAGATGTAAGGTCTGGCTCAGCTCCATTGGCAGTGTGGGCGGGATAAACGGTTGTCTTTCAAGTTCCCTCTGCACGCAATAGGATAGCGCTACAACCAATCAGAGCGACGAAGAAGGTGACGTAGTCAGAGCCGTCGCTCTGACTACGTAATTAATCAAAACTCTGAATACGTATTTATTTTCGAGGAAAGACTTCAGTGCCGTTCTTTGTTCTTTTCTCAAATAAAATGTTAACTTCAAGTCTTGAAGAGTCGCGGCCAAAGCCGAGTGGAAAGACAGCCGTTCGCCAGCAGCAGCCATTGTTTACCTAACACGGAACCGTCGCAACTCTGTCGTCATGGTAGCCCGGCTTTCGACTCCGCCCCTCACGCTGTGATTGGTCAGACATACAAGACACACTTGGTGTTTCCAGCACCAAAAAGCGGACGGAGCTTTGCTAGACCTACACTAGCTGCCAAATAAATTTGCTGCCGCTAGGGGGTGTCTAGAGTTCTAGGCTACCATTCTATACCATACCAGTCTAACTGAGGATCATTATTACATTGAAGTATATGGCAATTTAAAGTATGGTATCGGACCAAAACTCGTTTTCCTTTCTCACTGACGTTTCAAACCTCACATTTGATCATTTTAAGGCCCCCCCCCCCCACATCTCCTCTTCGCAAGTCATTTAGACTATAAAGCTGGGTATCACGATATGTCGAATTTCATGAAGATACAATACCATTCAAAGACGATAATAATGATAATATTGAATTATTGCCCAGCCCAACTTCGATACAGTATCACTCTAACCTAGTCAGGGAAGCTGCACCACAAGGGTCAGATTTCTCCTCAGATATGAGATATTATTTTAAGAATGGGGTACATCAACACAAAAATAGCCATCATATAAACTAATTTACACTAGGATGCTATATAAAATAAAATAAAAACCGTCTACCAGAAGAAGAAGAACAAGAAGAAGGTCTCACCTTTTCTACCCCCTGTTGTGTGACGCGCACACTGACTCCATCACGGATGTAGAAGCCCAGGGGTTTGTGGGTGCCGTGTTTGTGGAGTCGCACTCGCCGGTGTGTCTCGGGCAGGATGTCAACGTCTATGATGGACGAGATCTGCCGGAAGTCTTGGGGTAGACCAATCAGGAGGCCCAGCTTGTTCTTTTGGTGGGTGGAGCCTGAGGCATTTGGGCGGAGCCCCGTCAAGCCCAGCCCCTTCTTACGTCTCTGGAGAGAGTTGGTGGCAAACACTATGGGCTCATCCTCTGGAGAGAGCAAGAAGCCAGAGAGAAACTTGATTATTACTTATTGATAATTTGTTATTCAAGTTCTTTTCATGATAAATGTTTCTGCACAATTTTTAAGATGGTGTAGCGTGATTCTCAACTGGTGGGTCGCTAGAGCATTTTGAGTGGCTCGCAGAGCACATGCCAACGCTTAATCTTTACAAAGAAGCCCATGAATTAACAAATGTTTGAATGGCTTACTTTTTCATTGAGTTTAGCCCTAATTGTTGCAGCCATTTGTTCGCTCAATGTTTTTAGCATTATGAAGGTATTGTTGGTTACTGCAAATGATGAATGCAAATGGTGAATACATTTTTTATTTTTGGGTTGTGACTTCTTCCCAATATTTTTTGTCTCATGTACGGCTCAAGTACATTCATCCACACCAAAGCACTAATGTTTTCCTACCATTACTATACTATCACTTATCATCATTATTAATATTGGAGAGGGCGTTTAAAATGGAAGAAGTATATTTCTGGTTGTAATTGATCAGCAATCAATATGTATCATCTTTAACAAATTCAACAAGTAAGACAGTAAGAATATACAAGTTTGTGAGGTTGTTTCTAAAGGAGTAACACGCCATGTTAATGTGCAAACAACCCATTCCCCAACATCTGGAGGTAGGCAATGTGTGTGAGCCACAATCGATGTCATTCAAGTCTTTCTGAGAAACTATCTGGATACACAATACAAGATAACAGATCTGGTCCAGAGAGTACCAAGAACAGTCTGCACAGAAATAAAAACAACATTACTATAATAAATAATAATAAAACATTTTCACAATATATCATTGACGCAAACTTGGTGCACAGATGAAAGAGATTTCTTTCTAAATTCGATAATTGGTAACAGTCAATGTGATGTGGTCTAGTGGTACGTGAGTGTACTGCGGGATACATGGGATTTTATTCTTGAAATGACAAATGTACAATAGAAAAAATAATATCGATAATTGATAATAAATATATTCTAAATATTGTGAATATAGTATTATGGCTTATTATTAAAAATGTCCTCATTGTAATGTTTTCCATTGATGTTTTGTGTTCATTTGTGTTTTCTAAATAAACACACGCATAGCGTTGCTGACTTTTTCTTTCCACTGTTTCCCACTGGCCATGGCCTTCATAAGGGTGCTGGCACTCTTTGCTCAACCACTGCATGTGTATACAAATGAGGTGGTGTGAGAAAGGTCTTGATGACAATTTAGTGGTACACCTACAAAATCAAAGGTTGGGAACCACTGGTCTAGTACAGTATGTACGTGCGGCATACAAAAGGTGCCTTTTACTAAACTAGCAGGTGACGGAGCCAGTGACTCTAGGCCCAGGATTGTGACTTCAGAAGGGAAGCAGAGGCCACACATGAGGCAGAGAGGGAGAAGAGAGAAGCATTAGCTTATTCTTCCCAGGTTGTATTCACAAGGTTATCCATATCACCTTATCCAAACACATCAGCATATTTTTCTTAATTTATGAGTGGAGGAAAATTAATCTCTTTGGGTCTGAAAATATTATGCTACAGATCAAATTCCATATCCTGCAGACGGGACAATCATCTCATGCAAGAACATTTTACTTTCTTGTCTTTCTTGTGTTTTTCCTCACAAGCTTTATTTGGGTTCTAGATATTTTCCTTTTTCCATTTGCTAAAGCCCACATTGATTGAGTTCAACAATCAAAGTCAAGCAGCAGTAGGTGTACATTAAGTGGCCTTTTCACCGTAGTTCAGTCTTCATAGTTGCCCTCAACACAGCTGAGATTTGCAGCCACAGCTCTTCAGGCTCCAAGAATGTGTTACCAGACTGAATGGACCTGCTTGGGTGTTGTTTACACTCACTAGAGTACGAGGTTATGCTCTGGAAGGTCAGGGTATGTCCCTTTATCATCGCCGGTCACATGTGATCCACAGCCACATATCTAGGGTTCAATATGAGATTTGCTGCTGGTGTGTGGTTGTTAGCCTGTTGGCCAAAACATTTTTTTCCAACTGCCCATTTATCCAATTCATGCTGTGAATAAATTAGGTGACACTGAATAAATTGAGTGATTTTAGATTAATTACAATTTGAATTATCTTTATCATGATCAAAATAAGCCATTTACCCATTGTACCCATTGTCCCACTTTCCAGCCAAGTTTTTATAAGCAATAATATAATGACTCACTTAACTACTTAGCCATTAGAGCCACCAGGGCAACACTGAAATGATGGGTTACAGTCAACCTGTTTACCTGAAACGCTGAAGAAGAAACACTGGAATTGAAGGACTTGAAGACATGTAAGAGACATGAAGGAGTAAGAGGATCAAGGAGAATGTTGGGATGGAGAGACTGTAGACCATAGACATATATACATAGACGCCTCATAGACTGACGCTGCCCGTTAGAGCTGACGTAGCAGCGCGGCCGCCATCTTGGAAGGGGCCCCAGTGCGCCCCCAGTGCATTCATTTCTATGGAGGAAGGTGTATACCCAACTACAATAATAAGCATAACTCCCCGAATTTTTACCGGATTTTCACACGGTTTGGTAGAGATTTATTTATGATACAGGACAAATTAATTATTATTATTTTTTTTTTTAAATAATAAGAATTATTGTTCAATCTTACTTGTTAAAGGTAATCCCACACGATCTGGTGTCAATACTGCACCGTAAGCTGCACAACATACTGGCATAGCTTGCTCTCCCGTTGACTCCTATGCTAGACTAGAGTGAGGAGTCCCTACCAATATGGCGGCGACGCTGGGTTACGTTCCATCACGTCATGAGGCGTCTATGTATATATGTCTATGCTGTAGACAGTCAACCTGACCGAGAGGCCTCTCTCCACTGGAGACAAATACCCGACCTTCTGCATTCCTCCCTGCGCATTCCAGGAATAGCCGTCTCACAGCTCCATCAGACAGTTGTTTTCCTCTGTGTATGTCTTTCCCCATCGCCATAAACCTCAGGCGAATCAGAACTCCATCATCAACTAAGGTGACGATGTCAACATCAACATCACTGTTTCATATTTTCATAATAAAGGAGATGCCAGTACAATACTAGTGTTTACCAAGATCTTAAATGTCAGAGCAATCCTTTTGACATTGTTCTATGTGAAGATTCAATTATCAAAATCTGTTAACTAAACCTTTCCTAAAGTATGTTCACACACTTCCCTGAAGAATGGTCACAATTAAACAGTTAAATAAGATTAAGAAAAACAACTGCAAAGTTAAAATATCGATACGAAAGCACCAACAGCAATGATGCCATGTAAAACACACTAGTTTGGAGTGCCAATATTTCAGCTTGTACAATATGCTCCAAGCAGGTCTGAGAGATGCATGTGTAATGTTGTCACACTGCAGAATTATGTCCATGTCTACTTACGGCACACTCACCACCCTCATGCTTTTGCTGACACACCTTCAGTTTGTTGTTCTTCGTGTTTTTTGTTTTTCTGATGACAGACCAGTCTTGATTGTGTCACGGCAATTTTTTTCTCATTTTCCCTTTGTACTTGTAACTTAAGTCACATAGGACTTTAGTTTCTATTATTTTACTAAATACAATATAACTGATCTTAGTCAGCATGTTGGAGCATTTATTTTCTGATTGTTACTAAAGCAAACAAGTTACGGCTCTTCATGTATTGTTTTTTTTTTGGGCAACAGTTGTTGGCACGTTCGACAAGAGTATGGACTTTTTTATTAGACTAGAAATTAAAATAATAAAATACTGTGCTTTTCATTCTAGGAGAGAGAGAGAGCCAGAAATGATATAAAGGAAAAGCAGACTGAAGCCTGCAGGTATAGACACTTCTAAGCCCTTCTCTCTCTCTCTCTCTCACACACACACACACACACACACACACACACACACACACACACACACACACACACACACACACACACACACACACACACACACACACACACACACACACACACACACACACACACACACACACACACACACACCTGTTATTGGACAGACACTATGTTTATCACTCCTAAAAGATAAGCAATGAGGATAATATTACAAAGAACTTGCACAATTGAATAGCATGTTGACATTTTGAAAAACGTCACTTCAGCTATACAAAAAGAGGAAGAATTACAAAGTTCCCTCTCTCTCCGTCCTCTGTAAGCCAGACTTGTACCTTGCATCAGACAACCACATATCCATGTAGATATAACAATATAAGGCACATATAGACCAGAACTTCGGTTTCTCTTAGAAACGGCTCTTTTTAGGGATCCTTTTACCTTGTCATTTGGACATTTCCTGGTCCATTGTGTGCGCATAGGTACTAGGCTGGGCTAGCCACCGCGGTGTTAATGGTTCTAACATTCCAGCCATAATCCCACACTAAAGGCCCCATGGCCCCTCACTGGAGGACAGTATAAACAGCTGTTGCAGACTGGGCTCCCTCCCTCCAATATGTAGCCAACACATTTGCATGGAGTGTTTGAAGTCTCTGAAAAGGTGCTACTGATTTTACGTATTTCCACAAGCAGACAGCAAAGCACAGAGCCAAAAAGTATCACTTCATTCTTCAATGTCTAGTTTTGTGTCCATGTCTAGTTAAATAAATATATATATCTGGTATCCTACATCCATAGCTCCCATTAATGACACGTTGTCACTTAGTAAAATGACTCCATTGATGTAGAAGTTTGCATTGGCCTGATAACCTTTTAATACAGAGAAGAGTGACATATACCACCAAAAACTACACACAAACACATGGAGATAATGTGATTGTTGAGTCTTTTAGAGTGAGCTCATCCCTTTCAGTGGCTAATAGCATACAAGAGCTATTAGCGCATTGTACTGATGGGTTTTGAACACACACACACACACACACACACACACACACACACACACACACACATTGAGAGAGAGATACTGAAGACATTTAAGCAGAGAGAGGGTGTCGAAGGCAGGAACAATGCAGAACCTGTATGTGGAGGGTGTGTCTACGTGTGACTAAACTACAGTGAGCAAATCTGAATTCCTTACCCTGAAAGACCACGAAGGCAATAAAATGTAAATGCATAGCAGAACTAGTAACCACAATAACTTTACTCATTTCCTCATTTTTCACAACAGACAATAATGACAAGTTCTTACTCACAACATGCACCATTTTCTTCTGTGTTCAGATCGGAATATGTTAGGATGGATACTAGGGGTGACCCCGAATAGTCGACTATTCGATCTAAGGAGCCTGATTCGACTGCCAATCTCATAGTCGAATCGTCGGCAAAACACAGGATCATTCCATTTGGGCTATAGGCGGTGCTGAGTGTCTGATTTTACATATAGTTTATTTCTCCCAATAAATCATGATATATAGCCTATTTTTGTATAAATATCAAGTGCAAAACACACTGCCACCGCAGCGCGTCTATGACACAAGTGCCGCCCCTAGCACTCATAGGAAGCGTCGCGCTGCGGCGCGTCAACAGGAATATAGTCGTCTCTCGGAGCAGAAGAAAAAGAAAAGAAAAGAAAAAAGCGCCTTTTTGGCGGCACTTGACGCGCGGCGACGCTGTGAAATAGGACAGTGGCGTGAAATGTCGCGGGGCGGCGCGTCGCTGCCACCGCCGGGGTGAGGTGTACATAGAAAATAATAGGGGCGGCTGTTTTGACGCGCACCGTTCATCGGCGGTGTGCACCGCCAAATGAGAATATGGATCAATGAGCAAAAAAAAAGAAAAAAACATGATTCGACGATCAGTCGACTATAGGCAAGACTTGACAAATCAGATTCGACTATGTAAATTCTTAGTCGGGGACACCCCTAATGGATACATGATCTTCTCTACATCATGTCCCTCTGTAAACAGATAACTCCTCTGTGACATTTAATACTTACTTACATACTCTGCGTATGGACTGTTGAAGTAATCTGATTAGACCTGTGATCGACTGCATAGCAAACAACAACAGCAACCTATTGTACTCAGCAACAGATTAGCATTACAGCTGAATTATGCGAAACAATAAACAATGGGAAGAATAACTACATCGGCCATTGTCCCCATACAGACCAATTTGGAGGGGTGGATTTCATATGCAATGCATATGTGTGTGTGTGTGTGTGTCCGTCCTTACACCAACATATCGTTTAGTTAGAACACAGGCTATGTCAAAGGAATCATGCATTACGTCACTGGTTAGGTATAGTGGTAAAGGCCCTGCACTGGGGATGAATGATCAATCATTTCTGAAAGCACCAACACCCAAAAGATGTCCAAAGGGGTTGTCTTCCTCCCGTGAGAAAACAAATTAACAAAAAAAACCTCCAGTGCCGAAGAGTTCAGGTAGCCACCCACCCATATGGACTGACAACACTTAGAAACGGAGGTAATGAGAGGGTACCTGGTGCAACACAAATACTGTCTCTATAGACAGAGTTGTCATCACAGGACAAACACAGATGTCGCTGTTAACACTAATTATTGGTCTGCTACTATTATGTACCAGGACACATGGTCCATGGTCAATGTGTTATCTTCACTAGTTCTACCCGTACCCCTGGTACATAAAAGTAGCAGACTCTTAATAAGTGTTATGAGCGACACCTGTCTTTGTCGTACAATGAAGCCTCTGCGAAAAGGGTCTGCTGGAAAATGTGTGCGCTTAACTGTTTGGCCAAAATGCTACGCATGTGAATTGTGAATATGCGCCTCTTAACCAATGAGCCTTTGTCTCGACTGGCAGTGATGTCAGTCTTACCTCTTTTGGTGATGATGATGCGAAGTAGTGGGTTTGCCGAGGAGACGGCCTTGTGGAAGTTGTCGTCGTTGTTGATGGGCAGCAGATCCCCATGTACATCGGCGTATCCCA
Organism: Merluccius polli; assembly: GCA_030340625.1. Classification (NCBI taxonomy): domain Eukaryota; kingdom Metazoa; phylum Chordata; class Actinopteri; order Gadiformes; family Merlucciidae; genus Merluccius; species Merluccius polli. The sequence continues at coordinate 579,930 of JAOPHQ010000851.1, read as the reverse complement.
GCATCAGGTCCGTTCCGGGGATGTGGTGGACGGTCTGGAGGAGGCGGTAGAACTCCTGGAAGCCCCCCGAGCCGCTCCGCTTCAAGGCGAAGCGGCGGTACTCTGCATCAAACTAAAAAAAGGAGAAGAGCACGACGGATGTGCAGTGCAGTATGAAATACACACAGATCATTAGTCCACTCGTTAACCCAACCTCTCCCTTCTCAAAAATGGTAGACATAACAGATAATGATAATTGACATTTTGGGTGTATTCTTAAATTTATTTATTTTTTATTAAATCTTATCTGAATGTTGGTCTGTGAAGCCTTCTCTGCATTTGTGATAAAGTTCAATTCTTAATCAGTTAGTCATTTTGGCTCTTCTCGTCACATGAAAGCAAGCAATTGTATGGACATTTGACCACCAGTCAATTGGTGGCTTAATTGTGGCTTAATTAATTTTATTATAAAAGTGCCAGAGAATGGCCCACAATTACAGGTTTGGGAGCTTAATTTTTTTTTTTTCCAGCCTTATTTTGATTGCAAAACATTGTGCCGGATTCAGAGAGGACTTTAGATGGTGGCTGTATTCACTCAGGATCGTTGCAGTATTGGTGTTGTTTCACCATTAGTAGTTTAGTCCTATTTGATCCGGTAGTAACACACAGCTAAACATGTCACACATTTTTTAACCATACCCCAACACCAGCACTTCTCTTCCCTCTCCCTACTCTGTGCTCACTTTAAACATGTCAACATGTAAAAGTAGATGGGCTACATAATGTTCTTTGCACATCCTGATAAGGAACAACCAAAATACATCGATAGATAATATGGATAGATGGAGCAGTGCTGGGCTCGGCCACTACGGAGGAGATGAAACCTGCACCCTGCTCTACCTGCCTCGCAGCATTCCTCAGCGGTTTCCGCATGACATGCCTGAGATATCTTCAGCACATTCAGAGGAGCTACAATGTGCAGTATGTCATCACCTAGCTCTCCACCTCTCCACACACCACCATCCATGAGCCCGTACGTGTGAGTGTGGTCCCTGCTGCTATAGGATGGAGACTGTGGGTGGGGGTGGGGGGTTCCCTATGCGTAATGCAGAACAAGCTTAATGAAAGCATTACGATGGGGACAATACATTTTAATTGACCTCAAATTGAACAGCAGGTTACACCTCGAGCTCACGAGCATGAGCCGTCAAACCATGTCGTAATGAAGATATATTTGAGGGGGGGGGGGAAAGGGGGATAAAAGTGATTTTTAATTCGTAGGTTTAGGATTAAAACCAGGTTGGACACGGCGGTGTGCGGTACCCACGAAACACACACAGAGTCACGTGTGGAAAACACAATATACCGTCCGTTTAAACACCACGACGCCGGTGGAAACCAGTAGCACCACGGCACCAAACCAGTAGCACTACGGTACAAAACCAGTAGCGTTATGGCACAAAACCGGTAACATTAGGGTAGAAAACCAGTAGCATTACTGTAGAAAACCAGTAGCATTACGGTAGAAAACCAGTAGCATTACGGTAGAAAACCAGCACCACTATGCGCCGTAGAAACACGGACCGACCGCGCATCAATAACCATTCATTTAGCTCACAGACAAACAGCTAAAAAAAATAAAAATAAATGACGAATTTAAAAATACCCCCCCCCCCAAAAAAAATAAATAAAAAAACAACAACAACAACAACAGACCCAACACCACCACCAACAACAACAACAACAACGTACCTTGCTCTTGACCTCCACCATGTTCTGGGCGGCTCTGAACGGCGTTCTCTGCTGGTGCCGCGACATGGTGCCGTCCGCCTGGACCACTGCGGATAAACTCCTCCACCGGGCGGGCCGCCGTCCTGCCCTCCCGGGACACCGCAGCACGTCCGCCCGCTGGAGGCCGGAGACCGGAGACCACGTCCGCTGGACCGACGACGGGTCAACGGTGTTGACATCAAATCCCGCCGCGTCCCCCCGGTGTCGTTTTCAGTGTCGCCTCCTCCGCCGCCGCCGCTGGTCTGTGGCGACGTACCGTAAATGTCCCCCCCCCCCCTCTCGCCGCCGCGCCCCCTCCTCCTCCTCCTCCTCCTCCTCCTCTATTACCGTAACCGTGGAGACCGAAGGCGGAAAGAGGAAAGCAGAGATCGCGACAGGTGTGGGATGGCGTGGACGCCAGATGGGCGCACGTCGCCGTGATCCGGTGACATAGGAAGGGTAATACTGCCGCTGGGAGTCAATATGATGTCTCTCTCTCTCTCTCCTCCCCCCTTTCTCTTCTCTCTCTCTCTCTTCTCCCCCCTTTCTCTCCTCTCTCTCTCTCTCTCCTCCCCCGCCCCGCCCCCACCCCTCACCTTGTGCTCACCCGCTTTGAGCTCGCCTCCTCCACTCTGCCGTCCAGGAACGAGACGGGCCCCAACCCAACCTGGGCCTGAGGGGAGTGCAATGGGCAGGGCACTTCCGACCGTCCTGCAACACTGCTATTAATAGACGCACACGCACCGAGAGTAGGCCGGTCCTGGTGAGGAATACATGTTGGGTAAGAGTAGGGTGATTCAGACAAACCGCAGGTTTAAATAAAGATTGGCCTGCTGATAGATAGGTCAGATAGGTTCAACAAAAAGAGCAAACATTAAAACAAAAAAAAATCCTTCTTGGGGGAAAACCCCTTTCAATTGACCAATAGTATTCATTTTCCTTCCCTCTGTCTTTTTTTTAAATTCTACTTTCTACTCCCAATATCTTTGTTATCCTCATCAAGATATGGCCTCTGCCCTGTGCTACCCTTGCATGTTTAGTGCTACCCTGTACTAGGATGTGTGTGTGTATTTAGTACTACCCTGTACTAGGATGTGTGTGTGTATTTAGTACTACCCTGTACTAGGATGTGTGTGTGTGTGTATTTAGTACTACCCTGCACTAGGATGTGTGTGTATTTAGTACTACCCTGTAGGCCTACTAGGATGTGTGTGTGTGTGTGTGTGTGTGTATTACTACCCTGTACTAGGATGTGTGTGTGTGTGTGTATTTACTACCCTGTAGGCTACTAGGATGTGTGTGCATTTAGTACTACCCTGTACTAGGATGTGTGTGTGTGTGTGTGTGTGTGTGTATTTACTACCCTGTAGGCTACTAGGATGTGTGTGTGCATTTAGTACTACCCTGTACTAGGATGTGTGTGTGTGTATTTACTACCCTGTAGGCTACTAGGATGTGTGTGTGCATTTAGTACTACCCTGTACTAGGATGTGTGTGTGCCCACTCCCGTCCCCTTCCACCCTCTCCCGTACTTCGCTAGCTATCTGCTGTCCTCCCTTTTCCTCTGTTTTCCCTCCTCCCTGCGGAACCTGAGTGATAGCAGCGGATAGGCCTGGAATGGGGAAAAACACACACAGTCACACACACACAGTCACACACACACACACACACACACACACACACACACAAAAAACACACACATGCAAATGTATTAGGATGTGTGTGCATTTATTGTATCAAATCTAATACTCAGGGCATGTGCCTTTTGGGAAATTATGTATCTGTTCAGCCATGCCTGATCATTTTTACATGTACCTAGTCCTAGACAATGGACAATGCTGACATCTATAATTATATTCCTTTAAGAATGTTGTCACTTTGTCTCAGTGGCCTTTCTATAAATGTCATATGTATTTGATATTGGCAGGAACCCAACCTACCTAACCCACTCTAAACCAACCAAAGGTGGAAGACGTGTGTTGGGTGGAGGATGTTGTATCAGTTCTCTGCAGGCCTACATTTCTATAGCTTCACGTCACTTACTAAAAATATTAAAATGTTCAACAAAACAACCAACACAAATAGTCTCAGATGTAATAACAACACAATGCTATTGTTCTTCTGGTTTTGGCTAGGTAGAGCATATTTATCAGGGTGAGTCATTCTCTCTTTAAGCAAGGTAAGTGTATGTATGCCAGGTATGTGTGGTATGCAATGGCTTTGAATCTGGGTACAACTACTTTGTTTGATGGGTGTGACGGGTGGCGACGTGAAGGTTGTCTCTGTTTTTTTCTATCTTTCTTTCTATTCATATCTCTATTCACAATGACAACCGAATGACGAACACCAGACATAAAACATATTGTAAGTAGGGTGTGGACAGGGAATTACTGCTGATCTAGCTATTCTGCTAATGCAGCACAAGACCAGTCAGCTTTACCGGCAGATAGATACACATTCAGGGTGTGATTGATGGACAAACTATGTCACCCTACGCAGTGGAGAACCAGTCATTAGACCCTTTTCACAGAGGCGTCGCCATAGGACAAACAGGTATCGCTCATAACACTAATCTTATCTGCTCCTTTCATGTACCAGGACCCAGGGGAGTGACTTATCTCCACTACTTTAGTCTGCTACCGCATCCTGGTACATAAAAGGGGCAGACCCATAATTAGTGATATGAGTAACAGCTGTGTTTATGTTTTCAGGACTCATAAACATGTACACAATGTTGGTAGAATGTAGGTTACATCTAAAGCTCCACATCCACTCTCAACACACACACACACACACACACACACACACACACACTTTTACTGTGCCTAAAGTTATTTGTTTATTTTATAAATTCATACGGCGTCCTATTTAAAGACACTAGAAAATATGGCCACTATTATCTTTTAAGAATAACCAAAATCATATACTGAAATCAAATACAATTTCAATGGAATTTGATTAGCCATAAAAGACGAGTTTAACCAATTATTTATTTGTTCCTCGAAGGTCCCAATCTGACCTCTGACCTCCCTGGACCAGCGGACCAGCGGACGGACACGAACAAGCACGAACAAACACGAACTCCACGCTGCATCGCTATGTTTACGGAAGTCGTTCCAGCACGCTGGGTCGCCATAGTGATAACAGTGCTGCTCACATCAGCTCCGCAGCTACATGCTAACCCGGACTCTCCGGTCAAACCATCAACATGAATCGCTTTAATCCAGTCCTTCCGGTGGATGAATATCTAGGTAGGCGAGGTGGTTTGACGATATCAGTGGTTTGATGGTGTCAGTGGTTTGGTGATCGTCAGTGGTTTGATGATGTCAGTGGTACAGGTGCTGGATGCTCGCTATTGCATCTTATCAATATGAGGTGCAATGCGTTGTTTGTTTCGATGTCGGTTGTTACGGACGGTTAGAGACTAATTGTGATTATATTTGGACATTGTGTAGTCGCTGCATGCCATGCCTCGTATCTACAGTATGCAGGCTGTCTGTGCTGCATGTTGTCTGTGACGCCCTTGTCTTGTGTGTGTTTCTATAGAGGAGACCAATGTGCTGTTCTACCTCAACGACGCCCTGACCCAGCTGCTGGAGCATAAAGAGGAGTACACCCAGTTCGGGGTGATCCGCTACTTTGCAGAATAGTAGGTGACACTTGTAAATACAGATGTCCAACATGACAGAAGGAGTAACCATTTTCCATGAGGATATCTCAAACAAGTTATGTGAAATTTGTTATATGTTGTTATAATCTCTCATATCTGCAATATACTTTATTCCCCCCCTTTCTAGCGTTATTCAAATGGGTGCTCAGTAACTCTGTCTTTCATGTGCAGATTCCTTTTCCACTAAAATAGTAAAAAATTACTTAGTTATAAAGTGGTTGTTCACCATGTCTTAAAACCATAGTTGTAGTGGACATCTACATCTACCCCCCCCTCTCCCCAATAAAATAAGATAAATTAAGATAAACTTGCATCATTAGAATGTGTGATCTTTAATGAACGTAGAAAGAAATTGTTTGGATTGTTCTGCAAGGACTGAGGGATTGGGATAAAATATGAGGAACTGAGGGAATAACTATGATATTGTGATCTGTTAAAATGCACATCCCCCCCGCACCACCACCCACAATGTGAAGTTCTTCTCAACTAGTTTTAATATGTAACTTTTGTGCTGACCTTTCCTTGTTTCTCAGTTTCAGCAGTGTAAAGAACAGCAACCATGTCCTCTTTAGAGAGTACAACTACATCAAGGCTACTCCACAGAACCGAGCAGCCTTCCTCAAAGTGTTTTGGAGATGTTTCAGACAGATTGGCAGGAGTGGAGGTGAGTAAGTAAGTGAACAAATATGACAATAGTAGGCCTAGCATATCTATATCTCATTCGTCATGTAAAGATCTGCGCACTTTTGCACTTTTTGCTCCCTGTTGGATACGTAAATAGATTCATTATATACCTATATATTATATACCTATATACTTATACTACTACTATTTTATTCCATTGATGGAATAAAATAAGTACAGCTCATTCATAGAGATTTGGAGATTGTTTATTTCCCTGTTCTTTACTGTACTACTCTCCCAGCAGTAGAGAACCGTATACATCTCATATCTTGGCATTTTATTTGTCATAATTTCTTTTCTGTAACTGCAGATGTCCTGTCCATGCTGGAGTACAGCTCTGTGATCCAGCTGCTGTGTCCTGACTTCCCAGTGGAGCTGGTGCAGAGTGCTGCCAGGTCGGCCATGTTTCATTAACACACCGTATTTTATGGCTTTGTTGAATATTCGACTCAGATTGGTCAATGACGGCATTCTACAGTCTGTTATTTTTTGAATAGCAGACTGCTGCTATGAATAAGACCATTACTATGGACGCTATTTCCAACCTTGATTGCATCCACAGACTAGTGGATGCAATGAGCAACTATTGATTTCTTTAAGTAGCCATGTTTTCGTGTCGGGGTCCTGTATCACCCTGTCAGGGTTTATTTCACAATAATGATCGGCTCGCTTGCAGTTACTTATTGAACACTGCTACAGAACAAATTACTATGGCCTCCTAAAAAGTGATTTTTTTTATTTGGTGCTGGAATGAATGCTGTCTCTTCCTTCCTGCAGAATTGTTCTGATGGATGACGGCGTCGACTATCTGATGTCTTTTGCAGACTTCCTTTATGCCTTTCAGCTGCAGTTTTATTACCAAGGTAAACGTGTTCTCCTCCTGTTTTAATGTACACTGTGTGTATATATTGCATGTACAGTGTATCATTTGCAGGTTGATCCTTTTCACCATGTCTATGGTTAAGATAAAAAAGAAAACACGATAACAATTGGGTTTTTGATCATGTGTTTTCGGTATTTTGGAACCCATTTCCCCTCTCTCTGACAGTCTGTGTATGTGGTGCCATTCTATTGGGCTTTATACTTAATTCTATATAAAGGTGCCAACATAATCAATGCCATGGTTCTCCACAGGGTCATAATATTGATGACATTACTCACAAGCATGTGTGTTTCCGCAATGAGGATTAATGTCTTAAAAAATATGATTTGTAGAACATCAAAAATAGAATATGAAATTTGTAGAATATGAAAAGTATTCTACAAATGCTACAAATACGTGTCCACAGAGTTTCTTGCGAGCGTCCTGGCCATCTACCAGGACCTGCTGTTCGGTAAGAACCCCAACACGGTGATCGTCCCCACGTCCATCGCCGTAGAGCAGCTCCCCCTGTTGGCCACAGAGGAGAACAGCACCCAGGAGATGCAGGAAGGCGTCGAGTCGTCTACACTGGCAGAGTGCATAAATGGCCTCTGTGACAGGTTTAAACATAGGTAACTTACTCCCATCTATCGGTAATATCTGACCACCACAGAGCAACTAGGGGAGAGAGAGAGAGAAAAGCCATACAAACATGAAGCCTTGTGCTCCTGTTACACTGCCCTCCCCCCTGCACAAGTGTAGGTGATCTGCTCTGATTGAACATGTCTGGTCTGGGGCTTAATCGCTGTCATTCACAAGGGAAATACCCTCTTGGTCAGGATACTACACTTATGTAACCTTTCATTCTGCTTTCTAGTGCCTTCACAATCATTCATGGTAATGGTTTGTCTGGGTGTAGAAGGCTTAACATGGAGGAGAAATTATCTGAGTTCAAATGTCAGTGACTTTCCTTTCAGTGAGAGAAATGTTACATGTGGCAGCATGGGAGGGAGAAATAACCACACTGTTCAATTCCCAATCTATGGTGCAACATATTTGTGTTTCAGTTTATTTCTGCCTCTGTGTCCCAGTCACCCCTCTAGGGCCTGCATGTTAGACGTGCTGGAGCAAAGTCCCAAAGCCACATACTACAGCTTCCTGATGAGCCTGGCCAAACACGATGCTGTCAACACCGACATAGGTCAGCATTTATATGTTCAATAAATAATGCATAATATAACTCTGCATAACCACATATATGTATTTTGTGTATTCTTATTATACACCTCTATAAATGATTTTGTTTTACAGGTGCACTGCCCAACAAATCAGATTTGCTGGTTGATCCAGAGATGGATCAGGAGCTTCTTAAACTGTGAGACTCTCTCTCACTCATTTAAGTTGTAAATATGCCATGCTTTGGGCAATTCATACTAATTTAATTCTTTAATCTATATTTACTACAATGACATTTATTTGGTAACTTGTTTTCCTAATGCATTTTGCTCTGCGTGCCTCCAGCATATCTCAGGTCTCCGCCAGCCCTGGGAGCACCAGCAGTGGCAGTGTTCCAGGAGGGCTGAGAGAGGTCCAGAAGAAGGCGTCCCCACGGAGGAGCATCCATCACAGGAGGAGGATGGAGGTGGAGAGCGACGGCTCCACGGAGGAGACGGACTCCTCTGAGAGTTGATTGTTTTGTTATTTTATGCTTGTTAGGCTTTGATTGTTAGGATTGTAAGGCACCTGCACGTTAAAGTATGAATGTGTGTGCGTGTTCAGTATTTGTGCATAGTTAATGATTTGTTAATGAAATTATTGTATTTTAATTTATAATCAGTTGATAAGGGGTAATAATTAATAAGTAGTCACTTCCTCCATACACTACTTTGTGTTTTGTTACATATACATCGAGAAATAATGTGGAAGTGTTCAGAGATCCCACAAAATCAGTACTGTATGTTGATGTATAGAAGCACTATCATACTGAAATAGTTATTATAATAATAATAAGCATATGAATGTACAGTGGTTAGTTTAGTTTGTCTGTAAATTACTGCAAATGTGTCTGCTGGCACTATGGGGGCCGCATGAAAGGAGAGGCAGGGATTGTGGTGTTTTTGTGTCCCTAGCTCCTGTTAAATTACAAGCCAGACTGGGATCACCTGCCCATCCATGTAAAAACTCCCTACGTCATTTAAAGGGGCTGTATACAACTTTTCCCACCCCAGCGTTTCAAAGTGGTATTATTTTTGCGCCGCTGTCGTAAAGACAAACCGGATCGCTTTCCGTTTCCTCAAAGCCTAGCAACCACAAACACAAGACGCGCATTTATTTGGAAATCTCCGCGAAAAAAAAGATCAACACTTTGGAAATAAGAAAGAAAGAAGCATGTTCACTGAGGAGGTAAAGTGAAATTGGCGTCATTTTATTTGGGAACAGGCAAAAGCTATTGTAATGACGTGCATTGCATAGTAATACCATAGTTTGAGTATTGCTTCCCACAAACAAGTATCGGCAGCAGGGGTTGGCGTCGGGGTGGAGGGGGCAGTAGAAGAAAACAATAGGAGGAAAACCGTGAGTTTATTCATGGATGAATTATGTGTTATGAGAAAGATTGAGTTGCACGCAATGCATATAAATGCCACAAGCAGGCTTGTAGCACTAGAGGGGAGACGCTAACCCCTCTGCTGGCCGGAGAGACGACGTTAACCACGTGTTGCGACAGTCGAGGATTGCAAGTGAAACGATTAACAAAACCACTTTTTGTAATTCCAATAAATCGTAGTTAATGTATATTAATACGTGGATTTCTTTGTCGTGTATTTTGTCTAAGTATGTCGGCATGATTGTATAACATTGTATGATACAAAGTAATTGTCTTATGAGCAAGTGAAAGTGCTTATGCTGAATGACTAAAGGCCGTTATACACCGGGGGCGTCACGAATAAACCACGAAAATGCGAAATACGAAATATTTCGCATCAAAACTATTCATACCGGCAGCGATGCGAAGTTGCGACATTTGTTCAATTAAAGGGGTAGTTCGGAATTTTGGACATAGGACCTCATTTCCAAGTCAGCCAGTGTGTTATTTATCATTGGAGACGTTTTCAACAAATTGCATGCAGTCCTTCTAGTTGCACAGTTCGCTGGTGCTAAGCTAGCGCAAGTCAACGGTATCGACTAGCCTGCCAATAAAAACAGTCTTACCCACTCCACAGTACACCCAAGGCAAATCAATTATAACGCCAGACTATCAATGTGTTGATAGAATAATGTTAGAAATAAAACCAACCTTGCATGGCATTTCATTTTGAGGGACTTTTGAGTGTCTCAGCAGCAGCGTTATACTCCCTGGTAGTAGGCTATGGCAGCGGCGGAGTGATATTACCTAGGTTACCGGCTCTATAATAGTTTGTTTACCTGCCGCTGTCATTGCTCAGAACCACAGACTCAGAGTAGCCTACAGTGCACAAATGAATTGTATTAGCGAATTAGCCTATTCAATAAACAAGACATGGCCACGTTTGAAGGAGATACTGATGTGCCTGCTTTTGAAGACGTTGATGATGAATTTGTTGTATCCAGCGAACATGGACGTCGCTAGCAATTGAAATGATCCGGGGCTGTACACCGGCGCGCGACCGACGGGGGCCGCGATCGTAACACACCCCGGACCGACGACCGACGGGGGGAGGGGGCTTGGGTGTACTGTGGAGTGGGTAAGGGCGTGTTCACACCTGGCGTTTTTTTTTTTCTCCCAGCGCTCTTTTTACATTGTATTCCTATGTAGCAGAGCGCTTTGGGAAAACGCCCCCAGCGTTTTTTTAAACGCCTCTCTCGGCGCTTTTTTCTCCCGCACCGAGCGTAAAAAAAGTTGAAAAAAGTTCAACTGTCAGAAAAAAAGCGCCTGACGTCAGGTGCTTTTTTGACAACTGACCAATCACAAGCGGAACATTGACACTTCGTCACGACGGAAACTCTCAACTGTCAAAACAAGAAACAATGGCGGACAAATCAGTCGGGAAAGTGCCGGTGGAGCGATTGATAGTTTTAATTACGGAACATGTGGAGATGTACGACATGTCTAATAGGCTCTACCACAACACCACAAAGAGTCCATATGGAAGCAGATCGGGTTGATCCTCCCGATCTGCCATTTTGTAGATACGTAGTAGGCGAGTAACGTTGGGGTCTAGAGTGGGTTTGTTGCTAGGCGATAGAAAAAACGCTCTCGGCGCTTTTAGGACAAAAAGCGCTGCCAGCTTTTTTTTTTGTTGAAAAAGCGGTCGGCTCAACTTTTCCCTATCACAAAAAACGCCAGGTGTGAACACGCCCTAAGACTGTTTTTATTGGCAAGCTAGTCGATACCTTTGACTTGCGCTAGCTTAGCACCAGCGAACTGTGCAACTAGAAGGACTGCATGAAATGTGTTGAAAACGTCTCCAATGATAAATAACACACTGGCTGACTTGGAAATTAGGCCCTATGTCAAAAATTCTGAACTACCCGTTTAAAGGTTCTAAAAGATTCGCGCCAGCTCATCCTTCAGAAGAAATGATGGATTAAACATCATCCAGTGATGATGGTCTTGTCCTAGCCCTCCTCACTCGACAAAAGAAGAGATGTTGGGTACATCCCATTTTAAAAGGTAGAGAAAGAGAAGGAGAATTCCGCTAATAATAATATAATATATAGGCTAATAATACAGGAGCTGAAGCTCTACCACGGCCGGTTTTGGACATATTTTAGGATGTCGGTGGGACCATAGACATAATATACGTAGACGCCTCATGACGTGCTGGAACGTAAATCCAGCGTTGCCGCCATATTGGTCTCCTCACTCTAGTCTAGCATAGGAGTCAACGGGAGAGCAAGCTATGCAGTATTTTGTGCAGTTTACGGCGCAGTATTGACACCAGATCGCGTGGGATTACCTTTCACAAGTAAGATTGAACCATAATACTTATTTATTATTTATTTTTTTTAATTTAATTCGTTCATATCATAACTAAATCTCTGCCGTTTGTAACAAACCAAACCGTGTGAAAATCCGGGGAGTTATGCTTATTATTGTAGTTGGAGATACACCTTCCTCAGTAGAAATAAATGCACTGGGGGCGCACTGGGGACCCATCCAAGATGGCGGCCGCGCTGATACGTCAGCTCCAACAGGCAGCGTCAGTCTATGAGGCGTCTACGTATATTATGTCTATGGGTGGGACAGTTTGAGGTCCTTCTGGGGACGCTAGCGCCTTTATCAAATAATACAGCGTGATTGGTTGATGCCTTTATTCGCTGCGCGAAAGCTCAGACAAATCGACCTCCTTCCGAAAAAAAATTACGTCGCCTTTTCGCCACGTAATATTCGCGTTCTGTGTGAAAGTACTCATGACAAAAACAACAGTGAGAAAAAATATATTTACGTGCAAATTAATCGCGCGAAAAAAACGCCCCCGGTGTGTAAAGGCCTTATAATGAGAAGAAAAAACACATGTTGAGGTGAACCTTTATTGTATTATTTTAATTTAGGAACTAAACGTGTCCATCCGTGCTAAAGTGTTTTATTTAGTCACAGGCCATTTCTCCTGCCTTGAAATCACGCATCGGTAAGCTGTCAGTAGCTGGGTTTCCGTCCAAATGCATCAGAAATCTTAATCGAAAAATCGAATTTTCAGAAAATCGGCCAAAGGAAAATCGAATTTTCAGAAAATCGGCCAAAGAAAAATCGAATTTATACACGTTTCCATCCACTACTGTTATGTGAATATCAGGAGTTGGTTCATCGAGATAAGCAGTAGGTGGCGCTAATTCTCCAGTCAGCCATTAAACCACTGCAGGAGAAGAGTGACATTTTTTGTCTCTCCAGTGCAGCGGAAGCTGGAGTGCCATTTAAGTCACGTGATTTCTGTACATCATCATTTATTCGAATTTATTCACCAAACTGTTTCCATTGCACTTTGTCGAATTAACCTTTTATCGATACACCAACTTTTCCACCTTCCTCAAGCGGAAAAACTTTATCGATATTTGGAGACTTATTCGAATTTTCGGCGTTTCCACTCAGGTTTTTTTATTCGCAAATTGAAAATTCGAATAAAAAGAGGTGGATTGAAACGCACCTAGTAACGCGTAATCGCAAGCTACACTTTAGCTAGCACGCGGCTCATTCCTGCCTGCTAGCTCCTTTTCCTGCCCTGTTTGGTCGTCCACCTCCACCCCAAGGGGCATGTAACTCCTGCCCCCCCTCTGCATAGCCTCCATGGGACATAGACGGGTGACAGTTGTCCTTCAGACTCTTTCGGTTCACTCCTACAGGGTACGCCACTACGCCTACAGACCGGCGTTTGTTCCTAACAAGGAACAGGGGGCAGAGGTCCCCTGGGGCCTTTGGGCACATTCCATCCAGGCGTGGACTGCCCCCGTCCATGGTCCAGTCGGTCCTTGGAACAAATGCTCCTCCCGGAGCCCTGCCCTGGGTTTCACCATATCTGTCTAGCAGTCAACTGTATGCAAATAGCTTTGATGTAAGTACAAAATAAATCTTGCTCATAAATGTGATTTATTGACAATAATTACTGTCACCACCATGATCTTATATATATATATATATATATATATATATATATATATATATATATATATATATATATATATATATATATATATATATATCTTTAAAACACTGATATGCAGTGATACAGACAGGGACATTATGTCAACATCATAGTGATCAACCTCCTTATAGTACACCTAAGATGATGTCCATGCCACGCATAAGGAATGACTTGTGAGCAGCCCATATTACTCCAGAGAACTGAGAAGTTCAGCACAGCTGACATCAGAACACATGGAAATGGCAAGTTAAGTGACACTACTATTGTATAACTGTGTGTATGTATGTGTGTATATACACACATGTATATCATTTTCTACATTGTGAAGGCAACCATTCCCTGGAAGGCAGCCATCTTAGGTGTACCATATGCCATATTTCGGGACAAATAAAACATTGATTTAAATAGACATGGCTTTTGTAGCCACTAAGTTCTGTGATCGTCAGTCATCTCCAATCAACACTCAACACAGTCATTACCACAACACAGAAAATAGGCACTGTTTTTTTTGTTCAAAATACAGGAGACAACTGTCCAAACATTTTCTTTCACAGCTGCCACTCAAATCATTGACGCATGGCAGAACAACTGTGTTTGTAGAATCGTCTTGGATGGATTAATGCTGGATTCAGAGTCCTTTTTTATGATTATGGATGTTGTAAGAAGGATAAAGCACATGAATGTTTCAGCAAATCCTATTCAGTGATCTCGCCTTAATCTTCAATACAGTTTGTTCTCTTTCTTATAGCCAATAGGATTCAAGCAGGTTATGAGAAAGACAATGTGACTGCACAGCGATTTAAATGTTTCAGTGGATTAATTTATCATATAAATGTTAAATTGCACGTCTGTCATATGGGCCTTGTTTTTAAAAGACAAAAGTCACGTCTTACTCTACCAGGAAATATTGTGGAATTATATCTTGGTTACTTAGAAGCCATATTTGGATAACTTTTTTTATAGTTTGGAAGAAAAGGATGAATCAAGCAGCAAAAAAGGAGAAATTGGGCACTTGGACTTGAAATCACAAGTGGTTTTCTAAACAAAACACCCAATATCTTTATGATTGTCAAGTGTTGAGGTGGTGAATCTTGGGTTTCTCTCCTGAAAAGAAATGAGCAGGTCTAGGTCCTCAAGTGGATGTTTGCTTTGTGTACGGTACATGTCTGTAGGGGCTGGGCCCCTAAGATGGAAGGGACTTGCATGGTTCTATGAGTCTACATCCAATAGTATGAGTCACACTGTGACATACATTCTTTAATGCTTGGATGTCACAGTTGCATACTGTGTGGATTGTAGTTTGCCTATACAACAATAATGATCACATTGTCTTTGTCAAATAGTTGTTGTTACATGCCATTATTATAACTTTGGGGAACCAAAAGCTGCAATCTTCTTGCGTCCATAAGTATCCATACTCCAGAACACCCTTTGTAATTCCATGTGAGAAACATAGACCAACCCTAACCTACTCCGTCCACTTCACTCCACCCACACGTCACCTAGCTGCAGTTTGTCGAAGTCATGTGGTGGTTGACCCATTGGAGAACAAAATGTAAAGTCTTCTACGCAAGTAGTTTGAAGAAAGGGCATCCAGTTTGCTATTTAAAAAAACAAGTGCAGTGCATTACAAAGAACTTAAGGTCTAGTCGATGAAGATGTCCTCGGTGGGACAAGAGTAGCCGATGTGTTCTGCGTAGTACTGCTGAAACGCCCTCCTATGGAGAGAAGAACACAGACAAGGGAAAAGCAAAACGGTTAATTCAAGCAGCACCTGCTAATGTTAAAACAATAAAACCTTATACAGAATTAAATTACTTAATTAGTTTTTAGTACTTAATAAAAATAATAATTAATTTGTTACAATCCCACCCTTAGGTTAGAAGAAAATGTCGCTCTCAGGGATCAAACAAAAATACCACAGCAAACCATTATGACGACCATTTATTCATACGACTTTCTTCTTAGTCCATTCACTGTTTTCACGATCGTGTTCGTACTGACAAAATGACAGCAGATGTTCTGCCATAAAAAGAGGGAGGCGTGAGGTAGAGACTAGAGAGAGATGAAGCAGGGATTCTCCTCACCCTACAGACTCAGCCAGAGGAAGTGATGTTCTGTCGGACATCACCACGTGACAGGCGAATCGCTGCTGGTCCGGGTGCTTGCTAATGAAGCCAAAATACCTGTCGTGACAGCAAAAAAAAGACACAAAAACATCACCCTCTTGGTCAACATCTTGGTCTTTGCATTGTAACACCACAATAGGGTTAGGGGGCGAATGTAGTGGACAGAGAACAGCGTCCAAAATCTTACCGTGTGTGTATCTGCTGCAGACCGATGTAACAAACTGCTGATTGAGCGCGAAAGGATATCCAGTGAAGTCAATAGCTTAAGAACTTCAAATGAAGAGACCAAGAACACCAAAAGCAAACAAACTATAGAGAACAATGGATAGTGCCGTGTGTGTGTGTGTTCAGATGATTTACAATGATTTGCAATCAGATGATTTAAACCAAACCATTGGTGTCAACTGGTTTCATATGACTCACAACTTACTTGCTGTGTTTTGGATGGCAGCCACAAAAGGAGATATTCTTCAATTGGAAGAAATGTGAACATTGATCACCCTGAAGGAAAAAGAGAGGAGGGGTGTGTGTGTGTAAGAGACAGCAGAGATTGATATCTAGATAGACGTGTACTCTATTCATTTGCTCATAACAGCAGCAGAATGTATGAATATATGAAACAAGAGCTATGATGTTATGATGAAGGTGTGTCCTACCCTGGTAGAGGAACAACACTTGTCCTGGACACTGATCTTCAGTCCGGACACACTGACCTCGAGGACACAGGAAGATGGAGGTTGCTTAGATATCTGCCTGTTACATGCAACCTGTTAAAGACAAATCCGTCAATCATTGACTTGGTTTGAAAGAAGAGGTTTTCAAGTTTCAACAAGTAATTTGTTATGATTGGTTGGCTAAGCAGCAAACACTGCACATGTTTAATACTAATGATTTGTTTGTTGTACAATATTTGTATTTGAATATCGCAAATGTTTAAATCATATAATGGAGTGGCATTCATGTTACCTAACAAAGTCCTGGATCAGCTGGAGAACCCTGGCATTCTCACCCTGGCATTCACCCCCATACTCATTAACCTTCACTCCCTCTCGGCTACGCCTAGGGTAGCGTACCATATGATGTGGGCCTGTGTGAAGCCTTTGTGACCGTAACTGATCAGTACTAATTCTAATAAAATAGACTTGACTTGACTCTGGCTAGGGTTGGGGCAGGTAGTCAGAGGATGGGCAGGGTTCTCTCTCTCTCTCTCTCTCTCTCCCCCCCCCCCCCCCCCCCCCCCCCCCCCCCCTGACGGGAGTGTGGGTGATCCTTTTGGCCCCTTATCAAGCTATTGCATACAAACTCTTAATGAAGAACCTGTAAGTCCTGGCTTACAGAACATTTCGATTTTAGATTATGGTATGTCTGCCTGCAGTATACCTTCTGCATTGCCGCACAGAGCACATGGTTTCCCTGGTGGAACGGGACCTGAACTGAACCCAAAAACCGCACCGAGAACCGACCCATCCAAGCATCAGTAGGAGCTGACAATATATGGAAGAGGAGAAGATGAAACAAGAAAATTACACATTAAAAGACAAGGCATAAAAAAGTATAAATATCAACCTGAAGAATGGTGATCAGTTGTGTGATCTATTGTGTATCGGAGATTATCTGTTGTGTATCTGAGGTGGTGATCTGTTGTGTATCTGAGTTGATCTATTGTGTATCAGAGGTAGTGATCTGTTGTGTATCGGAGGTGATCTATTGTGTATCGGAGGTGATTCAAGATTCAAGAAGCTTTATTTATCCGAGGGAAATTACTGTGCAACAGTTGCAATACAAAGGTGCAATACAATGGTGGGAAGGTAATACAGTGGTGATCTGTTGTGTATCCGAGGTAAACATTTGTGTATCAGAGGTGATCTGTTGTGTATCTGAGGTGGTGATCTGTTGTGTATCGGAGATGATCTGTTGTGTATCGGAGGTGATCTGTTGTGTATCTGAGGTGGTGATCTGTTGTGTATCTGAGCCTGAGGTGGTGATTTGTTGTGTATCATAGGTGATCGGTTGTGTATTGGAGGTGATCAGTTATGTATGTGATGTGTATCTGAGGTGATCTGTTGTGCATTGGAGGTGGTGATTTGTTGTGTATCTGAGGTAATCTCTTGTGTATCTGAGGTGATCTGTTGTGTATCTGAGGTAATCTCTTGTATATCTGAGGTGATCTGTTGTGTATCTGAGGTAATCTCTTGTGTATCTGAGGTAATCTGTTGTGTATTGGAGGTGGTGATCTGTTGTGTATCTGAGGTGATCTGTTGTGTATTGGAGGTGGTGATCTGTTGTGTGTCTGAGGTGATCTAGTGTGTATCTGAGGTGATCTGTTGTGTATTTGAGGTGGTGATCTGTTGTGTATCTGAGGTGATCTGTTGTGTATTGGAGGTGGTGATCTGTTGTGTATCTGAGGTGATCTGTTGTGTATTGGATGTGGTGATCTGCTGTGTATCTAAGGTGATCTGTAATCAGAGGCGCAAGGGACCTACCTTGGTTGGGTTCCTTGGAGACCCTGGCAGCATAGTAAGTGGGGAAGATTCCGGTAGATCCAGATCTCATGTTGTAGCCCTGGCACCATAGGTCCTCTGACTGGGACAGCATCAGCACAGGGTCATCTGTCTCCAGGTAGAGCTCGTCCGCATGGCGTGGGACAAACCTGTTCAGGTGCAAGCATGCATGCACATACACAACACATGACTGCAGATGCACAAACATGCATGGGTGTTATGGTTAAGGTACAAATCCAAATGCCTTTGCATAGCAACACTTCAGAAATCCTGAAGCAGCATTTTGATTGGCTATGTATTTGAAAACATAGCCAACACTTCAACTTCAAGTTCAAATTGGAGTTTTGAGCTGGTTTAATAGTGTTACACCTAACAACCCCCTAGTTTATATTGCTACCATTTGTTTTACAGAAGGCTTTTGTTATTTTACAAATGGGTGGGTGTGTGTGTGTGTGTGTGTGTGTGTGTGTACAGCTCTCTGTACCTGTATACAGCTCTGTGGCTCTGCTGTTTCTCCACTCCATCCAGAAAACAGGAGAACACACCGAATGACTCGGCGCCTAAATCAATAATTATCAATATAATAATCAATACAATAATCAATACAGGACAGTTCAACGCTCACCATCACCAAGGGATCATGTTGTATTTGTACACAGTTAGCAATAGTATGCTATAGTAGTTTAACAAATGCTCAGATTCTCTTATCTTATCTTGGTTCTTTTACGACGATTGCCTTGCATGCTTGATAGCGCCATTAGTGTGTGTGTGTGTGTGTGTGTGTTTGAATTACGTGAATTAGGAATAGGTGCATTAGAATGATTTGAGAATGAAGTGTGAATGTAGTGGCTAAGAAATCCATATCCACAGTTCATTGAGTCTAATGTAGTTTAAACTTATACAAAATAATTGGAGCGTGTGATTCCTCTTTACGTAATATGTTCAAAGAGTGTTCGCAGACATTGAATGGGAAAATCACCGGTGGACTTGTACTGGTTGCCATTCACAAATAGGTTGAGGAACTTCCTGGTTGCCGGTGCTCTGCTCTTGACGCTGGTCGGCTCCTCCACACACGTTGTCACAGAAGCCATCTTGGACTGCCTGATGAGTTTGATCACCTCCTCTCGTCTCGTGTTTTGTTGTTCTCTTCTTTTCCTCTCCTCTATTCTCTGCTCTTAGAGCGAAAACAATAAGGAACAAGAGGGGGAACAAGGGGTCAGACAGCTGAGAGGCAAGATGGAAGAACCAGGTCAATAATATACATTTGCATACACTCGTCAATAATAGACGAGTGTATGCTTAAGCTGTCACCCTGAAAATCACTTCACAAGAATTACTGGTAAAAAGATGGTGGGAGAACACTGGGTGAGACTTGATAAGATACTTGTTTAGACCTGAGTGTCATGCAGTTATTACATATATACATTACAGTAAATCTGAACCAAGTGTTATTCTACCCATTTTCAACATAAATAACAGATTATGGTCAGAAAGTACAACAAAAATGACCCTCATTAAATAGTTAATTGTTTTGCCAGGCGTAAACATTCCTTTTCGAAAACTTGCAATTAATTTTCCAATTAAAAAGCGAAACATTGGTACCCAGATTCTCGTTACCTGTAGGCCTACTATAGCAGCACATAGACACATTCAGAAGAATGGAGGCTACAACATTGCAAACATCCAGACTTTTGTCTCCAGTAACTCATAATTGTTACAGCTACAGTTCTAACAGTTCCTTAACTCATTGCTACCTTGCCGTTTCTCCCTCTCTATCCGCGTCCTCTCCTCTTCATATTCCGGATCTTCGTCCTCATTGGCCGACTGATATACGGTCTCCGTATCGCTGTCGTCGTCCTTGCGACCCTTAGCCAGCTCCGTAGCCAGGTCCAGCTCCAGGTGTGTGTGCTGGTCCACCGTGTATTTCATACGGTCATAACTCAATCCAGCTGCCGCGTCACCCTTCGGCACCGTCAGATCTTTTGTTGTCACAGCGATGGCAGTGTTGTCGCAATCCATCTCCACTTGGCGATTCTTTGCGTCTTTCCATGGAATCGCTTCACTGTTGCCTCTTAATTTGGTGCCTTCTGTCTCCCTCTTGGTCTCGCTGTTGCCATTGAGAGCGCCCGCAGACAGGGCCACGTCACCCTCTCCGTCTTCTTCTCGGATGTCCGCGTTGGTTCTGTCCGGCAGGGTGGTGGGGCAGAGGGGGTCAGAGGGGGGACCCTCTATATCAGAACTGATGGACATCCTGTTGGACCCCGACTCACTGTTAGAGCGGGACAGAACCGTCGGGGAACGTTGGTTCCTGACGTCGTTTTGGACTAGGATGGGAAAGAAAGGACAGAAAAAAACATTGGGAACAAATTCATGAGAAGCACAACAAATGAGTAATTGTGTATCAGCTATGCAGGTGCTAGTCTGAGTGGAGGTGACCATACCATTGAAACAATATTAGTCAATAAGTGAAATATATTGCTACTAAATCCTGATGACCAATAAGCTATATCCTATATCCCTATATCTTTTTCACACCCGTCGAAAATACTGTATCTGATATGATGGAAGACAGATACTTCTCCAACTGCAGAAAAGGCTCATTTGCACTTTGCTCCAGCAGCCATGATAGTGGCTTGTTGCTTTTATTTTCTCTTTTCTTTTTGGTGACATAATAGGCTACACATTTAGTTGTAAAGCAGTGGTTCTCAACTGGTCTAGCCTCAGGAACTTTAATGACATTAGTCATTATAGATAATAATAATAATAATAATAATAATAATAATAATAATAATAATGTTTTGTGTATAATCCCATGAAATTGAGAATCATTGTGTTTTCGTTCGCTTAGAATGAGCCGTTTATATCTACATGGGGAGCGGGTCCTCTTCCACGGAGGCCACCATGTTGCACCGCCATGTTTCTACAGTAGCCCAGAACGGGGGTCCGCCCTTTATTACGACAGCACGTTATTACGACAACCCTCCATTACGACATCCCGTCATTACGACATGCCTCTATTTAGACATGCCCCTAATCCGATCTTTTTTGGTACCGCTATTACGACAATTTGGTACCGCTATTACGACAATTAGGCCTACTACAATTTGGTACCGCTATTACGACAATTAGGCCTACTTTTCATAGAAAGTGCAATAGAATAATAATAATAGTTATTAATATGACAATTAGGCCTACTTTTCATAGAAAGTGCAATAGAATAATATTAATAGTTATTAATATAGAATAAATGTAGGCCTACCTCTATCATCCCGCCCGCATCCGATCTTTTTTGGTACCGCTATTACGACAATTAGGCCTACTTTTCATAGAAAGTGCAATAGAATAATAATAATAGTTATTAATATAGAATAAATGTAGGCCTACCTCTATCATCCTGCCCGCACCCGCAATGAGCTTCCATTTGCATCGCGAGTGCAGACCTCTACTCCAAACAATGTTTTTCACAATAATTGATATCGGCACACATTTCAGTCAAAAACTAGGTGATTTTGAACCGGCCATGTGAATAAATGTTAGGCCTACACATTATGTAAAAGACAGGGAGCTCTCCTCATTTTTATTCAGCTCTCAGGGGGGAAAGGTTGAAACTCCATGCATCAAACAAACTCTGTGCGTGCAGGCCAGCAGTCTACTTAAAAATATATAAGAAGAAGCACGAATAAAGCTCTAGGACCTGAAATTTGGACTTGTTCGTTAGAAATCAATTTAATTAGAATTATGGACTGCCTTTGAATGAAGTTTAATCGGACTTTAAGTTGATTGAACAAAGTTTCAAGGTGTAGGCCTACCTTTTTTGCGCTGTGGAAGCCTAATTTAAGAACGGCGAAATAATATTTTTTGAAAAGGATACTCTGATTTTGTTATGAAGATTGTTGCTTTTGGATTTGATATGGATAGGCTAGTCCTATATATTACCAACTAGGGGCAGCCTCGAAGTTGGATGATTGGCTCTTTTTAGAAATTGTTTTCCCATGTATTTGTCACACCCATGCATAAGCTGCGTGTATGCTAAGTCCAGAACATATGGGTATAATCACATTAATTAATTAATTTAAAGTACAATGATAATGACAAATATTAATGGCCTCATGTCGGAATGGCAGGACGTTTGAAAAAAAGTAAAGTGCCGCTACTCAGACAATGGGGAAAAAAAATTGTCGCAGTAGTGGGACGCTTGGAAAATAATATTAATGCCGCCACTCCGACCACTAGACGTCAATGTCTAAGTAGCGGCATGTCGGAATAGCGGCATGTAACCCCCAGAACGGACAAACAGCTGCAGAGAAATAAAGCTTTCACCATTGCACATTGTTGTTGAGACTAAAATAGGTTTGTTTGCCAACATTTAGTAGCCGGTCCGGGGGGGCGAAGTTACCCCACGTTAGATACGTTTTACAATAATGTCCGCTCGCCAGGAATGTCCCGATATCAACACTGAAAATGACATTTATAGCAGCATAGCACTACTGTGGTGGTGTATTAAAATAATCTCAATAGCAGTTTATCTAGTTTAAAAGTGTTTGTTTTTTTTAAGTTAAAGATATTGGATATTCAACAGATATCCACACTCTGAATTAGCGATGTGACATGGTGAACTAAAGACGTGATCACCGGTATGAGTCCTGTGTGTCTAGCGGTGTCTACCTGCCCAGCAGACGGTCGGCCAGCAGCACTCCTCTCTATAGAGCCAGCGTTTGGTCAATATTTCTACACATTAGGCAAAGTAGCCTGCTCTAAACAATAGCCTAACTAAAGTGCAATTAAACCGATACGTCTCACGCTCATCTATAGCAGTTTATGGCATCTGAAAGTGTTTTTTTTAAGTTAGAAATATAGTGGATATTCAACAGATATTCACCCTCGAATTACAGTCATCTGACACGAGAAACTAAAGACACGATCACAGCTAGGAGTGATTGCTTAATTAAACCGATGCGTCTCACGTTCCAAAATCTTCTGAATATAACATTAAAATGGCTGTTTAGAAGTGTATCCTGCTAGCTCTACAACAGTAAAAAACAGGTAAAACACTGCGTGGCCAGTGGAGCTCCAGTGTGAATGTAACACACATACTGTATAAAATACAGGTGACTTTTCATATGTGGACATTGGTGAAACTATCACAGACTTAAACAAAAAACCTACACTACTACTACTAAGTACTCGTTTTGGTTTTTTAGAACCTTACAGGCCAGGTTGGAAAGGGAGAGATAAGTGGGGGGGGGGGGGGGGGGGGGTTCAGTTGGTTGTAATCTGCAACCTCACCACTAGATGCCACTAGATTTTACACACTGTACCTTTAAGTCACGATCCAAAAATAAAAAATGTTTACCAATATTGCAGTGAACAATGAACAATGCCTTCATGTACTGTTAAAAACATTGAGCAAACAAAAAGCTGCAACAATTGGGTTACTATTTCATTGAGCTCAACTCAATGAAATAGTAAGCCATTGAAACATGAACTAACATTGAAACATTAGTTAATTCATGGGCTTCTTTCTAAAGATTAAGGTTTGGCGTATACTCTGCGACCCATTCCACCAGTTGAGAATCACTCTTGTAAAGAATACAGCGACTGTTTACCTGTAGCTTCTGTCCTGCGCTGCTCCTCTTGTTGCCTCTGCCGCTTGTCATGGGACCCTCTGTTGTCGTGGGTCCCCTTCTTGTCCTGGCTCCTCTCCGGGTCTTTTGGTCGCTGCTTTCGAGGAGCAATGGGGGTGCGCGGGACCACCATGGCCGCAACACAAATGTTCTGACCAGTGAGAAGGTTGTTCACTTTACCGCCCCCTGCGGCTGCTCCGGTTGATCTTTTGCCACGGTCCCCGGCTCTGGACAACACCTTTCCTTTGTCCTCTACCTTCTGCGCTTTTACTTTGGGAGTTCCCTTCACCGCCTGCTGAGGTCCATTTCTCTCCCGTCCCTCGCAGAGCCGTCCCCCTCTCTTTGCCACCTCTCCTCCACCTCCTCCTCTTCCTCCTCCTCCTACTCCTCTTCCTCGGCCGATGGCTGTGCTTGGGCCTCTCTCTCTCCCACCTCCTGCTCCTCCTGCTCCTCCTGCTCCTACTCCTCTACGAGGATAACTCGATAAGCTGCTAGTGGAGTTAGTTTTGAGTCTGTCTCCCTGTGGTCTGGACTGTGTGTCTGCAGCAGCACCTGCGGGTGTGTGACTGTCTGTCTTTGTTCTGCCCCCTCCTGCTCCGGGGGGCTTGGGGGCGGTCCGACGGCTGCCCAGCAGGACTTTCTCCCCTGTCTTTTGCAACCGGCTGCCCCCTGGTTGGGCTGACTCCCCTTAATCCGCACACACACGCACACACACACACACACACACACACACACACACACACACACACACACACACACACACACACACACACACACACACATGTATGCATGCTCACAAACACACACACCATACACATACACGCACGCACACAGAAAAAAACAGGTATACGATTATTTATTAGGTAATCAGTGGCATTATGAACAGATTAGTAAGCTATAGGACTGAACCAAGGACTATACCAAGCTGCTATATGTGTGTGTAAACAAGGGGGAAAAACATGTTTTTATATAACAATAATAATAATAACTATCGACTTCACAGGTCAGAGAGCATCAACAACTTTTAAGGAAGCCATATATATTTAGTTCAAGAAAAATGGCTTTGCACATACATATTAATCCCAAGTTGCATTGCCTATTTATGTGCTCAAATGTATCATTATTCTATAAGTGACCAATATAGTTAGAATAAGAGAACATTGATGAACTGGTGACCACAGTTTGGTAGACAAACCATGTCTACCAATCATCGTCCAATGAGATGCAAAAGGGAGGTTCCATTTATGTTCCAACCAATCGGTAATTGCACAGCCAAGCACATACATTCAACTAGATTACATAGTCAGCAGTAAGTAGAGAGCAAGCAGGGCAGTTTCCCATCCCACACCTCCAACATTGGCAACTGACCATAAAGCAGGGGGAATATGAGAGGTGCAAAACAAGAATAATAATATTGGCGTGGCTCATCAACAATGGCAAAAGTTTGCATTGACAGGCCTGAAAACTGGACCTGGGGTAGTTTGGATAACTGCGGTGATAAAGTGGCGTAGGATATAAGACCAGCATTTCTGTAGCCCATCTCAACATGTGTCTGCTATGGGTTTTCATGGAGCAGGGTGCATGACAGGAGGTTTGAGGGGGGCAGGTCATAAAGAGGAAATGGCTTCTGAAGGTCAGAACATGCAAAGCTAGGTCAATAACAATAACATATGTATGTACTTGCATTTTCAAGCGATTCTTTGTTTTTCTGCGTGAAGTCAATCATTTTTAGGGTTATGCTCAACACACATCACAACATCATAATTCATATTGTGTGTGTGAGCTAAACAGACCTGTAATGTGGGGTGAGGAGGAGCGGCCATCCTTCCAGCTCTCCTTCTTTGCTAAAGAGTTGTTGTTGATGGTGTCCTGGACAGAGAATGAAAACAAAAACCACCATTAAAACATAAGACAACACAAATAAGGTCTGATTCTTGGTCTTGGCTAGGATGATTCAACTTTATCTTCATTATGTATGCTCATTTACTACAACAAAACATTACAACGTGTTACGGTTACAGCAAGAAGCACAGCCACCACCATCCTGCCCAAGTGGCTGATTTTAACATCGTTTTACATCTCTGTAGACTTTAACATTTTAACAGGTTTGCTATCAGCACATTGTTTATACAAAATATTATACCAATCCCAACCCAATTAACATGCAATCCAATTTAATGCACATCTGCCAACAAACTCCACTGTGCTTCAACACAAGGTTCTGGTTCAGCATCGCTCTCTGTCTCACCTCAGGAATGACAACATCATTTCCAGGAAGTTACCGTTGCCTCTCTAGAGTAGGAAGTGACTAAACCTAAACTATACCATTTTAAACTATGCTATTACAAACTACACTATTATAAACTATGCTATTATAAATTATACTATTATACATGATACTATTATAAACAATACTTTTATGAACTATACTACTATAAACACTTTTAGAAATTTTACATTTATAAACTATACTATTACAAACAATAATATACTATTATAAACTATACTATTATAAATTATACTATTATAAACTATACTATTATAAACTATACTATTATAAATGATACTATTTTAAACTATACTATTATAAACTAACGGTAACGTTTTAGATTAGGGACCACATATTCACCATTAACTAGTTGCTTATAAGCATTGGCTCTTTATTAGTCATTATAAAGCACTTATTAATGCATTATTCTGCATGACCATATTCTACAACTACTTGGCCATTAACTTTAATATTAGAGTTTTCCCTCAATAACCTTATAATTACTGCTTATTGATAAGTAAGGAAGTTGTTGTACATAAATTACGATCTTAGAAGCTAGTTAATGGTGAATATGTGGTCCCTAATCTAAAGTGTTACCAAACTAACTTATTATGATGCAAAGTAGGCATACTACTGACTTACTGCATTGCCTAGGGACAGACAAGTATAGCAACAGAACTTTCTCCTATTGCACTCACTGTACTCAGGGATTAGCTGACTGCTTAAAATCAACCGAAAATAGTAGTTTCTTTCAGTGTCCTCTGTGCCGTGAGTGATATATTTGTTTCTACATCTTTCCCACTCCGGTGGCAACATCATTCATATCCCTGCTACTGCAGGGATATCAATGCATGTACCCTCCATGTACCCCAGTTAGAGGAGAACATGTCCCATGCCCCCCCCAGTTAGAGGAAAACCTGCCCCATGTACCCTACAGTTAGAGGAGAACATGTCCCATGACCACCCAGTTAGAGGAAAACCTGTCCCATGTACCCTACAGTTAGAGGAGAACATGTCCCATGACCCCCCCAGTTGGAGGAAAACCTGTCCCATGTACCCTACAGTTAGAGGAGAACATGTCCCATGACCCCCCCAGTTGGAGGAAAACCTGTCCCATGTACCCTACAGTTAGAGGAGAACATGTCCCATGACCCCCCCAGTTAGAGGAAAACCTGTCCCATGTACCCTACAGTTAGAGGAGAACATGTCCCATGACCACCCAGTTAGAGGAAAACCTGTCCCATGTACCCTACAGTTAGAGGAGAACCTGTCCCATGACCACCCAGTTAGAGAACCTGTCCCATGACGGCCCAGTTAGAGAACCTGTCCCATGACGGCCCAGTTAGAGAACCTGTCCCATGACCACCCAGTTAGAGAACCTGTCCCATGACGGCCCAGTTAGAGAACCTGTCCCATGACGGCCCAGTTAGAGAACCTGTCCCATGACCGCCCAGTTAGAGAACCTGTCCCATGACCCCACCACCAGTCCCACCACCAAACCCACCACTAGACCCACCCGACCCACCACCAGACCCACCCATCCCTTTGCTACAGTCTGATCCCAACCCAACCAACCACTCCTGGTCAACTTCCATTACATTGCTGTGTCCATAAAGGTTGTTTTGGTACCCATCTACTTGTTTGACCTGTTTCTGTGCTCCCTGAAGCGTTAGGTGCTTCCCTTAAATCTCCTTTTAACCTGGATCTGTAGATACAACTGGGAGACAAGATGGCGACTCGTTACGAGCTGCTCTTGCCTTATTGTTTCTTTTCGTGTTATATTTCTAGTCTGTAGTGTTTTTGCTTTTACTTTGTGAAGTCCATTTGTCTCCCATCCCTCGCAGCCAGAGCACAAGTATTTCATTAATACACATGACAATAAAGATGAACTTGAACTTGAGATTGTAATTCAGGGTTATGAAAATAAGCTTAATTGGATGTTGTTGAGTGTAACCCTTGATTTGATGTAAACATAAGCAACACATTTTGAGTCATAATGTGTGCAGTATAGCAGTGTATATTTCTAGAACTGCTTTCAGTTGCTCGTTTGGAAGTTCATTGACAGTATGTCCTGCCAACTGGGAGGTCAGAGCTGCAATTGTAGTACAGCATGCGAGAAGACAGAAACATTATTGTTGAGTATTGTTCTTATATTATATTATATATATACATATTATATTGTTATGTTTATCATAACATTAAACTTGGCAATAGCAATTCACTGTTTTCCAATCCAAAAATAATATATCAATATTTGATTCCCATATGGTTAGAAAGGATATAGTATACCCCAGTTTTGTAATATTGTCATTGTCTAAGAATATTCTATCTATTGTCATATTTTCATTTACATGGCTGATTTTACAAACATCTTTAATCATTATGTTGTGATTGGTGACTCTTCTGTGTTAATAGCATTAGAATGTTATATAATGGATACATGATAGGTATACATGGCACAGAATACAATTTACCAGAGACACATGCATGTGCACACACACACACGCACACGCGCACACATACACGACACAGGCCGACACATAGACACACACGTACACACGCACACACACACACACACACACACACGAGCACACACACGACACAGACACACGCACATACACATACACACAAATGTACAGGGATCATCACTGTACTGACAGCTCACCTCGCAAGCACAACAGACAACATTTCCTCACAGACACACAGACACATACACACACACGACACGCAGTAGAACAAATGGCATCCCCCCTGTAGGATGTGCTGGTGATTGCTGAGCTGTCAGTAAACACAATCCTCCTACCTGGGAGCGGGGCTGGGCCCGCTGGGGGAAGAGAGCCAGGGTTGTGGGTCGTTTCGGTCGTCGTGTATCCATAATAATGCTGGGTGACGATGTCTGCACTCTTAACGATAATAACGTGGTGGCCTTGCTCCCTTTCCCGTTCCTGTATATCTTCTCCTAGCGTTATATTTATATTTCAGGCCGTTTCGGGGTGTGCCTCTGCCTGGACGAGGCCCTCGCCCAGCTCCGCTCTCCCTCTCTCCCGCTCCCTCCTCCTCAGCATCGATCGGCTCTACAGAGATGAGCAACGCACAGACGCACCCTCCTCACTGCCTCTCTGGCTGCCTATTGGCCACTCTGTGGTGCATCGTCATCATGTTCCTCACGAGAGAGAGAGAGAGAGAGAGAGAGAGAGAGAGAGAGAGAGAGAGAGAGGAGGGTGGGGGGGGGAGAGGTTAGAATTTAGACTGGGGGAAAGACAGCACAGATTAAGACGGATAGAGAGAAATGGTTCACAGCAGAAAGAGGAGATGGGAGGAGGGATGGGGGAAGTCAGGTCTGACCAATCACAGCGTGGCATGACATCATCAGCTCATCTGTCTGCAGCTTACATTGAGTGAAGCTAATAGATGTCTGTATCTGGTGTATAGTGTGTATTTCTCTCTGTGTTTAAGAGGTTTTCCTGACTGTATTCCTCCACTTGAATTTATGCTGCCGTGTGACCATCTAATATGTGCGTACACATTACTTATCAGCCATGTTATAAAAAATGCTTTGTAGATATGCAATTGTTGCCGGTCTAAAAATTGAATTCATGTATTATTAATGTGAAAATATGAATTGAGCCCACTCTAAATGGGGTGCAGCTACATGGATGTGCATGGATGCACCATACAGAGTGCAATAACTGTCTACTTGGATCAGTCATCTTTGTTTTTCACCATTTGTGTTTTTCTGAGTGAACTGAGTAAAGAATGCAAATTCATATTGAATGATACAATTGATTACGACCACAGAGTATACGCCCGATTTATAGTCACTGTAGCCACAATGTCGCTATTTGACACTGTTCAAAATGAATCAAATAGTTTCCACCAAATCAGCCAAGTCCAGAATCCCCTTAGACATGCATTTGGGCCAGCTTTAGCAAAATGGATGAGAGTAAACATTTGTTTGGAAGACAGTACTTCAGTTGCTTTGAGCTTTATGTTATACAAGTACATGATTGAAATGTGTTTTGTCTGTTCAGTACAATTTGCATATTGCAGATGATGGTCATGAAGACGCATCAAAAGAAAAAAACATTTTATATGGGCTGGTTCTGTATTCATAACATTTTATTAGACAACTACTGTCAATAGTTATGCTAATGAAATATTTATAATTTTGACATATACAGTATACAGTATACCAATACATTCATCAATAGCATTAAAATGCAAATTCAGTTCAAAATATGCAGAACTGCTTAAAACATGTAACAAAAAAAACACCAAACAAACACACTACAACCACAATTCACAACAGTTTTAATGAAAAGGTCCTGCACAAAACAGAACAAAGTCTTATCCAGATTCCAGGCTAAACAAGATACATGTCAGTTAAAATGAATGTACACAAGCATGTAATACAATTATAGAATATAATAACCCCCATGAGCACTGCTGCTGAACATGTATTTTATGTATTTTAGTTGCGCTTCACTGTCTGTTCTATACTTTGTACTTTGTTCTATACTGTACTGTTTTATACTGTGTACGGTCTGTTATTGTATTGCCAGATTGCTGAAGATAAATTTTAATTTTATTTTTTATTTATTTGCCAATAACGTTTTCTTATTTTATCTGATGGGTTTGCAGTTGATAGGAGACAAGAGATATTTTGACAGGTATGTGGTGTACATCCCACAAACTACGACCACCAACTACTAACTTTCTTATTGTCTCAAATAAAATGCCTAATAATATATGGGCTTTTGGGTCGGCATTAATTTATGCAGACAATGCTGAAAGTGGTCTGGTAAAATGTACTATTGTTTCTGGTGTACATACTCTTGTACATATGTTACAGGCCAGGAAACCATTAATACTCCCTTTGTGAAACATGTATGGCTATTTATAAAGAATACAAAACAAAATGTCAGAAGGATACGGAGGGTCAAATAAAAAGACATTTTCTCAGTTTACCACCAAATGTAGACAAAGAAAAATAGACATTTATAATGTTCAAATTTGTTATCAAATATTGGTCAGGGTAGTCTTTAAAAAAAAGCATAACACTACAGTTTCATTTAATTGTGTGTGTGTGTGTGTGTGTGTGTGTGTGTGTGTGTGTGTGTGTGTGTGTGTGTGTGTGTGTGTGTGTGTGTGTGTGTCCGTCCGGGTATCTTTTTGTGTTTGATGGCACGGTTTAGTTATGTCGTGAGAACTGTCGAATAGTTTGATTCTTACTTACATATAATCTCTGCAGCTGGCAAAAACTTGCAATATTATCAACAGAAACCATTTACATATTTACAATGACATTTTTACATAAATCTTTACATTTAATCTATCAAGGTCAGAAAAAAATGTAAAAAAATAAAATATTCCTTTTAGCCACAATTAGTATTATTTGTATTACATTTATGAAACAGGCTAGTGGAAATACTTATGTAATTTGGAATTTGAAAATAGTATATTTGGAAACATTGTAAAAGTAAATATATTTAGTAGTTGTATTGGCAGGCTATCGAGTTTTATTATAATCGAAAACCCTCTTATTTTCCTGATATGAATTAACAAACAAGCCATTCATGTAAATCATATTTGGAAAAACATGTTTACATCATAATACACTGAGTAAAACATGCTTTTTTCTATAAGAACCAAGTGATTATCTGTATTCCGCCACTGGCAGTACTTCAAAACACTGATAGAAAAGGAGGTTTCTGTTCCCCAAGAACTTGCTCAGGATGTGTGGCTTGACTTCTTAGTAAATATACTTTATCATGAATGTCTTAGATAAGCTGCATTAATAGTCTTAGTGCTTATAGTTTCACATCATACGATGGCATAGAGAAGCAAAATGCTTGCTTGTGATATAGAATATTGTTAATGATGTTCAAATGCACATCATTGAGGCTACATCCGCACTACTATGTTTTCATTTCAAACCGCATAACTTTTGACACGTTAACGCCTAGCATACACACTACTCCGGCGTTTTAGGACCCCTTAAATGAAGAGTATTGAAAACACTGCTGACCCAGTTTTAGTTTGAAAACTCCGGGGTTGCGTTTCAGTCTGGACTATGAACGGGCGGATACGGAGCCGATGAAGCAGACACCCACGCTCGCTTCCTGATTGGGTCTTATCAGTCATGACGTGTCCCTCCCTGATTCGTCACGCCCCTATCATTGTGACCCTTCTCCCGGAAGAAAACAAACCTCATCAGCCTCGAGGCGGTTAATTCAACCAACATGGATACCGAATTACAGGCGTTTATGACCTTGTTGTCCATCCTAGCAGCTCTTGTGCAGTTAGATTCTGCATTTTATAATGCTACTACTCCCTACATGCGCAGGAGGCAAGGTATTATTCGAGCCATTTGCGACAATCCTCGTGTCGAGCCGTACATGAAATCTCTGGTCTTACTTTTCGCCATTGTTCTTCTATTCAATGTTCTTTTTCCCTAATATTTTCTGCAACTAACCAACCAGAGTAGACAATCTGCTTCCTGTTTATACCGGCACACTGGTCACATGACCACGCATGGTCATGTGATATGCATTATCAGGCGTGGTAGTATGGACGGAGATTCTTTCTGATACGGTGCTAAAACGCTAGCGTGGATGGAGATCATTTTCGTTTTAAAAAACGTATAAAACCGAAAACGTAGTAGTTTGGATGTAGCCTGTTAGTTATCTCAGTGAAAGATTGTTACTATATTACTCTCTGTGACTATGTCATCAATTCTTGAGTATTTAACCTGAAGTAGACTAAATATATTGTAGTTTTATGGCTATGGAAACATACCCATCAATAACCGTAAAGGTTATTGATTCCAACTAGTTATATTAAAGAGTTTAGAACATACAAAAATATAAGGATTTTCAATCAAACATTCCTCAGATTGTGACAGATGTTCAATGTTCAGCGTTATATTTTCAATTATCTTTGTGGAAATCAGTATAAAAAAGACTGACCCTGTCCACAATATAAACAGATGCTGAATGATGTAGCCTTTTCATTTTGCAGCATCTCATCTTCTTTTGGGTGCCGTCCTGTTCTTAAACACCTACAAAAACACAGAAACAATGAGTCAGCAAAACCATAAAGAGAATTGTCAACTCTAAAATATGTGGAATTAGCATTTGCCCTTGAGAAAATAGACATTTAATTTTGAAATAAAGTTGACATTTAAAATAAATTTACAAATAATTTTGCAAAATTTGCAAACTGTGTGCAGTCATCACACATTGCCATGACCATGTTTTGCTTGCAGCTAAATATGTTACACAGGCTGTGTAAACGGCTAAAATGCTGCCTATTCCGGCAGCATTCGGAGGCAGGGAGGTATCAAGTCATGTCTCAATCGAATATTTACAAAAAATGCTGCATGCTGAGATGCTTCCAACTTGTCAGGTTTTGAAGGCAGCATAGACGTATCCTTCATTGGTCAAGATATCCCACAACCCCATGCGCCCACCCCACTGCTCCAACAAGAAAAACAATGGCTAGAAACAGCCCAGAGTTCATATGTTATATTTACTGAAATAAATTAATTCAATTAATTACCAACACCAACTGTAGAGGCTGAGAATTAATTACCAATACAAACTGTAGAGGCTGTGAATTCATTACCAATACAAACTGTAGTGGCTGAGAATTAAATTCATTACCAATACCAACTGTAGAGGCTGTGAATTCTGAAGATTGGGAGAGGGAAAAGATGGGGGCGAGACTCCATGCCTCAATGGTAGTCCCTGTAAACAACCCCCCCCCCCCCCCCCCACGCACACACACACACACATTACCTCCAATTATTACTGCTGATCATTTGGCCTTTCCTGGATCATGTCTTCTTCCATGCGCTCCTCTTCCTCGTCTCCTGCTCCGTCTACTGCCTGCATAGTACCATCCACTTTGGCTGACAGGCCGCAGCCCAGAACCCCACGGGACCTCTGGCCCCGCCGGTACTTGCGGGGCTGACCTTTCTTTCTCTGGCCCAGAATCGACACATGTTGGCCTGCTACCGTCACCGGACATGGAGAAAGAGCTCTGAACGGGTTTGAGATGTGACCGAGATTTGGCAAGGGAGCAGCAGGGTGCGAGGCTGGGTCTCTGGCTAGGGTTTGGCTTGTGGCTGGGTTGGTGGATGGGAAGGGAATAGCAGGAGGGGGGAGGAACACCGCAACGGGTGCATCTTTGGATAACTTGGTCACCGCCGCTGCAGGGAACAAGACAGGGAATGTGGATGTGTCTGTTGAGGTGGAGGGGACTTGAGGTGGCTGGCGGGCTGCTACAGGGTCAATATCTGCATACAGGTGTGTGGATGAGGAGAAGGTGGTTGCTGCAGATACGTTGAGGTCTGGGGCAGGAGAGGACACGCATGCTGTGGAGGAGTCTGGGACCAGCGGGCAAGCTGCTGGCTTATGGACCGGAGAATCTAAGAAAAACACAGTCAGTCTTTTAATGAGCCCACAATACACTGAATACATGATGATGAGTGAGCTTCAAATTAAAAAACGTTTACTTCATTAATAATACACCTAAAGCGAGAGCCTGAAAGAAGAAAGCAGGTTATTCTGTCGTCTTATAGCAGGTTGATTCTAGTTGTTGCGTTTGAATAGATGGGGGAAGGTTGCTCTGGGTCAACAGGCTTCTGTGGATGCATGGCGATACGGATGAAGTGTTTAGCTGTAGCTGATAGTGGCTGAGCGTTTAGCTGTGCTTTGTTGTGTTCACTGGAGCAGTGGTCTATGGCATGGGGGGGGGGTGGGGGGGGGGGGGTCTTCCCAGCTGTTCTGTATAGAACTGTATTCTGTCTATAGGGGGAGGCTGTTAGTGGTTTATCCTGCTTTAGTCCTTCCTGCTATGCAGCAGGTTAGGTTCAGAGCTTAGTTGTTATCTAAACTAACTTTACTCCAATCTTTGTATCTGAAAGGTCCCTGGACATATGATTGCTCAAAGAATCTAATTCAAAACAAAATGCAAGGGATCTCTGACCCTTCTACTAAAAACAAAGCACACTGCTGAAGGTGTTCATGTTAATGATCATGCGAGTTAGTATGGGCTGGAATGCCAACATGCAGGTTCTCACCAGGGCCACTGCTAGCCTGGGACTCATCAGTCATCGGTGGCTCTGCCTCCTCCTGGATGGTTGGTACCGATGCAAGGAGACCTGCAACACAGGCAAGACAAACAACTACATTGATAGAACTAAACAGAAAATAGAAACTTTGCCAAGAACAAAATGTAAGAAAAAGTAACCCTTTAAGTTCATGATTAAAGCCAAGTCAACAACCACTCACATTCTGGACCATCTTTCAAATTTTGGTAACCAGGAGTGAAAAGTGGCATTTATTTATCCCTGTGCAAAACATACGTTGCAACCTTCATAATCAATATGAAACATGGCGTCCCGCTTGGAAGGCCCACCCAACTAGGACAGCATGATGACAATGATTTGACAGAATTGATTGAATTGATTTAATAGCCATGTATGATGGTAAGATATTGATAGGTATTTCCTCATGGAAGACATGGCGGGCTGTACAGTTGAAGCTACAGGGTTACCCTACAGGACTTACTGAGGCCTCTGTAATGGGACAGTTGTTGGTAGACCTGTTTCATCCTCTCTATGTTGAGCCGGCTTGCCTCGGCGTGGTTGATCATGGGTTTGGGGTAGTCCACGCCCACCATACAGTTGGCTGCCTTCTGGACCGAAAGGGGGGCGTTCCAGGGCTCATAGATGTAGCGGTTTGGGTAGTCCTTCAAGATGGGGATGTAACGCCTAAAAACAATGCATTTACCTTTGAGGTTCATGGATGCTAAATAAGTTATTTTCGGTTATACCACAGCATTGGTAAATATTGGTAAAAAAAAATACGCTCAAAGCGCTGCGGAACAGTATTTTAATTCCAGCTGATTCAAGTTGATATAAAACAATAACGTTATTGATGAAAGGGGCACCCCATCATGGTTTATTCCTTACGTCTTCCACAATCAAACAAACATGTATTACCGTACATTTGATTTAAAGCAGTTTGGGATCCTGTTGGGGAAATTGTCATACAAATTACAAAAAGTGAAAAAAACGAACTAGTGGCATGAGAATAACCTGATATAATCTCCTGATGGATCTGTCCGCCGCCCAAAGCCGACAGGACAGTAGCAGTGGAAGAACTGCTGGAAGAAGGCACTGCATGAAAGCCACATCCAGCTGCCAGCGTTCACGCTCCAGTCAGCATCTAGAAGTAACTCCTCAAACACCTAGATTAATACAAAGACATGAAAACAACTACCGATTAATTTATATATATATATATATATATATATATATATAGATAGATAGATAGATAGATAGATAGATAGATAGATAGATAGATAGATAGATAGATAGATAGATAGATATATATATAGATATAGATATAGATATAGATATAGATATAGATATATATATATATGTGTGTGTGTGTGTGTGTGTGTGTGTGTGTGTGTGTGTGTGTGTGTGTGTGTGTGTGTGTGTGTGTGTGTGTGTGTGTGGTGCTTGATTGCTATCAAGCACCGATATTTGTTCAGAATTCAGCTGGACTAGCCTCCCTCCTCCATCTACTCCCCCACCTCCCAAATTAATTAATTAATTAGTTAATTAAATAAAATATTGTATGTTCGTAAGTCCTGGTAATTAAATAGCATAATACCCTAGCTATTATGCTGTATACCAGAAAGGATAGCTAAACCTAGCAATTATGGTTCACTTAGAAACTTGTTCTATTGACATCCTTGCTGTGATACACTGTTGTTTTACTTGCTACTGGCAAATGTACTTCTTGTAAGTCACTTTGGACAAAAGTGATAAATGCCCTCAATGTAATGTCGCATCACAACTGAGAAGGGAAGGAGACTTTCCAAGAGTGTGTTGAAAGTGGCTCCTCCTAGTCCCGACTATTGCGTTTAACAGCTCCAACATGCGTGTAATAATATTGTACCTTCATTCCACTCTCCCAGCTGATCCAGAGGTCCCCCCGGGTGAGGAAGCAGGCCACGGCGTGTCTGGCCAGGTGATGGATCCAGCCCTCCTGCCGTAACTGGGTCATGATGGCATCGATCCAGGGGAAGCCTGTCCGCCCTTCGGCCCATTTAGCCAGTGCTTCTGGGTTCTGGTCCCAAGGTATCTGGGGGGGGGGGGGGTGATGGCTGAATAAACTTGTGAGCAGCAATTAAGCAGTCCAGGGGCCTCATGTACGAAGGTTGCGTACGCACAAAAACGTGGCGTACGCAAAAAAACGTGGCGTTCCACGCTCACGTTCAGATGTACGAAACGTGAAATGACCGTGGAAACGTGCGGTGCCTCACGTCAACTTCATGGCTGGCGTACGCACCTTTCTACAGCTATTGTTCCTTTGGCGACACTTAGAGGTGACGCTGGGAAACTGTTAATAA
Source organism: Merluccius polli (assembly GCA_030340625.1). NCBI lineage: Eukaryota > Metazoa > Chordata > Actinopteri > Gadiformes > Merlucciidae > Merluccius > Merluccius polli. The sequence goes on along the minus strand of JAOPHQ010000851.1, from coordinate 542,395 downwards.
TGTCAAAAACAATTAGTCATCAGAGTGATGTGCATGTCAGAGACACACTTATGAACAATTAACACACCCACCGTGTTTGCAATTATACGGGTGGATATAAACGCATGCGCAATGTGATGAAGAAAATGGTATTACCGATGGCAGCGTTAGCGTTGTTAGAGGACCTTGCAAATGGTGCAGTCCAACGTGAGCGAGTATTTAGGGAACGCGAGGATTTACTTGCAAACGATGACAATTGGCTCATCAGCCGATTTCGAATGTGCGACAAAATATGCGGGAGTTATTAGCGTTACGGAATTTGCTCAAAAACAGCGCCACCTAGTGGTCTTCCAAGTGTGCGGCATGAAAGTGACGCATAGAATATATTCCTCCGCTTCACCTCCACCTTCAGATCCGACCACTTCTTCTTCACCTGTGTGTGTGTGTGCGCTGCTTGGACCCCACGGCATGTACCGCCTCACACACACACTCCCACTCATTTCCTTCCTCTTCATATTGATCCCTGCTGACAGGGACCAGAGAGAATCTCCCTCCGCGGCTCCACGTCATTTACCACAATCTCCAACTCGGACTCTGTGAAATGTCTTTTCTTTCCTTTGTTCATGCTTGTGTTACACCCATAGAGTGCAAGTTGATTCAAGGGTTGGCATATTTTAGAAAAGATGTTATTCTGAAAGAATCAATTAAACAAAAAGACAAGTGAGTCGGCTGGTCTTCAGTGGCTTTACTGGTCCCGATTAACTGCCAACTGAAGAACGCAGCGCAGCCCACAGTTTATATAGCTGCGGGTTGTCTCGTGCCTTTAATACTTAATAATAATAATAACAACAACAACAACAACAACAACAATAACAATAATAATAATACAGTTTTTCTCAATTGCTAAAACACTAAACCCTATTATCTGAACCAAATGCTCAGTTGCCTGAACCCACTGATTGAATCAATCACTCTTTTGGCAAAACCATAAGCACTTTTCACCTGTTTAGACACAACTTGCCGACACATTTTCATTGTGATGCACCCGTGCTGAATAATGGTGAGCACAGGTGACAAAAGTCAAACACAATTAAAGCACAAGTGTCACCACTTGAACACAACAACTCAAAATTGATCACACTTGTGGCTAATGATGTGAGGGAACATATAAGCCAGTTCAGAGAGCACTGGTTTGTGAGGCCCTACAATGGATAGAAATCTGAGAGGAAGAGTTTGTGTGAGAGGAGGTCGAGGTGGTCAGCGAAGACAAAGAATTGTAATATCTGATGAAATCAGAGCTACTGTGATTGACCATGTTCTTGTCCATGGTATGAGCATGAGGGAGGCCGGACAAAGGGTACAACCAAACATCAGTAGATTCACTGTGTCCACCATAATCCGAAGATTTCAAATCTTCAAAATCTCCTGCAAGCCATGGAACTTGCCTGTGGTGACATGGAGGCATGCCAAGCCGATACGGCATGCCAGGGGTTTGTTCCCCCATTGCCTGGCCAGACAAAATGTGGCCTGTGACGTGGATGAAGTGCTGTGGCCTGACCCAGTACGGAGACATGATGCTGTGGCTGAGTAATGCACTTACTGTATTTGTATATTTTTGTACTTTATTTTTACATGGGCTTACTGTACACAAGTGGCAAATGCACAAGATTTCTGCTTGTTTTTACAAGTGCTACATGTAAATGCACAAGATTTCTGTTTTTTGTCTTTTTGTACAAGTGCAGGTAAATGCACAGGTTTTTTGTTTTGCAACATGCATTTAGCCTACAGTGAACAATAAACATTTATTTCTCCAGCTTCATGTCCTGAACATTGTGTTTTCTATTTTTCTATGTAGTGTTTAGTGACTGCTCAGTAGTGTTTTTAATTTTGATTGACTCGGGGCACGATTTGACAACATAGTTCAGTTTTGAGCACAGATTGAACTGTTTTGAGGTGAAAGTTTGGTTTTGCAGAGGTTTTGTGAATGTAGCTTGAAAATTGGGTTTTGTGTTCACAGTTTAGAGAAAAGGAGAGCAGCTTTCAAGAAATGTGTCTTAGCAATCGAGAAAAACTGTAATAATAATAATGCTTAAAATTGAATGGGGGGTGTCTGTAAAAATGCAAAATAAAGTCCATACATATTTAAGTAAGTGGCAATAATATATAAATATCCTCTGTGCCACACTTGCTTGTTTTATCTGATCGGATAGAGGTGAATCTCAGGTCCAGGGCCTATTTACATAGATTTGCATATTTAAATGGGGGCGTGGACAGGGAGGAGTTTGCCACATCTGCATGTGCGCTCAGTTCCACGTTGATTGGGATGTACAAAAGAAACGCGCTTGGATCCATGCGTACGCACACTTTGATACATCTGAATTTATTTGTGCATACGACAATTTCTGGGTTTTGGCGTATGCCAAGTTTCAGTAGGAAATCCACGCAAGTCTTTGTACATGAGGCCCCAGGACTTCACCTTGGGTTACATTTTAAGCTTATATTTAAATAGATACACAGATATACAAATATTAAAATGGTGTTAATGGCTATGTCATAAAAAAAGGAATAATTAATAATCAGGCCCTGACAGCAAGGGTTTCCAAACCTGGACACAGATGGGATTTCCTTCCATGTGGTCAAAGTTTGGGTTGTTGGTGGCCGATGTATAGAAAAACTCCCTCCACAGTAGCTGTCCAAACAGGGATAACGGGGGACTGCACCGCTTACGTAGCTGAGAGAGACATAGACAGACTCTCACGATTAACATACAAGTTGTTCAAACTGATGGTGATTTATGGGAGTAAATTAATTGAAAGACTGAGTGCAGTCTGAATATATGGGTGATCACCTAGAGGTGTGCATGAGTTTGTGTCATTAGCTTTTTTACCTTCATGTATAGTTCTCTCAGGTTGTAGTAGAAAACCCGGCAGGACAAACAGCCGAAGCGCAGGAAGGGACTCAGGCCAGTTGGGCTGGCAAATAAAGAGCAGATGCCGCGAGGGTGCTCAAAGTTTGCCACCCATGCCTGCAGAGAAAGAGACGTGGACAGAATCAGTCAGAGTGCATTCATGCAGTAGGAATGTCACAATAACTCAAACTAGCCATGGTATCACACTGCCAAATTGTAAAATAATACAACTCAAGTTTGATTATGTAAAACACCATCCACCTCATAATTTGGTGATAAATAGCACAACAACACATAAGGCAGCATGCATACTAAATCAATGCTTTGGAAAAAACATCTATGTGGTCACAGGCAAGCATTCGAAAGATATTAACTGCAGGAAAAACACGATTTTAATCGTGTTTTTTAACTTTAATGTAACTTTAATGATTTACCTTCCTGTCCAAGTGTTTGTTGAGTCTCTCCAATGCCTCAGACTCTCCCCCTTTCCAGACAGCAGGAGGTAAACCTTCTGTTTTGAAACCTTGCATGGCAAACATGTAAAAAGACAACGTGATGCATTGACATTAACTTAATGGCAAGAAAAGAATGCTAATTGGTACTCAATACGTAATGCATTTCTATCAGAAAAAGCTTATTTATGACATTAGGAGATGCATTCTTACCCAGCTCTTCCAGTGAGGGTACACTGTAATGTTGATCATGATCTTTAGCGATACGAGTTTTACATCTCTCCATTTGCTGCGGAGTGACGGAAGGCAGAGGCCTTCTGGGCAGATCTAGTCTGTTGACGATGGTCTGAAAACGCTTGAAGGTAAGTGGAGGATTGTTGTTGTTCATCTCTATAATCCTGTAAAACATATACAAATATCTTTGAATGTATGTTTTGTATAAATGTTATGTACTTATATCCTATTTGGGATAGCCCTAGACTAGTGTGGTTCAACTTCAGCCAAATGCCCAACAACTAAACATGCCAAAATGTAATTGGTGCTCAGCAGCTACAACAAAAATAAAGTGCTGCTGATCATTACGTTTTAACTTAAGGGCAATGGTGTAACTTGATTTGATACTTATATTAGTATAGTATTTCTTAAACCCCTTTATAGTATGAGATACAGCAAACAATTAATGTAAGCACTTATTACCTAATGCAAATTCACATACGGCCTAATTCTATACGCTATTCATTAGTAGGAACACAATAAATGAAGGCAGAATGTAGTACTTGTACTGAGGTCTTACCAATAGTATCTTTACATAGTATGTATATGTATGGAAAAGTGTTTAGATGTGTATGCTTGGAAGGGGTAGGGGACATTTGATATGCACTCTCGGCTGGGGCTGACACTTTCTGGTCGGTTGGTCGATACGCATTTGTCCGACGCTGATGTTACTTTCATTAGGAGAAAAGCAGGGGCGGGAGACAAAAGACGCGAGCTCCCAACCGTGGAATAGCGATGCTTGGATGGTATAACCACCCGAGGGACAATGACACCGAGACGCAGATAGAAGCGCACCGCTGTGATTTTTGTTTGACGATATTTGCTTGCAAAACAAAATAGCTTGTTGAAAAAGGACAGATTAGTCTTGTTCTAAAGACTGGACATTGGAAAATATTTCACACTATTAGATCGCTGATATTGGGAGGCTATTCAATGCGTTTTTTCCTAATATCAAGACCATCGTGTGACATTCAGGGAAATATAACATTGTCCAGTGTGTACTTTAAAACAATATATATATATATATATATATATATATATATATAGAAATAAAACGTCAAACTAAATTCATCATTGCAGATATAATTGTGTGTTCCGTCCGTGTTCTGTCTGAAAAAAAACAAATATATTAAATGGCTCTTAAACGATTCAATCAAATTTTATGATGGGCTATACTATAAAACTGCTTGATTTCAGTGTTGACTTGACCCTCAAACGAATACGTCTCAAATTTGACAATATAGCCTACAAAACGAACTAATTGTGTGTTCTTGTGTCGGACACACATCGCCACACGTGCAGAGTAGCGTTCTCAACTGCAGGATTTGTTCTTTCATATAATTATGTTATAATAATGCCATTGTTGGCGCCAGAGACTGGCACGCTGTTCTGCGGACTTCGCAGACTTTGCCCTTGCATGCCTACTCTCTGATAACGGTGTAGATTGGTGTCTGTGTTTTGTAGTGGGATCCAACAGTTGCCTAAGAGGCTAGTGCATCATACAAACCTATCAAGGTTGTAGAGGGTGTGTGAGTTTCTGACAATGGTCTCAACACCCAACTCATGTGCAGCCTTGATGATGGCCCCATCTCGCTCTTTCCCATAAGGCTCTGGGTCATATTCAAATGTCAGGCGGGTGACATTCCACTCCTTACAGACGGACATACAACAGAGAACACAGAGACAGGGATGTATTGGGTGACTTATAGGGAAAGGAGACAGAAGTTGTTTGATAAGGGAGTGGATTTTTCAGAATACAGTGAGCGATTAACACATTCATGCCCTCACATTATCCAGATGCTATAATTATTATTCATTAATTAAAATGTTATTTTGGTTAAGGGCAGCACTGCTTCACCTTGCAAGGCAGCTGGAGTCATGAGATCACTATCACGTGACAATCCATTATGCCAGGCTTCAAGTTATGTGCTTGTGGCCGAACCCCACCCAACCAGCGTCCTATGAGGAACTGCTGGCAGCTACAGGCATGGTTTAGGTGTGGAGACAGCCAGAAGCGACTGTAGAGAGTATTTCTTCATTTAAAGAAGAACAAAGAAAGGCACTGAAGGCTTTTCTCGATGGAAAAGATGTTTTTGCTCTTTCTTGCTCATATGGTTCCTTGATCCTATTGGTTCAAGTTAGCCCGTGATAGACAGATGGTTCATCCAATCACCTGCCAAGAATTTCTTTAAGTGCCTGCCCTTTTCCAAAACAGTTTCCAAGCACCACTTCCCAGATGGTGCTGAGTAACAAACCATCTGGAGCGTCAGGTTAAGCATTGCTACCTCAATAATCAGTTAAGCATTGCTACCTCAATAATCAGTTAAGCATTGCTACCTCAATAATCAGTTAAGCAATGCTACCTCAATAATCAGTTAAGCTTGTTTACTATGGCAGATTTCTCACAATTCACATGCTGTCTTTATAAGCAGTCTTTGCACAAATATGAACCCATTATGAACACTGCAACATCATGCATGCCATGGGCCGCTTCTTAGTTCGTCCTTATTTGACAAACCTTGAAAAGCCTTGGGAAGACATCTGTGGGCTGTCCTCTAACCACAAACAACCTGGAGTTGAGTTTCCTCAGGCTGTTGTCCAAGTCCTCCAAAGACTCCAACAGAAACCTAAAGAAATACACGGCATTATTGTCATTATTACATGTACATACATCTGTACATATATCACATACATTATACTGTATGTATATACTGGGATATATGCAAATCTACCCCAAATGGAAATGTTCACCAATGTTTGACTTCTAAAATAATTTGAATTGTGTGCATATGTGCATCATTTGTTCATTATGTATAATTCATAGTTGCAGTCGTTACTTTCTCTTATCATTGTACTGCTGCATGATAACATATTACTAGATGGTCATCGGTGATCAGCAATTAATGATTACCACGATTGAAACTGATAAGTGTGTGTGTGTGTGTGTGTGTGTGTGTGTGTGTGTGTGTGTGTGTGTGTGTGTGTGTGTGTGTGTGTGTGTGTGAGAAATGTGCATAACGTAATATAGGATTAGTCACAGCATATATTCTTAAATCAATTCAGAAATGCATTGAATTGCGCGGAGACACCTGGCTGGTCTCCTGAGGCCTCCGGTCTGGTCCACTCAGAGACCACGACCCGCATCGTCTCGGTCGGCGGTATGAGGCGGGTAATGAATGCATGAATGAACGGATGAATATGCGACACGTAACACGTAAAGTACACCCACCTCCACCGGTTAATCCCGAGGCCCACGTTAGCGGACCCGGCGAACCACGGGTCCAGGATGTAGACGCAGCACACGGTGTCTGCGCCGCTCAGGGCCTCCTGCAGGGACGGGTTGTCGTGGAGACGCAGCCCCTTGCGGAACCAGTGGACCGAGTTCACCACCATGTTTACTCCTCAGTCCATCCTGGCGGTACCAAGCCAGAACCGAGCCCGATATGGTAAAACAGACGGATAAAATCTCCCCAAAACACACACACTTCTTCGGTTCAGTCCAACTAAGTTGGGCCGGCTGTCAGTCCAGGGCGGCGGTGGGCGTGGCCATGTTCAGGTCAACACGTCACGTAACAGCGGTTTTTTCCCCCGTCGCTCCGCTGATTGGCCAGAATATTGACGTCATGGTGTATGTATTTATAACAGGCCGGTTGTGATTGGTCAGCCGCACATGTTTTTAACCAGGGTCACGTTGTGGGGCTTGTTTAGTTGTTTTATGGCGATTATTGATTGGACGACGAGCAATAACTGGTGAATGCGTTGAAACATTCACATTTACAACAGCTAATTATTTTACAATTCTGAATAGCCTACATGTCTACCAAATTGTATAACTACAATATACTGCTTATTAATGAAGAACGATGTTATATAATGTTTATTTTATTTCATAAGTATAAAAAAATACATGCATTATTTTTTTGGCACAATGTATGGGCGTTGAGCAAAAGTCTACGTGAAGGAAAAATGTTTTATTATTTATTTTATTTTATTTATTATTAGGAAACATTCAGTTTAGCACTGAAATAATAATAATAACTTTTTTCCTTATCACTACCCACACATTATAGGCCTACATGATATATGGGAGTAATCTACCTGGAACAAATCATATTAAATACGATTAAAAACACAAAAGTCCATTACTATTTTGCAAGTACACATTATTTGGTTTATCATACTCCCTCACAGCTTATTCACAGCTTACTGTAACCCGTTCTTAAGTCATACACCTGTATGTCGAACTAAAATATGGTAAAAGCTAAATTAGCTCTTTAATTTTTCTCCCAGTCACCCACCCAAATAATCAATGACACACACAACGGAAAATACAGCAGTTTTTACTTTATAGTATACAGCATAACCGACTTCTGCAAAAATAGTTCTATAATAGACAAAAACAGCCTGAAAGATACATGAAAAAAGAAAGAAGAGAACAAATTGGATTACATTTTTTTTTTTACAAAACTAAGATAAACACAGCTGAATGGAGGCATTGTGCCTGAAACCAATGAATAAATACTGACAGTCACAGAGAAATTCAAACAAAAACAAACAAATAAAAGAAACTACGGTTAAAGGGATCGGTGAATCTCACAATAGTTTCAGATTGAGAACGACATGCAGACTACATAAAGCTCAACACAGCTAAATTATATGTAGCATTGAACTAGGATGTCACATGGAAACATGGTGTACTGACACAATTTTCTTCCTACATTGTCCTACGTACATGAAAGCCACTGGACTGAATAGAAATGGAAATGTCAAGATTATGTTTGAAAGCTAAACTTCTGTAAATAATATTAAAATATGGTAACAACTTAAGATTCTACTATGTTTTTTACACATTACCAATATACCAATATATTTGTCTTTATTATTGTTACAAAAGTTTGGGAAAATAACATAATTTCAGTCAGGTAAAAACAAATGATAAGCTAGTACTATTACTAACTCTTCCTGCAACACACACAAACAGAAAACACATTTTGAACGACTATTCTATTTTTAATCATTTTAAATAAATTAATCCAAACCCACTTTTAGGGATTATTTTGCAAAACAAGTTTTGAACTAAAACAAACCAAAGAGATAACATTGTTTTGCTTTTGTATTTTGAGGTGTGTGCTGGCCTGTAGCTATTAGTACTTAATATTAATCCCAGACCATATCAGATCTTTGTTGCATCACAGTTGGGATCAGAATTTGTTGTTCATTACTACAGTGGACTGTATGGTAAAATTCCACTAAATTATTATTATTAAATTAAATTATTCTTCTTCAAATACTGGAATCCTCACTCCCATTGTGACTGCTACTTATTATAGGAGGTAAATGAATCCCATGTTTACCTTTGATGTAAAATTAAAATAAAGTCCATGCACATGTATAATTACAATTTGTGAACAAACGCAAATCACTATCACAAGCCATTTTCAATCCAAGTTTTACCCTTAATAGGCTTGTATGCCAATTTAACTGTTTCAAGGTCATTTCAGGTATGTTGTATATAGGCCACATCTTAATTACAGGCGACAGCAGGTCTGTTAAGGACTATGATAAAATAAGGACGTGTGTATGCTATTTGCCATCCAGGATTTCTGTAATATTTTTGTCATGAAAGAGATCATTTGTATAACCATAGACCATTATTGGCTTATTTTGAGATTACTTATCAGGCAAATGCATTTCCACTTCTCCTTAGCATGAACCATCTCAAGCTCCATCTATGCACATAATGAATGATTTAAAACATCAGCGTGCCAATCTTTTGTACGTACACAAACAAAATTTGCATGGAGAAAATGCACAAATGCTACACACAAACACTAAGCAGCAATCTCTCTCAAACACACACACACACACACACACACACACACACACACACACACACACACACACACACACACACACACACACACACACACACACACACACACACACACACACACACACACACACAGTTAATCATCAGTCAGCCTTGTCCTTCTTTTTGGTAGTGACTTTGCTGGCAACAGCTGAGCCCACTGCCCCGACGCCTCCCGTTACCATAGAAACGCCGCCTTTGACCAGTCCCACGCCAGCCGAAGGCACACTGGTCACTGCAGTCTTGGTGATCTGTAAACTCTTTGACCCAACCCAGGCCACGCCCCCGAATGTAGCCCCAACCACACTTCGGGTCATAGTGAATAGGCCGCCTCCCACTCTCCAGATGACTCCGCCTTCTGACTTGGGATGGTCTTTCTCACCGTCTAAAAGAAGAAGAAATCAGAAATGATGCGGGAAGATAGTTAACTGTAATTCTAGGATATAGTGACTATTTCTGCATCCCTTCACTTAAAATATGTCTAAGTTGTGTTATTTTCCATGGTCAATTTGATACATAGTGTATTTCAAATGTGTACATGTATGCTAAAAGCCCAGTTGTTGGAGGAACTAATTCAGTAAATGGGGAAATCAAAGTAAGGTGTAATAGGACGCACGCACGCACGCGCACACACACACACACACACACACACACACACACACACACACACACACACACACACACACACACACACACACACACACACACACACACGGGAACAAGAGTAGGGCTGTGTGTGGTATACAGTTCAAGACATCATATATTAAAAATTCACTTTGCAAGGTCACGTCGTCTTCCCAGCTCAGTCACAACCAAGAGAAATACTAGCCTTATACGGCATAATAACATGCCAACCTGAGTATTGTGTATCACCAATAAGCACCTTTTTCATACATGCACATCTTTTGTATTATTACAGGTGTATTTGCAGGAAAGAGGAGAGCGCAGGTGCCTCACCCTCTGGGGGACCCTCCTCTCTGAGGTAGGGGGAGACCTCCCCCTCCTGCTGCTCAACGTCGTCATGGTGCTGGGAGCTGCCCTCTTCATCTATCTCCTGCTCTGTGAGGACCTGATGGGGGACCAGGTAGTAGCAAACAGTCGACATTACAGTCCTGATCATCACATTGCCTCACACTATGATGCGCCTCTCATAGAACTGCGTATCTCGTCGCGCTGTATAAACGTCGACGTCCGCTGCTGCTGCTACCGGAACTAGCACTGCTAACTTAACCACAATAGTACACATAAACTCTCATATATTCAACCTAGAGAGTATGATCAGGTACAATTTTTACGATGGAAAAATCATCAAAACTACTTGTGGCTAATGTTTATATGCAAGACAAACGCACTGTTCAGCCTAATCGTATATGAGGACAGTGCTATGCCCTCCTAGAGCAAAGCTGGATCCTTGTCGTTTTGAATGCACATGCATTTCGTAACACAATAATATGAGTAATAATCAACATTACAAAACTATGGATGTCGACACGCTGTCCATTTATATCCATTTATAACGGACTGTTACAGTGGCAACAACAACAACACAGTCCACCCCCAACCCCCACTCACCTTCATATCAGCCCCTCGAAAACTACTGAAAAGCAGACAATTCGTCTTTGATAGCTACATTTAAAAAAAGTAGCACAAGTAAAAACCGTAAACCTTTGCTTTTACACTGCTACTTGTGTGTCCCGCGGCGAGTGATTCGGCAGTGTTTCCCTTAGCATAGTACATAAAAGATGCTCTATGGTTTCCTTATGATCACAAATCCTGGAGGACGTGACGCCATGTTGCTATTTCTGGTTCAGAGGCTCTGCGGGCTGCAAACAGCGCCCTCTGTCGGCTAGTGGAGATTCCCCTTCTCCTTGGTGCTTCATGGCAGTTTGCATCCCTATTGTCACATTACCGCCATCGCCTGACCTAATGTAGAAATGGTCCCACTGTTTTATACCCCAAAAATCAAGTGTCTCCCCCCATTTCTGACACTCCTGGTTGATGTTTTCCCTTAATGTGTAACGTGATGTTTAAATGACTACAACTGTTATGTAACCTTGACATTATGACCTCCTCAAAACCCCAACTCAATTCCTTGTATTGAATAAATGTATTTGTCTTACTTCTCTGTCCCAACACTGCTGCCACTTTTCAACTTCTTTCCTCTTTCCTTCAGACTTTGAAAGTACAATACTGTATACAGTATATTGTTCTATTGTGTTCTATCCACACTGTCATGGTGCAGAATGTGTGCAGGAACCCACACCAAACAGACCTCGTGCCTGATGGTTGTTGAATATAATGCATATACATTATATTCAAAGGACAACCAAACCCCAATACTACTTGTACATTGGTTTGTATTAGATAACTCCCTCTCCAGGTTGAACACAATGCTTAATTGGCTGATATGGTTACCCGGTACCTGCTGATTAAGCGTTGATGCGACACACCTGCCCTGTAAACCCTGCCCTCTGGGGCGGGGTTTACAGCCCTGCCCCAGAATGAACAAAACCTGAAAGCATTTTCTAAAGGCAGGGTCAGAGGTGAGTTCAGCACCATGGAAAGAAACCATGGAAACTAGGTTAAGTCATTCATCATCAGCAGGCCTACTATCAAATGCAGCTGCATGATTGGTGATGGAAAATCTGCCAATCATGAGCCTATCAACATTCTGCAGCTACAAAGCCAGGACTCTCCCCCTGCTCTCGAGAGGATAGAGGAAAGTAAACTAAGATGGAGAAGACCTTTTGTTTGCCTCAATCCGCTTTGGAGGAGCAATATGCAGGTCTGGGAAAATCGATTTACCCCTGCCCCACTTTACCCTGGTACAATTTTTTTTTTTAGAAAACCCTCATTTCATCCTAAACTTGTCTTGTTTTTTGTTTGTTTTTCTCAAGTGTGCCTTGCTCAAACTGCCACAAAGCATTAACCAAGTTAACTAATTGTATCTTTTGATTTTACTTCAAGTATAGTTCCAAATCTACCACCGCCACTTCAATCAATCACACAGGCACCATTGTCTGCATACATGCATATGATTCTATAGGCCTACTGCATCTTAAAATGACATGCATCCTATCTAATTACAAAGTCAGTGTGAGAGGAAACCGAGACGCGAGCACATAATATATATATATATATATATATATATATATATATATATATATATATATATATATATATATATATATATATATATACAGTATATATACAGTATATATACAGTATATATATATATATATATATATGTGCACATATGTGGTACAGCAGAGGGAGGTGACAACACTCAACAATCTGACAAAGAGTACAGACTAGCGGTACAGGCTAACCGTGAGGCAATTCAGCTTAATAGACCAATTCCCAATTATCTCCTTCACTGCCTGCTGTCTTCCTTTTTTTGCAATACCTCTCTTGGTTTACATTTTAACATACAAGATATTTCCTTTTTTTTTGTTGTTGTTAGAATAATGTTTCATTTAACTTAATATATTAATCGACATTTACCACTTTCACAGAACAGCCTACTGTTCTTACTCATATATTACTCATGTCTTCCCTGCTCCAGTGGATTTTATTTGCCCTTTTACTGTTTTTTTAAGCTAGGAGAGAAGGGGGAGGATATATTTCTATGGCCCAGTTCTGCATCCTTGGAACTCTCTCTTTTCTGTCCTCCCCCCTACTCTGTTATTCTCTCTTCTCAGTCTCATACGCAGAGTGAAACAGGATCTTGTCTATACATTGGACATTTTCAAGATATTACTCTCTATATATCACTTGCATACTCCCTATTTGAATGCTAAAGCTGCTCCGAAAATGTTGCCCATCTATTCCTGTGCAGCAATATTGGCATTTTTTGTTCACCCATCACACAAACAGTTCTCTTCACATTCCCTCTATTTTGTTGTCTTGTTCTTTTCATTGCTGTTTTTTTAGTTCAACCAAACTATTCATAAGAGACAGCTCTTACGCATAGTTCACATTCTCCTCTCAGAGCTGTTCCTACTGGTTTAGTGGAGGCCATGATGGCTCCATGGTTTTGTTCCATGGCCGTTGCTAGGTAACTGCTGGTTCTGCATTAGCCAGTTTTATGCTGTAAAATATGTCTAGGGAGACTGTGTATCGCAATAACAATTAATGTCTGTTTGAATCTGTACAATGCCTAAACTTGAGCAATTCTAAATTCAGTTTATATAACAGCTTTGGACTTGGATGTAGATCATATCCATACTGTCAAGTACAATCTGTCTTGTATCTAGTTAAACTTTCAACTTTGTGTGCATTTGTCAAACCCATAATTAATTGGTATTTTGCATAAATGTAACTGAATGATACATGTTTAAAGGTATTGGTTGGGATATGTGAGCATTGGAGCACATTGTGGGATCCGAAATACGAGACACCATTTCAAAAAGATAGTAGGCCTAATGGTCAGGAATTACTGCAGACAAATGGACTACCATGCTTGAAATATGTTCATAGAAATATATTAACATTAGTAATGTCAGCTGCATTATTATATTTCTTCCATTTCCCATGATGCAATATTGTGAACCCTGCCAGGCTGTCAAGACCTGTATTAAGGCAGAAGTGTATGTATGTATGTATGTATGTATGTATGTATGTATGTATGTATGTATGTATGTATGTATGTATGTATGTATGTATGTATGTATGTGCAGTATGTATGTATAGTATGTATGTGCAGTATGTATATATAGTATGTATGTGTGTGTATGTATGTATGTATGTATGTATGTATGTATGACATGACATACATACATACATACATACATACATACATACATACACACACACACACATACACACACACACACACACACATACATACATACATACATACATACATACATACATACATACATACATACATACATACATACATACATACATACATACACACACACATACATACATACATACATACATACACACACATACATACATACATACACACACACACACACACACACATACATACATACATACATACATACATACACACACACACACACACATACATACATACATTGTATGTATGTATGTATGTATGTATGTATGTATGTATGTATGTATGTATGTATGTGTGTGTGTGTATGTATGTATGTATGTATGTATGTATGTATGTATGTATGTATGTATGTATGTATGTATGTATGTCAAAAAGTATTTAATCTACATCTCAAAGTCAGTTTCTGTTCCTATGTTGTAACCATTCCTATGTATTCATTTGTTTGCTCATCTCAACAAATCTATAATCCAGATAGTTATGAAATCATAAGCCAATCTTTATATAGGCTGTAGGCTGTGCATGTGCAAGAGAAGCAACCCGTGGGTTCCTAGCGCTACCAACGCTGAGATCACCTCACTGGGCAGGGTGTCCAGGAGCATCAGAGATGAATAGTCATTCTAATTAATGTGTTAAATGTTAAATGTCAACATACTTTTTTTCAATGCTTAATGATACAAATTTAAGTATAAATACACTTTTTTTGTTTTTGTTTTGCTCCATTAATTTTTCAGAGCCACAGGAGTGTAGGACAAGCACTTAGATTTTGTGATGTTTGGCGTCAGAACCGAAGCTCAAAGTACCACCAAACACTCACCTTTCTGTCTCTGTTTGGGACAGAGGCCCGCTGCCCATCTGAGGGGCCAGATACAGACGCACACACGCACACACAGCTTACAGCCTCCACCAGCCACACACACACACACACACCCACACACATATATATATATATATATATATATATATATATATATATATATATATATATATATATATATATATATAATAAAAACATCATTGTCCGCCTATAGGCTACGTTTATTTTAGCCTACCTAAAGCCATAATATTTCTGTTCCTCCCTCCCCCTCTCCCTCTCCCCTCCCCCCTCCCTCTAGTCTTCTCTCATTTCTCCGCCACTTCGCTTCTCCTTTCGCTTTCTCAAAATGTACGTTTAATAAAAACATCAGTGTGTAGGCCTACGTTGTGCACGGCCTATCTGCCGCCCTCCTCCTCTGCGGGGGGGGGACGTGGTCTTCATGATCCTCACCCCCCCCCCCCCCCCCCCCTCCCCCATAATAAGGAGGCGAGAGGGAGTGCGATACTCGGCGCGCGCGTTTCGATACCGGTGCTCGCCGCCGAGGACATCATCATCGTCGTTTTCCAGATCTGCGATCCTATCGTCCTCCCGATACTTTACCGACAGATACTGGGTATCGATGGAGCTGAGGCGCGGCGGCGGACGCCTGCACTGAAGACTCCGCGTCCCCACCGAGGTGAGAAACTCAAGAAACACGCCGAGGTGCAAGCCATTGTGGATGCTCAAGCGATTACGCATGTTTCTATTCTCTGTTTGCGTGCATTTGCAATTGTGCAACATTTTCACCGGTTTAAGATGTAACTATCCGTTTCATAATGTTACCCAAAAAAAGCCAAACAACTGTACGCAGCTGTGTGTTGGTAAGATGCTGCGCCTTCCTGTGTTGATGTGGACAGTTCCTCAGACGATGAAGTGAAACGTCGCCTGCTGTCATTTACATGTAACCTATATAGCTAGTGTTATCTACTGGGGTTTATTACCATAGACTTGTCTATCTAGGCTATTTTGCGGCTGCGCTTCTGATCTTGAAGGTGGGAGTGGCCGATAATAACAGGCTTTCATGGGAATGAGTGAGACTAAATTAGAGCAACATTTACATAATTAACATAATATAATTAGAATACTTAAAAGAAGGAATTAGCAGTATTGCTTGACAAATAAAAATATGTGTTGTACCAATGTTAAAATATTTAATTATTTTGCATGCAATTTGACAGAATGAGTGATAGGCCTATCCGTTTTAGTTCACTGGTTAGTAAACATTCACTTCGACTTGGAGAGACTTGACAACACAACATTGATGCAATTATGATATAATGAATGGATATAAGTGAATGACATGAAATGTATAAAGAGACAGTGAGTGCTTCAGATTTAGGGCAAGGATCGGCCGCAGGATGGAGCCGCCAGCCTGCATGTGTGACTCCTGGAGGCGGGGCAATAGCCTCCCCCTGTCCTGGCCTGGTCCTCTGGGTAGAGGTGGAGCTGGGGTGGGTTACCAGCTGGGTTGCAATTTCTCCAAATCTATAACCTGTTTTTATTAATTTCCATTCATTAATAGCTTCTAACCAGGTGAGGCAGAGATTAAAATATATTTTCCAAGAGCGACCTGGCCAGGAAAGCAGCATAAAGAAACCATCAAAGTTTCCAGACAGGGAAACATGAAAAAGGCAATAATAATACATTAAAAGTCAAGTACAATGACTGTCCAGTTCCACACTCCTTAAAGTAGACTCAAATTGAGAAGTCAGTTGAGTTGGTCTTGGAGATGGATCCAAGTGGAAGGGCCAGAAAAACTAAAAGCCTTTCCTGACCAGTGGTGTAGTGGTGTCTAGGGAGGTGGGTTGACTTGGACTTGGGGATACCCACCATAATGCGTGCGCACACACACACATACACACACACACACACACACACACACACACACACACACACACACACACACACACACACACACACACACACACACACACCCATTTGTAAAATAACAAAAGCCTTCTGTAAAACAAATGGTAGCAATATAAACTAGGGGGTTGTAGGTGTACTGGTACCAGAAAAGTACATTTGTACCCACATTTTGAAACAGTACTAGCATTTTGCAAAATGTGGTACTTTTGTAATACAATTGTAATAGCTTTATATTGTGTCAAAATGGTTGAAATCCATTTGAAAATAAATATGTTGATGAAGTGGGCGTGCATATTTGGGAGCATCTGTGTGTGCAGAACTGAGCAGAGCTGCCAGCAGATCAGGACAGCCCACAACTTGCAGAAAAGCAGAGAATTTACTGCATTTTCCATTTACTTGTTGTTGTTAATTTGCCCACACACAAACCTTGCCAAATACTTGCCTATGCTTTTTTGCAGTCAATGTGGTCATTTTCCACTCTTAATATTCAATTAAAAGGTCAGACTTGTTTTTTGCTTTTCATTTCATGCTATAGCTACAGCGGAGCTGCAGCTCTGATCTGAGCTCGGTAACAGTTTGTCTTTTTGGTTATATTTGAGTGCAACAAACATAACTTCACATAATAATCTGTTTACAGTTTCAGATTGAATATAGACTTCCACATTTTTGTTTCCTTGGGGGACCCCCTTAGAAATAGAGGAGCCATTTGAACACATTGGGTTCTAGCTGATAGATAGTTGGCAAACCAAACTACTGCCTGCCTAGACAGGCCAATGCGAAGGGAGCCTTTCAACCAAAACCCCATAGTCAACTGTATCAAACACCTTTGACAGATCAATAAACAGGTTGGTATACATTCTATTGTTATCCAGTGCCCCAAATTTGACTTTCACTATCAAGAGAGAAAGGCAGAAATAGTTTTATGCTGTTTCCTGAACCTGATGCCAAGGGTGATTAAAAAATACTTTAGCTGATCGGCAACTAGCTTTTTAAGGACCTTTGCTAAGACACATTTGAGAGATCGTTTAGAGGTTACTATATCTAGATTTGTTCAGTTCAGTGTTCAGTGTTGGGTGAATATTACCTGAGAGTAGGAGACGGATAACGACATTTTGTTGTGTATATATCTAGAGGCAATACTATTTTACTGTTAATTCAATGCTCAGGCCTGATGGAGGAAATGAGAAGGAAGACCCCTTTGCCGTCGTTCAACATAGGCACTGGAAAAAGTAGAAGCAAGAGAACCATGCTAAGGTGTTGTGGGGTGGGGGCCCAAAGAAGTAGTTTGTCAAATCTAGGTCGTGGGGCAGGAATCTAGGCCAGGTTTTTTTCCCAAACGTGGCATGGATGATCACAATGTAAACAGGAAGACTTCTCAATTCTTCTTTATTTAAACATTACATGGTGTCAGAAAAAACAAAAGAAAGGATATCGACACAACTAAAAATCAAATCTGTGTCTACAAGCCAAGGAGAATCTGGATACAGAAATTAGAGCTGTTTTTGATCACCAGTGGCATTACAGAAAAGGATGAAAGAGCACAACGTTTCTGCACATCGTGGGAGAGGAGGCAAGGTTCATAATACAGTCATATTTCTACTGGCAGAGAAAGAAAAAATAGACTAACTTTCAGGACTGTAAACCAAGGAAGAACCTTGGTTTGAACATATGTTTGTCATGTATTCTTTACAGAAGTCAAGAATTAAAGTGAAATTCCTACATTACTGATTTAAAGAACATAGCCATGGACTGCGAGATCAGTGAGCTGGTTGATTCTTTAATACGGGACAGAATTGTTTGCTGCATCAAAGACGACAAGCTGCATGCAAAGTTGCAGAGGAACAGAGCTTCAAATCCTGCGTCCCAATATCACCACAGTCTGACAACCAAAGCATCAAGACTTTCGTGGCACATCAAGAAAACAGATCAGAGAAGCATCCAATGTTGGGACTACCTAAATCCTGCAGACAATGTGTGCAGAGGCCTTGATGCTGAGGCCTTCCCGACATGCAACAGCTGGTTTGCAGATCCATTCTTCCTGAAATCTCCAGAAAAAAACTGACCTACTCCACTGGCTGGTCATGATCCGATTCCTGCCGCCTGAAATAAAAAGGAACACGATTACTGTCAACATGATTGTATTGAAAGACTGTGATGCCACACAGCACAGTAGTATGGTTCCTTAAGCTTTAGGACCTTCTCCAGCCGAGCAGGAAATGGAAGGAAGTCACCACTACCTTCATCTCCACAAAATCGATTAAATCACAGACGCAAGAGATGCAATAACCATTGTTATACACCTTTGTCAAGCACAGAGCTTTCCAGCAGAGGTGGCACATCTGAAAAAGGAATTTTAGTGTCAAAGGTGACGTCAAACATCTTCAATTTGGATCATATAATGGCAAATGTTCTACTGAGAGTTGGAGGGAGATTAGGCCGGACAGAAATGCAGATGGAGGCAGCATACCCAGCCCATCTCTCAAAGGACGACCGTGTGTCTAAACTAGTATCTGTTGACTTTTGGAACCACTGAGTATCCAAAGCATATACTATGTTATTGTCAAGAGTTCACCATGGGCCATTTTGTTTTATCTACCCTGATATTAACAAAAATAAGACAATTAAGACATCTTGAATTTTGTCCCGCTTTTGAAAAAAAAATTATCTTGGATTAAAATAGGGAAATGCATTGGAATAAATAAAACAACTATTAAAATATTAATGACATTATTTTTTTCCGATCAATAATGGCAAAGGTTACACCATCTCTACAGGTCAACCTTCATCTTGGATATAAAAGGGAAAAGTTAGCAGATGCAAAAGAAGACAATGTGCAAGTTACATGGATCCCTAGGTACTGAAAGCTAGAGTAGTTGAGTTGAAAGACATGAAAGAGTGAATCCTTCTGCTTAAGTTGTAAAGCCCTCACATTAGGATAGGGTGGAGAGGTCTTCAGTGCTGGTTAAGTGGTTAAGGTTGCTAGGGCAAACAGAAAAGTTATGGCTTGTAGCTCAGTTTTAATGACTCATCAACCAAAGCCACACTTTTTTTATTTTGCAATTGGTAGGAAATAGAGATTAGCCTGGTAAGCCAGACCCACATCAGAAAGATGTAGGGTCTGGCATTGCTCCAATGGCAGTGTGGGCGGGATAAACGGTTGTCTTTCAAGTTCCCTCTGCACGCAATAGGATAGCGCTACAACCAATCAGAGCAACGAAGAAGGTGACGTAGTCAGAGCGACGGCTCTGACTACGTAATTAATCAAAACTCTGAATACATCTTTCTTTTCGAGGAAAGACTTCAGTGCCGTTCTTTGTTCTTTTCTCAAAGAAAAAGAAAAAGAAACTTCAAGTCTTGAAGAGTCGCGGCCAAAGCCGAGTCGAAAGACAACCATTCGCCAGCAGCAGCAGCAGCCATTGTTTACCTCTAACACGGAACCGTCGCAACTCTGTCGTCACGGTAGCCCGGCTTCCGATTCTGCCCCTCACGATGTGATTGGCCTGACAGATTTTCTGTTTCCAGCAGCGCAAAAAGGACGACATAAGGCTAGACCCCCTGGCTGCAAATTAAATTTGCTGCCGCTAGGGGCGTCTAGATTTCTAGGCTAAATAGAGATAGAAATGGGCCAGCAAAGGTGTATTCATTCAACAGTGAAGATATCTTTGATTAGTGGCTCATTGATCGTTTTTCTTCATAACTTAAATAAAAGTATTATTGTGTATTCTCAAAATCGAATGTTACATTTGGATGTTTACCTTAAAGTAAGTAAGTGGGCATAATGGTATGAGGAGGGGTTGTTTCAGACTAGAGGACTTTACCTCACAACTGGATTTAGTTAGATAATATTTTACAATACCATGCCCGGTTCTACAGTGCTTGCATGTGTGAAAGACACAACTCATATTTGTTGCTATTGTTTTGCCCCTCTCACAGTGATTCAGCTATGACTTGCAGTCCCACATCCAGTGAAGAGGAGATGGCTCTGTCTCTGTCAGAGTGTTCAGGGGCCGAAGACAGTGAGAGTTCCCGGGAAGGTTCCCGGGGACCAGGGGTCCCAACAGTTGTTTCCAGTAGTGGGGAAGTCAGCGGGGACACGGAGACCTCCCTGGTCATCTGTGTCGTCATACCAGACCTCCAACAGTCGGTGGGTGAACTAAATGTCACATTATGTGACGACGATCTGAAACAAAAGAGCAGGCACACTCTTATAACATAACATGAGCACAATATGCACGAACAACGGCAAAGATGAACACACACATTCAACTACCAAATTTTGCAAACCAAAAAAAACATCCAATTTCATTAATTGTTTGTCATTGTGTTTTTGTACTGTGGACTTGCTGAGTCCTGTCAGTCCTCCCACAACTGAAAAATAAGTTCAACCAGTCTGACACAAAACTTTGGTAGCGTCCGAAATCACTAAATCCTTTTTCACTTTCAATATCTTAATTGAAGCTACATGTTCATTTTTTAGTCATTTGACATTAGAGCTAACACAACATTCATAATACATAGTTTGTTGAAATTGCTGCCGACAGTCGTGATTGGCATGGCAGCACGTGGGACTGAGTGAGAGAGTGAGAGTTGGGCAGTAGTTCAGACCAATCAGAATTCAGGACAAACCATCAATCAGAACACCTGAAAATCCATGCACCACTGTGTTATTTATGGCTTTTATGAATAACCAAACACCATGTTCTTTTATCGTTATACTAATGGATGGTAATGATGCAATGTGTGCAGATTGCGGCCCCTGTAGTTGCGAGGTGAAACATGGGAAAATCTGCCAAGTGAGGCTGAGAACAATCAAAGCATACAAACAAAATTGGAGTAACTACACAAAAAGTGTTGCACGACCGACTCGAGTTTCCAAAAACAATATATTGTTTGCTGGTGGCAGTGCATAGCGGCTACATTATAGAAGGGACATTTCAGCAAACTGCTTTCTAAATTCCACAGATAGTTCTAAATTGAACACTAGAGCTGATGGATGAGTGTGGTGTTTAAAGGTAAATGGATACTGATGCGTCAGCATCGTTTTCCATTTTCCAGTGTCTATTTTCCATTTTGTCGGAATGACAGCTGCGTAACGACTCCTCCTTCAAATCCGATGGGCGCCATTTGACTCAGTTCAAGTGGGTGAACTGAATAAAGGGATTGTAATATGAGTGACAACAAGGTTTGCATTTTAACTGAAATCAACATTCACAGGCTAAAGAGGCTGACTCTAGGTAATTGATGAATGTATTCAAAACATTTGTAAAATATTGTAAAAGTTCCTTAATTTTGAGGTCAGTCTGACGCAAGTTCTACTTCAAAGGCGCAAAATAGCTGAAAGCTTTTTTCCCCTAGCTCTATGTGTACATTGGGAACAGATAAAAAGATAGTCCTGGGAATGGCGGGAATGGCCACCAGAGTCACTCCTACAAAGATAGGCAGATAAATATGTTGGTAAAAGGCCAAGAAGACCTTTGTAAATACAAATCTGCAAGTGGCTGAGCCTGCCCGAGGCTAGTGAGGGCCGGCCGCCGTTTACAAAGCTCAGCGATGTGTAAGAGCATTTGCACTCGTAATGAACCTGAACTCTTTTGTTTCTCCAGATTGTCCTGAACTTTGAGTCAAGTGCCACAATATGGTCAGCTAAGCAGCAGGTTCTCTGCACACTGACCCAGCCATTGAGAGACGTCTTGAATTACGGCTTGTTTCAGCCTGCGTTCCAGGGGCGTGAGAGTGGCTTTTTGGATGAAGAGCAGCCACTGAGACAGTTCTCCATTCCAAAGTGTCAGGGTGTGCCTACGCTAGAGGTATAGTACATTGGGGAGTCCTGGTCCTGTATCAGAGGACTATTTTAAATGAATATGTGCTCAAAAAACACTTGTGATTAGTGATTCCTGGGAATGAAGAAATCCTCTGGATCAGAGAAGGGCTAACATTGAATGTCACTGTCTGGTTGTCTGACCTATTTTACGATGTTCTCTCTTGTTCATCTGCAGTTCCGCTATAAGAGTCGGGTTTACAAACACACCAATGTCAATGAGATGTTGATTGCAAAGATTAACATCCAGGTGAGTATTTTTATTTTTTTAAGCCTAGAACAAGCATCTTTGATCTGGCTGTGTCAGCATTTTTATCTTTGAAATATAGCATATATATTCCATCTAGAAAGTTTGGAACCATGATTTATCACAAATCATTTTACATGTGATATTGAAGTAGGTTGTCAACCTATGGTCTATGTTTGAAACACACATTCAATGTGTCAGTGGTGATGCTTATAGGGCATACATGTAATATGCTGCCATAAAAACACATTTGTCTTTGTTCCTATTTCTATTCCAGACCAATTTAAGAAGGTTTATCGAGTGTGTTCAGCAGTTGGAAACGGACAAAGTGGAAAAAATGCTGGATAGAGGCCTGGATCCCAACTACCATGACCCAGAGAACGGAGGTAGCGCAACTCAAACATCAAATTAGATTAGATAATTCAGATGTATTTTTATTTGGAATTAATATTGAAGACCAACTCTAAACGAAATAGCACAATCTGCTATACATAGATACATAGTGTTGGAGCCATATGTATGTATGTATATATATATATATATATATATATATATATATATATATATATATATATATATATATATATATATATATATAGATATATATATATATATATATAGATATATAGATAGAGAGAGAGAGAGAGAGAGAGAGAGAGAGAGAGAGAGAGACATATTGGATAATGGCACTTTGTTTGTTCATATTGAAATACACTTTATTTTAAAAAGACAGTAGGAAGTCCAGAGACTCTTATTTTGAAGGGCTATAGGGAACCATAAAGGGAGTTCAGCACATGTGCCTCTGTTGGTTTGTTTCTTTGACAAAGGAACACACAGGATGGTCTCACAGGGCTTGTAGTTGTATTACTAGGAAAAGCTATGGCTTAAACTCCTGAAATGAACATGTTTGGCTATAAACTCACTTTGTTGATCTGAACAAATATCACCTGCTACCTGTTGCCTGCTTCAGCACCTGCCTGCCTGCTTAATTGTCTGCCTGCCTGCCTGCCTGTCTGTCTTTCTGCTGGGTCATCCATGAAAGAGACATATTTTTTGTTTTACTTTATATTATATAGCAGTAAAGTGCAGGAAGGTAATTGGTTGGGTGGGCACTTGCTTTTCACAAAACCAAAATTAGAAACATAGAAATAGAATAGATCAATTCCACATTCACAACTGCTACTACAAATGACCAACAATCATTTCCAATACAGTAGCCTAATGTCCAGCCATGACATGACGTGTATAATTTCATCCAGCAAAATGATACACTAGCAGCATATCGTAGAACGAAGACACAACTATTATACAATTCATCATCACATGAAAGGGGTGGCACTAAACAACCAATATGAACACATTTTGTATAGGAAAACATTAGAGCTGAAAGGTCTTATTGGTGAGCTGAGCCAAATGACCCGACCCACTGAACAAAGCAGGAGTGCCTATCACTACTGCCTGCCTGCCTGCATGCCTGTTACATCACCTGGACCATCAAGGTACATCTTATTAACAGAAAGAACATCAAATACCCAAATGCTCAACATCTATTTAAATTAAGAGATTTGCAAAATAGTCAACACACATATATTTATGTGTATGATGTGTGCATGGTTGTACATATCTCTGACTGATACTGAATGACAAGATTGCATTTACTTGGCTTCTATTTTGCCATACTTAATGGGCCTCATGCAAGAACATTTGTGTATTTTTCTCTTAACTTGATCTTACTTTTGTGTGTACGTACAAATCGTACGTGTGTGCCACGTCAGATTCAGCAAACGCTTGTAAGTACAGGAAATTGTCCTAAGTGATACGTAAACATGCAGAATTCCACCTGGTCATGAATAAGTGCACGTTCATGAGAATGTGAATTAGCATAATTGATGCACGAAAAATGCTATACAAGGAGGCGTTCCGCCCCATTTGGCAGAAGCGCCATTCATAAAAAAACATAATATTTAGCAGCATCAGTAGTGGCATTAGAGCACCTGCTAAGGTGAAAAGGGAGTGGGAAAAAATAACAAATGCTGTCAATGCAGTGTCCACTGTAGACTGCACAGTTTTTTAAATAAAAAAATGGTTTGATTTTAAAATAGATTCCAAGAGACAGTTACTGCAAACCAAAAATATGAATCATGTCCTGTTAAATAATATTAAAAAGTTGTTCTGCAGAGTTATGAGGCTATGAGGCAGGATTGCAGTTGATCACTCAGCGAATCCTAATCAGTTATTCTAGAGCCTCCGTAAAAGAAATGTATTACGCTTATTCTAATGTATACTATTTTGATTATAATTTTTGTATAATGGAATTAGCCTAATACAAATATATTAATCAGACTGCGAAACAGTATAATATTAAAGTCATTATAGGACTACAAAGAACACGTTTTTTTCAAGTAACATAATCAACGTTATTTTTTTTTGCTTTGACTAATCTTACAAGTCTAGACCACTCATAGATTTTGTGCATACCTAAGAGAAAATTCTACATATGAGGATTTTGGTGAATGTGAGAAATGCTCAGCAAAACGTTCCTATGAGCGATTTAAGCACAAATCTGTGTGTGGTGAGTGGTTTCTTGCATGAGGCCCATTCTTTCATATACTGTAGGTTCCCTTGGTGTGTCAATTTGTGTTTTTTGACCATGTGTGTATGTCTGTTTGTGTTTGTGTGTGTGTGTATGTCTGTTTGTGTTTGTGTGTGTGTGTGTGGGTGTGTGTGGGTGTGTGTGTGTATGTATAGAAACTCCACTAACATTGGCAGTCCAACTGGGTGGTGCGTCATCTATCATCACTGCATTGAAGAATGGGGGAGCTCATATGGACTTCCGATCTCAGGACGGTCTGACTGCCCTCCACAAAGCTGTCAAAGCCAATAACCATGCGGCACTTAAAGTTAATAATATGCAAATACATTCAGAAACACAATATGCACCTGCACATAGATTTACCGTGGAATGCACTTTGCTAATGCTCGTCAGGGAAATGGGATATGTATCTTGTTTGACACAAGATTGGTCACAAGATTGGCTCATTAAATAAGCTTTTAACACTAAAAAGTGTGTGCAATGCATTTTAACGGCAGCTAGCATAGCTAGGCTACAATTAAAGAGATTTAATGTTAATTACAGCCACACCTGGAACATACTGTATCTCCTTTGAATGGCTGAAAACATGGCTTGCATTTTAAAATGGCATTTCTAACTTGCTGTGCTCTTCCATATTTGATGTAGCTCTGTTGATGGGGGAGCTGGAAGCCACCACTGGCTGTGTGGTTTTAATTAATATTACATCTATTGAATTAGTTTATATTGTTACTAAGTGTAAGCTGCAAATTGGAAAAAGTTTGCTTTGTCATGGTGCAATTGCATTCACATTGTTTTAGCTCAGGAACATTTTTACATTCATGGAGTTGTAGAAAGGTCCTAACACTCCTAAACACAAAAAGTTTTTTTTTTTTAGTGGCCTTCATTTTCTTTAATTTCTTTGTTTTTTTCCAGACCCTGCTGGACCTGGGCTCGAGTGTTAATTATAAAGACAGCCAGTCACTCACCCCACTGTACCACAGTGTCCTGGTGGGGGAAGCACTGGCTTGTTGCCTCCTGCTGCTCAGACACGGCGCCACGCTGGGCTGCAGCGACGAGAACGGCTGGACCGAGATGCACCAGGTAAGCACCTACAGTACAACGATCGTATTTGCTTTTAAAGTGTCCAATTATTTTATGTTTTTTTAGGGAGGTGATGCGGCAATACATTTTGCATTCTATTTGGGTGGGGTTACATTTTGTGGATTTTGGGTTCACGTTCACAATGCAAGATAAATATGTTGCATATAAAACAAATCTAACAAATTCCAACACAAAATGTGTATTTTATAGGCACACAATATATGAAACAAAGCTATTTGTTTATTTTGTTGATTATTGCACTGGTTTTGGCACAGCTAATACAAATTACAGAAAAACATTATCAACTATAGCTTACAACCAGACATTCCTTCCTTCTTCTTCTTCCCATCACAAGTAGGCTGATTCACAAACCCAGCCATGTTGTGCATAAGACATTATGCCATATAGACATTGTAATTTGTATTTGCTACTAGGCAGACAGGTTAAAAATCACAGCTTTTCAATCGCACCAGCAATACACGTACTGTGAAATCTAGCGTCCTTGGCAGGCAGGCACTGGAAGCACGTGCCTTGAAGCAGGGAACCACAGGCAATGCTGTTCGCTCCCCCGACAATGAATAATTCAATGACTTACAAGGCCAATCAGAGCATGGTTCCTTTAAAACAACACCCACCGAAAACTACTGTTGGTATAGGAAGATTTCAGGGCTGGATATAACACTACAGATAATGAATTGACCCAATCTGTTTTAGTATACACTTCAGTAACATTGCTTTAATGTTTTTTACAAAAAAATAACTAGAATCTGTCAGTGAAAGTCTGTTTATTCGTAAAAAGCATATTCAGCCTTCTTGACTATCATTGAAATCATGTTTCCATAGAGGCTTTTTGTGGCACAAACTGCTTAACTGCTTACTTTTACCCAGTATTTAGTCAAAGCTAATTATGCGAAAAGCATCAGTAGGGTTGGGGTTAGTATTATTGTGGTACCATGTTATAATATAGTGGTTGGTTTTAAAGATACAGCTTAATCTAACATGGGACATTGTGTTTCTATAGGCCTGCCGCTACGGCCACCTGCAGCACCTGGAACAACTGTTGCTCTTCGGAGCTGACATCTCATCCCAGAATGCAACAGGGAACACGGGCTTGCACATTTCTGCTCTCCACAAGCAGGTAGCGCACAGTACACACAAATTTACAAATGGACAAATTCATGCAGGAATACACCAACCTAATGTAAAGACAGTCACATGTACACACAGGTCTTGAATATGACCTTGACAAGACTTTTTTTGTGTAATTCTGAAGTGTTGTAATTCAATTATTAGGACATTTAGCAATGCTGCATTCATGCCATACACAATGTATTGTACACCCAGACTTCTCTCTTGGGGTTTGTGGACATGGCTGATGTTGAGACGGTGGTGATGTATGGTAAAGGAAGACAGTGAGTGGAAGGGAGCATGGGCAGGGCTTCAGCTTGTTGGAGAGTTGTCTCTCTTATTATTGCCTGGGCTCATGCAATGAGAACCAGCCTAGGGGAGTGAAAGTAACTAAGTGAGTGACTGTCTCTCCGTTGTCAGTCAAGATCTGTACTTTCTCCTCCCTCAACAAATTCATATCATTAATTCATAACCTATTTTGAGAAATATATGGGATAATACCAAAGGCCAAAATCCAACGTCAGTTTACATTACATTACTCACAATTTCTCAAACATGTGAAAGCAATGTTTTTTTTTCTTTTCCTAAATGGTTGGTCTTTAGTTACCTATGTTTTAAGAAGAATATTGCCCTGGTGATTAAATCCTGTTCATTCCTTTCCTTCAATTCCTTTCCTTCATTCTACTGGTACCCAGGTGTCTTGCAGGAAAGAAGACCTAGACTGAAATGTATTTCATTTATAACAGTGGACCATGTATTGACAGAATATTAGCGTGACAAAGACCATTTAGACTTGATGGCATGATAGGTAGAAGGACGTAGGATTGGTTAACACCTCTCCTCTTGTGCATTATACCTTTATTGTATTTCACACACGACAAAGATGCTGTTCTGTCAATCTTTGTTTAATGACTAACCTTTTAGAGGAGATGTTAACAAGTTAAGATTGGAGTCTGTTAGGGAATGCTGTGAGCTGTAGTCGGTATTCGATAGGGAGAAGGGTGAAGAGAGACTTCGGCCTGTTAGTATCGCCAGTTGTTGAGCTACAACTCATTTATTTGACAAAATATGGACATTATGCAGGCGCAGGTGTTTATGTCACAGAAGAAAACGTGTTTTGCGTGGACGTTCCATAATATCGCCGCTCGCCAGCAGTAGTGAATTTGGCGTTCTGAGCCGAGCTTCTGGCCTGAGGAAGATTCGCCCGGGCGAGGACTGCTTTTTCGTTCTGTCATGAGACTTGACTGCACTCTTCAGGACAAAGTTGGTCACTGCTCAGCTGGGTTTGCATGCTGCTTATGACATTGGTCATGGATTACTTTGAGAAAAAATCCATTCCTCTGAGCTATGAGCTCTGAACATTCAACCAGCCAGCCGATGATGAGCAAAGTATTGCTTATCACCGTTTGATGACCTGGGTTTATTTTATTTTGGGTTTATATTTAGCCCGAGTTGCCCCAGTGGCCTCGACATGATGATGATGATGATGATGATGATGATGATGATGATGATGATGATGATGATGATGATGATGATGGTTTATATTTGTTTAATTGGAGGGCAATACTTTCCTATTTTAGATTATGTGGCTTACTCATCTCTAAATGCTTCAACTTCAACTAAACTAGAGATCCTGGTGTGGTGTGACTTCACCAAACCAGACTTTATTTATACTGTCTACATGCATGCATGGGTTTACATCACATATTAGACAATGGTCTTTTTTCCTATTTAGAAGTGTTTCCTAGCCTCTATATATCAATTGACTCAGTGTTATAACAAGTGGTGGCTGCTGGTTCAATCCCAATAATTTTAACCAAAAAAGAAATACAAATAAAATAATTAAAAATTCAACCCTAGACCAGCAATCTCAATGAACAGGCAACTCTACTAATAGGGGAAATAGGGGGAATTTGTCAAGAAACTAGCTTCAGTAGCAACTCACAGGGCCGCTCTCATCAGAGGATCCAGATGAATGATCCTTTCATTTTAACGTTCAGAGAACCACCTGCACAATATGCTGCTGCCTCCTTTCCTTGTCATTGTACTGTTTGGATGTGTCCCACATCTTAGCTGGGTCAAACATACGCTTTCTGCTCAGCCCCAGACAGGCTTCATCCTGAGTAATCTGTTCTTTTGAACCGTACTCAACGTCAACACCAATTTTGTGCCGAGCTCACACACACGTATACACACATGCACAGACACGTGCGCACACACGCAAGTATACACTCACACGCGTGTGTACATGTATCGTTAAAGGTGTTTGTGTTCAGTAAATATACATGTAAAACATTGTGTCTGTGTCCATTCCTAAATATAAATACATATACCATGTAATGTATGGAGTGATGGCAGATATGTGCATCCTTGAGTGTGTAGGCTCACGTGCAGCAAGTGTCCATCTGTTCAATATGCATATTCCCGCTTGCATCTGTGCCTGCCTGTATTTTATGTGCTCATGTGGGCAAGCTGTAGTGTGTGTGTGTGTGTGTGTTGATTGCTGTGTGCGCATGTATCGGCCGTGGGTGGTAGGCAGCTTTGGTTGTGTTAAGTGGGTGGTAGATTGTCAGAAAGCACCTCTTCTCTCAATGTTGCTTTCTATCATGCTGCCTGCGTTAGCTTTCTATCTATATTTGCTTCAACCAGATTACAGCAAAATCAGCTCTTCACTTTAATGGAAGAGACATTTGTCATTTGTGTTTGCTGGAAGACTCTTTCATGTTTTTGTATGTTTTTTTATCAAGGTTTCTTTGAGAGTCAGGAGGCTGCATAGAATTTCAATCCACCACAGAATAATTTGGTGTTATAAGAAAGGGTAGAAGAATCTGAACACAGATCTTAAGTATTTATACCAAGAGTGAATCCACGGTTTTTAAGATTTTGGACTCAACCCTTCCAGGTGAGGTACTTTAAATGTAAATCATTACATATACAACTATTGTGATGACATTGGCGACAATTGAATACTGTGGTGATTTAAAATAGGATCACATTGAGGATTGCATTGAAAAGGTGCCTTAATAGGAGTAAATGTATGTATAGTATCTGATGTGCAGATCTATTCTATGAATGAAAGAACAATGACAGGAGTAACTAGGATCATCTCCAAAAAAGAGCTTTAAAAAAGGGAGGAAATATTTGCTTTACTTGCTCTTTTGATATTCAATTATGGATTACTTAATGGGCATTTGCATTTACCATATTAACATTATTGTCAGCTGATTTCTGGTTTGAATAACACTAATGTCTTGATGCTGGTTCAGGTGATGCTTTTTGCCAAATAAATGTAAAAATAAATACATTTTAAATTGTATTTCAATTGAAATGTTAACCAAATGAAAATACCTATTTATATATTTACAGTCAATCTACTTAAGTCATGTAGATGAATAAACATATTTAAGTACAAGTATTTAATGGAAAATGTATTTTTAATTTTGGCTCTCTCTATCTTAAGGTGCTTGGTGTTATAACTAAGTTGTTGTGCACTGACAAGTAGGAGTAGAGTTTGTAGTAGCTGACAGTCTTTAAATGTTGTGGTATTGTACCAACATAGTTGGTAGGCATTTTGTTTTTATAGGTGCTAAAAAAGCCAAGGCATCTCCAACTCATCCAGAATGCTGCTGCAAGAGATTTAACTACTAAGAAGGCAGACCACATTACTCCAGTGCTTACATCACTGCACTAGCTTCCTTTTAGCCAGAGCATTTAGTTCAAAATATTACTAATTGTAAAACAAGCAAGCAGCTTTTAGTTTGTATGCACCACATATCAAAAGTTGATTTGCACAGTTTGTTATTGAAATGTATGTCTGCACTGGCATGTTCATTTGTACATGTTTAGTACATTCCTCTTTTTTTCTACAAACTCTAAATGATTGCCTTTTATTGCTTTTCTTTAAATATTTAAGTATGTGTTTTCCTGTGCACTCTGAGTGGCTGTTGTGTCTGAAGGTGTATGTGGATTTAGTGGCCTGTACAGTCTCCATATTGGAGGAGCTGCAACCTGCCAATGAATTGTCTAGTTCTTTACATCATTTCAATCACTTTCCCTTACCTCCATTATTAGCCATTGTTTCATTGGTGGTGCATCACCTTTCATCAATTATTTTCTTCTATTCCCTCTCATTAGGAGCAATGTGTGAGATTGCTTCTGTCTATCGGTGCCTGTAAAGACGTGAAGAACTACAGAGGTCAGACTCCATTCCAGGTAGAGCCAAGACTAACCATTCTACAATTAATACTCGCTGTTCTTAAATAGACGTAGACATTGGATATTTAGGATTTGCTCACAAATAACGTATACATCTAGCAAAAAACAAGTGGGAATGCTTGTCATGATTTTAAAAGATGTGTGTCATGCGTAAGTGATGTAAATCTGACCATTTATGGTCACAAATAACATTTAAAAAAAACAAGACATTCAATTTATGGCTACAACTAATTAATCTGACTGTTATGACGTGGATAGGATGGCTAACCGAGTACCAACTAAGGAGGGCCTGAGATGTTATTTCTGGAGATGATAGTTATGGAAACCACTATATAATCGAATACAGCTCATATAGACATTTTTCTTTGAACGTACTTCAATAAACTAGATGAGTAGGTCAACCTCAATGTATGCATGAACTTCATCCTACACACTATACATCCACTATACTAACAGGCAGACACACACAACACACAAAAGTGATGGGTGATTTCTTTGACAAGGATTTGTCTTGAAGTCTGTAAGGAAGACATTTGCATGTTATTTTTCCAGCAGCCTAAGGCGCACATTTTATTAACACTGAAAAGTAATGTTCCATCAGCGATACAGCAGGACTAGAGGAATAGAGGAATCAGCCAGTGGTTAAATCCATCTAAAAGCAAGCTGTGCCAAGCCAATTCAGGAGTTTGGATAAGCATTGGAACTATATGACACATTATTCACCTTATGATAGTCAGAACCGGACAGACCCATACTTCATGGTCACCAGAACGACTGCTGTCAATTATGCCTTTTCTAGATAAAGCAACCTTGAATTGACTACGGAATTACTTTTTTAATATTAATGAAATAATCAAAATTCAGTACGTTGTCTTGAAATTTACACTAACTGTACCCCACTTTCAAATAACAGGTGGCCATCACTGCTGGGAACTTCGAGCTTGCAGACATCATCAAGAACTACAAGGACAATGACAACGGTGTGTTGATTATACTACTACACCACGGGATAAATATACTACTAAACCAGGATAAATATACTACTAAACCAGGATAAATATACTACTAAAACCAGATAAATATACAGTACTACTAAACCCAGATACATGTGAGAATGGTGAGGTGATTATACTACTAAACTCAGATAAATATAATACTAAACCCAGATACATGTGAGAATGATGAGGTGATTATACTACTAAACTCAGATAAATATAATACTAAACCCAGATACATGTGAGAATGATGAGGTGATTATACTACTAAACTCAGATACATATAATACTAAACCCAGATACATGTGAGAATGATGAGGTGATTATACTACTAAACTCAGATAAATATAATACTAAACCCAGATACATGTGAGAATGATGAGGTGATTATACTACTAAACTCTGATAAATATAATACCAAACCCAGATACATGTGAGAATGATGAGGTGATTATACTACTAAACTCTGATAAATATAATACCAAACCCAGATACATGTGAGAATGATGAGGTGATTATACTACTAAACTCAGATAAATATAATACTAAACCCAGATACATGTGAGAATGATGAGGTGATTATACTACTAAACTCAGATAAATATAATACTAAACCCAGATACATGTGAGAATGATGAGGTGATTATACTACTAAACTCAGATAAATATACTACTAAATCCAGATAAATATGATAAAGGCGAGGTGATCATACTACTAAACCCAGATAAATGAGATGGTGAGTTGATTAGACTACTAAACCTAGATAACAATATCTTTTTTTATAGCTAAACATACTGCGTGTGTGTGTGTGTGTGTGTGTGTGTGTGTGTGTGTGTGTGTGTGTGTGTGTGTGTGTGTGTGTGTGTGCGTGCGTGCGCGTGTGTATCAACTATCAATATAACTGTATTGTTTATACATCTTTGTGTAGGCGAGTCCAACATACAAGAACGGATGCATGTGGTTGCCATGGGCACCAGTTCTATGTACTGATTGGTTGCGAGGCAATGTGCTGTGCAGTGAGGAGGAATACGTAGGCATGTGAGAAACAGCAGAGAAGGATAAAAATGGCAGTCAGTGACGATGAGAGGCAAGAGAAAAGGATTCGAGGCAGCAAACAGGTTTTCAAACTACATTGATTGTTTGATCAGGAACAGTGGAATTTAAACCTAGCCTTTTAACTATACTGTAATTTATTTTGAGGTAATGCATCGTCATTGTTTTAAAGAATGTGTACAAATTCTTCAAAGATTTTTGGATTGCAGATTGTTTTGGTAGGTAAATGCAATGTTGACAGAAACGTATTACACACGTATTTAGCTAAATTAGACTAGCAAAATTACATGACACACACACACAGTTTCACATGGTCAAGTAAGGACCTAATCCTTGAGCTTTAGGGTTAAGCTCAACTCTGTTGAAGTGAACCTCTCTGCATTTAACCAAACATGGAATTGTTTCATCTTGATTTCAATTCACATAATTGTTTGCCAAACATTTCAATGAGTTTCTATGCATTTCATATCATTGTTTTCTCATATCATTGTTTTCTCTCTGCAGTCCATTTGAGGGAGAGCCCTCGATGCCCGTCCCCGTTCCGGGTGAACCACGCCTCGCCCTCCCGCCACTGGGCGCCCTCCTCCAAGAAGCAGCCGGAGACGGCCGCCGTGCTGCTGCGCTCCAACAGTGACAACGACCTGGGCCCGAGCACCAAGAAATCCCATTCCTCCACCGTGGTCTCCTCCCCCTCGGCCTCCCCATCCTTCACCTCGCGCCGCAGTCTCTCGCCGTGCCTCGGGGCCTCCTCGCCCACCATGCCCTCTCCAGCGGTCAGCACCGTGAAGACGGTGGGCGGGGTTAGGGGGGGCAGGCCCTCCTCCAGGAGCAGGTCTCCGTCCCTCAGCAGACCGGCCGCCGAGGAGGTCCGTCGACAACACCAAAGACATACCAGGTTTGGCACCCCCAAGAACTGTGCTCTTTAATAAATGAATTGACTGTAGGTAAGAGTTGAGCGCTATTATTTGAGAGTCATTTGTTAGAATGGCGTAGCCATTTATCAGCTCTTAGTGAAATGCGCTGTGAATATCTGTTTTGAGTTGAGCCAAGTTAGATTTTAGACCCCTCCCGGCTTATGTCTGACCAATCAGGACATCTTTTCCCGTCATACTTAATTTAGTTCAGGTGCCGTTCAAGAGTGTCTCAGTAGTGCCAAACTTGCTGTTAGCAGATAACAGAATTGACTTGACTAACTGACTGATTTACTAAAACAAAACATTTTAAGGCATTATTTCACATTCATCAATAATTGAATCGGAGTCATCTATAAATCGTACTTTATTTTCAATAGAAGAAAGGTGACATGATTTTACTATCTAGCATTTGGAAGGATCACCATTTTTAGACAAGAATTATTTAAAAAAAAAACACATTTGTAATCTTCTCTGCGCTCACCGGTGCCTTAGCTTGTGATCAGATCCCTTTCATGGATTGCATCAGAGAAGTCATTGGAGAACATGGAATTTGATCTATTTTTCATGTACAGCCACTGTTGAAGACCCTTGTTCAATAATTCAGAGCTAGTTCTGGGTTTGGCATGGAAGCTGTGGACGCTATCAATCCTAAGTCACTATGGTATAAGTCATGGATACGAACTTGCTTGCAGACATTTTTTGTAATTACATTTAGTGAACAACATGGCTGTGTTTTAAATCCTAATATATCATGATATGGAATATAGGACGATGGTCACTGCCATCAAGAGAAAAAAAAGCCACTGAAAGAATACAGAGGCCTTTGGTCATCTACTGTACACTTCTTTTAACCATTTGTCACTGTCTCAAAATGTAGCCTAATTATTGTGCAATACAAATGTCTGGATCGGCCTGCAGTGTCCAAGTTTTAATACAGTCTACCTCACATTACAGCAAAACTGACCCAAGATGCAAGTGCAGTATTTAATTGGGTGTGAAGACATGACTGGGCATGATGTAGTAAGCTAGCTAGCTTGACGCTGTTGTCAATGTCAGCTTTTGACATGCACAACACTGCTAACCCTACAAATGCAATGCACAGAATAGTTATTTTGTGTCTAACATGTAATGAAATTACATTTCATTCCATTGAAATTATGTAATGAAACATGAAATGTGCATTTTCTGAAGGAAGTAGGCTATGTGTGGTTGCATGAGCCAACTTGTCGTATGCACAATTTTCCATGAGCACGCTAAGATGCAAATGCTAGCCAGGCTAACATGCAAACTCGTAAGTTTCAACTCCCTGGGCCACTTTGAACCAGACTTGTGATTGATTGAATGATGTTGGCTCATTTGCATGTATTTATCTGCGTGTAACTCAATTTTGAACACATTAAAAATGAAATATATCTTATGGTCGGGCACATTTAATGTTTATGTGTACCACATTTTGTGTCATTTGGAGAAAAAAAACAAGGTTTTCCAAAACTTTGAAGGTACAGAAAAATCTATTCAGACAGACCTCATGGGTCTTTAAGGCAAAAATATTCAGCATGTCAAATAAGGCCCATATACCAAGTTAGAATAAATGTTACATGCATGATGTGGATTTGGGACATTCGGAATCGATCACAGGAGAACGGTGCCTGGTTTGCTCAGTGGAGTTGAAATTGGATGACCCTGTATTCTGTGTCATCCATTGCTGCACATTTACACATGTCTTGGCTCTTTATAGAGTAACTGGCCTCACTCTTATTCCCTTATAATACATTCAGTAATCCATAGGGTGCTGCCCAGCATAACCAGTCATCCATCATCTAAATGTGTCCGCTTTGCAAGTCCACAGGAACAGTTGTTGGTTTTGTACCTTGCTAAAAGTCTCGTCATATTTGTGAATTTGTAGTTGCTCAGGCCCATTTCTCACTGGCCACAACACACTGCCTAAAACATAAGAAAATTGATGTCAGGGTTGACATATTTTTGTGCATCATGTTGTACAGGCTGTGTTGGTGTACTGTACAAGTTTGTGTTTAACATTGCTTTGGGGATTTCCATGAAATAATGGTGTAATATTTTGTGCTATTAATTTTTTTAGACATAAAAAAAAATGTCTGTTGTTTTATGCACTATTATAACATCCCATGAACTGTTGGTGAACACACCGCAGCCATTTACAGTGCAGTGTTTAAAATGGGACGAGCTCCCTAGATGGATGATGTGTTGCTATGGTGATTGCCTGTGCGACTCATGAGCTGTGGATGGAAGCTCTGGTCTCGTCCACTGAGGATTAGATAATACAATGCACAAGTGGACGCATACACACCACCCACCCACACACACACACACGCCATCTCTTTCTCTCTGTCTCTCTCTCTCCCTTTCTCTTTCTCTTTCTCTCTCTGTCTCTCTCTCTGTCTCTCTCTCTCCCTTTCTCTTTCTCTTTCTCTTTCTCTCTCTCTGTCTCTCTCTCTCTCTCTCTCTCTCTCTCTCTCTCTCTCTCTCTCTCTCTCTCTCTCTCTCTCTCTCTCTCTGTGCAAAGGTAGCTACAGGAATAACGTCTCGTTCTAAATAGTAGTAGAACCTGAAATTGTGAAGGAAAAAATGTTGTGAACTGTGACGTGTAAGAACTAGCTCGAGGGAGACTTTAAATTGAGTTTCTTATTTCTCTTTACGGAATACATTTGATCTTTAGACTAAGCTTTCTGCTGACTGCTGTGACCTTTATAGTCCCGCGGGTGGCGCTCCTATGAGTCCCCACATACGTCACAGTCATCCGGGAAATGGCCGCTTTCCAGCCATTGCTGGGGGGGGGGGGGGGGGGGGGGGGGGGCGGACTAGGAGTGTGTAGGGCTACCACCGAGTACCACTGAGTGTTGAGCCCATGTCGTTGGCTGTAGGAAATATGGGCTCTTTGGTTTTTGTCTAAGTCACTTTGGCTCCAACAGTGAAAGAAGCGTGTGTGTGTGTGTGTGTGTGTGTGTGTATGTGTGTGTGTTAGAGTCAGTCTAGCTGTGCAAGTGCCTGCATGGCCTGAAGCAAACACTTGAAAGAAAAAGAGATGACTGGGTGAATGATGTGTGGGTTTTCTGATTTCACCATTGGTACTCAATTGGAATCCATGCTTTTAAGAGAAGAAATGTTTTTCTGAGAGGGATGTTCAACCGTTTCAACGTGCTTCCATTTTTTCTGGGTACTGTAGTAAATACTTATCTTTTAGTGCTTGCTGTTTGCTGAAGTATGTGCTCAGAATTTTCACCGAATGATTGTATGCAGAGATGGGCTGTATGATACACAAACCTTAACTTACCCTCCTTAACAACTCACGTTGTTAAGGAGCAGGTAGAGGTGAGGCATCTTGCTCAAGATGCCCACAGGCATACCCACAGGAAGTAGGGGTGCTGGGGGTTCTGCAGCACCCCTTGGAGATTGAGAATCTATAATTTATTTGCCAATATTAAATTAGACAGGAATATTGAGATGATGCAAATTAACATAATGCCGGTCAAGTTGAATGAAACCTTGTTTATGGCATTGCTTATGCTTCTATCTGTCTCATTATGCTTCTATCCAGTTATGTCTCATCATTCTTCTAGCTAGCTATGTCTCATTACGCTTCTATCTAGATATGTCATTCACAAAAACTATTACGGATATTTCCAAGAGCCCACATCAAGCGAAGAGGAGGCTACCAGCCTATTTGTTTTTAAATGCATGGATTCTTATTTTTTCAATTTTTGGATTGTGTGTAGGCTGTTGGGCAGACTGGCCATCTGTGAGTCCTGGAGAATAACAGAATGGCCGCCGGCCTGGCCCATTATGCAGCACTTTGCATTGATTTGAATTGATTATTATTAATATCATCATCATCATCATCATCATCATCATCATCATCATCATCATCATCATCATCATCATCATCATCATTATTATTATTATTATTATTATTATTATTATTATTATTATATAATTCATATTGAAAAAAGGGCCGTCTTTTGCTCCCCACCACCCGGCACTTTTTATCAGCACCCCTTGTTGAAAACTTCTTCCCACGGGTATGCCTAAACCCTAAACACTAGACTATCCTAAAACTTGTACTCTTTCATATGACAATATTTTATGGATGACTTTGAGACGATTCTCCCACTATGTTCTCTAGCCCCCATAGCGGAGGTGGCCGTCTTGGCCCGGATCCGGCCCATCACAGGAACCGTGAGGAAGTGGACCAATCACGCAACAATAACCTGTACAGCACCGTCCCTGGGAGACAATTTGTGGCCATCACACCTTACCACCCGCAGGCAGAGGGGGAGATTGCACTATGTAAAAATGACAGAGTCAAAGGTAAGTCTGTTTGATGTATCGTGTGGATTAGTTTTAGAACTGTACTGTACAGGATTTACAAAAACAAGGTTGATAGACTTTTAACAGCAATGTGTTTGTCTCTTGGTAAATATTTGTTTGCCAGAATCTGTAATTCTTTGAGTTTGCATTTCAACTTTGTACATGTTGTTTATTCACTCGGTGCTCGATTATGTTGCACTGCCAATGTTGCTATCTGTGGTTCTGTGATTGATTACGAGTCTGTCGTTGTATATTGAAGCTTAAGTAAAAGACGTGCTTTGACCGCCGCCTTGCCTCCGTGTGAATTACTACAACAGTAATAGATTAACCCGCACAGTACAGTAGTACTAAAGTATACAGTAACATAAAGCTACAACAGTGAAGTCATTACCACATAGTTCATGCATTTAGGGGGTCCTGCTAATGACCTCAATCAACCTCCAGTGGAACATATCCACTTTACTACCATAAACTAGTCAAAAGTAATCATCCACAAAATACCCCAAACTAGAATGAATCTCCATAGATGTGGAATTACACAGCAGATCTGCCGATACACAACATGACAACTAAATGTGGAATATTTCAATCAGGTTGTGGGATGAGACGAGATGTCTGGCATGGATCAAATAATATCTTTGTTGGTAACCACGTGAGCTGCCTCTGTGCCAATGCAACAATATTTGAATACATGATTTTGATACAGTTCAGTTGCTATAGGTAGTAAATGCATGGTACTGGATGGTATTTCAATCCTAAGACTTCCATGTTGATCTGTGTCTCCAGTGCTGTGTGTTGGAGAAGGGGGTTACCTGAAGGGCAGTATTCGCGGCAATGTTGGCTGGTTTCCAGCTGAATGCGTAGAGGAGGTTCCTACACAGGCTCAAGAAGAGAGACCCTGTGAGTGCACACAAACACACAAAGAGCAAAACACAGTGTGTTGATGTTGCCTCACAAACACCAAAACATTGCATTCAAAGAATGTGTCAGTTGAGTCTATGGTTTTCCTCTTCTTACTTTAAGGGCATCAATGGTAGAAAGTCAATGATAGGCTTTGAACCACATTTGGCCCACATTGTTTTAACCCCTCCTCCCAAACAAGCAAAGTCAAAGTGACTTCTGCTATTTATGTCCTTTGAGATCTAACATGACTTTACAGAATCATTGTGTGACAGTGGAATTCATCCAGTCTCAAAGACATGTGTTGTAAAGATGGAAAGGGTAGATGGCCAGATACAAGCAGAAGAAAATCTCAATCAACCAAAAATGTTTCAGTAGTGGATTCTTGTTTTCTCGTTACAGATACCAGGGCTGACCATGCAGAGCGAAGAAAACTCTTCAGGAATTACACCGTTGGTTCCTATGACAGCTTTGACGCCTCCAGGTAAACACTGTCATAAAGTTTCTGCTTGTCAGGGTACCTCAGGCCCCCAACTCTTTAACCATAATCACAGACACCAAAGAGACGGGCACCGTCTCCCTCCATGCTTTAGAGAAGTTTAGGTGGAATATTAGTTTGGCAGACCAGTCAGAGCACTCAATCTGATTATATTTACCACATGGTGGCCTGATGCAGCGAGAACAAACTGGAGCTCAACGCCCTTAAGACAGTGGAGGTGTCCTGCCCTGCAGTCAGCACTGTGGAGTCTCTCTGGGCACCATCATCGGCCACGACCTCAAGTGGGAGCTCAACATCAGCTCCCTCACCAAGAAGCAACAGCAGAGGATTTTCTCCCTTAGGCAGCTGACAAATGATGAATGATGGTACACTTCTACACTGCCATCATAGCGTCCATCCTCACCTCCTACATACCCGTGTGGTACGCTGCTGCCGGGGACAAGGGCAGACTGCATCACATCATCCACTCCGCAGAGAGGGTGATCGGCTGCAGCCTACCATCCCTCCAGGACCTCCACACCTCCAGGGCTGTCAAAGTTGCGTATGAACAAATCTGTGTGTAAACCATGTGTACACAGTTTTTCGCCAAAACGTGGGATTTATCAATTTGTTCTTGGCTTGAAAATGTGCGTACTTTAGGAAAAAATGTACGCACGGGGTCTGACCAATGCGTACGCACAGAAAGTGGTCGAGTGAATAGGAAAATTACCAGAAAGAAATTACAACCATGACCAGTTAATGCTTTTGACCAACTTATACAAATACAATTTCCCCCCGGAAAGTAACGTGATTTTTAATGATACAATCGATGTCGTCCTACACCTAAATTAGGCATATACAATAATTGTATCAAGTAAGATTCCTTATTACATAATTCGACTATGCTGTATATTACTAACTGTAATCATGTAATGAAACTCTATAAATTAGGGCAATTATGGCTGATCTAGCATTATTAGAGGATGTGGTGGGGGCTGAAGCAGTGAGCATGTTTTCAGACAACGCACCAACTTATTGGCTGTGTCCAATCCTCTCCACCCTCAGGTTTTTGGCTACTGGCTCGTCTCAGAGAGAGTTAGGAGATATAGCAAGAGTTTCCCAGCCCTCGCTAAGCTGTTTAATACCTGGCGGCAGTCGTTGCCAGTATCATCACTTTACGCACACAGTAAATTCAATTCCATACACCGCTGCACAACAGTCTGTTGTGTCTGTTGTCTGCTGTGTCTCTTATATCGGTCTGAACCGATATAAAGAGGGACTGCCAATCATAGGAGCGATAGACTGAAATCTCCATCCGACAATTAATTAAATTACTATTATTAATGATGCTGGCGACCTACATCTCTAGAGGACTCGGTCAGCTTCAGCCCCATCGGGTGTCGCGCTAATAAGTGAACACTCTTCTATAGTGCTTGATTGTAGATTAAAATACTTGAAACCTCTGATAGGCTACTGTGTGGGGTAGAGGGACTTTCTGTTTACTGCAAGCCGCCGTCGCTCCCATGCCACATTATTCGTTTTAGGAAGAGAGCAGGGCAGAAAGGGTACAAAGAAATCTCCTCTACTTTGATTAAACTGCTGTCACAATAACTTATATTTCACTATGTGATACATTTATTTAATTTATTTATTTAGTTTGGGTTTTTTTTCTCTTCCAATCCATTCAACAATTTAATCGACTATTTCCATTTTGTCATATTCATTCACACAATTCCCGTGGCGGGATGTTTTGTGACCATATGTGGTTATTTATGGGCATAAATGTATGGTAATGAGCTAAGCGGGCACGAGCATGAGGATATAGAACGACCGCTATTTATCAAGGGAAATTGTGCACCAGTGTGCGTACGACAAGCCTAAGAACGCTTGATTAATCCCAACTTTTTTGTGCGTATGAACTTTCTAAATTTCATGCGTACGATAGGATTTAGAGCTTGTTCTACGAACTCTTGATAAACGAGGGCCCTGGACTCCCAGGACCGACCCTCCACCCAGGACCCTGAGGACAGTCTGTGGCCAACCCCCTGGTCACAGTGTGTTCAGAACACTCCCCTCTGGCAGGAGACTGAGGTCCATCGTGACCAAAACCTCCCACAACCAGAACATCTTCTTCCCTACAGCAGCATGCCTGACAAACAAGCCCCCGAACCTCCACTGAATCTCAAGCACTCCACTAGCTTGTTAACCAGTTGGCATTCTGGGCAGGAGGCACACCACCGGCGTGTGTATAAATAGAATATAATAATATATAAATAATCCACCTTTAACTGTACAGTGTGCAAAATGAACCAGTAATCTTGTTATGTAAATGCAATGCTTTTCTCTCCTCACGACTGCATTATGGTGTCCATTTTTGTGAGGGATAAAAAAATCTTTTAGGTTTGTTTAAGAGATAGCTGCATTTCTCTGGGAATACGATGGGTATCTTCAATGATGCTTTATATTGCAGTCAAAAAGCGCTCAGTGGGTTTCGTTGCACCAATCTGTTTATAGGCTTCTTTCCTACACCCATACACCCCAATGGTTAGAAATAAGGGCATAGTTCAGGCAGCAATGGCCATGGTTCAGGTGAACGGCTGCAATAACACTCTGATCATTACGTCTACAGCAACCGTATAATTGATGAGAAGACTGTGGTGTTGCAGAAAAGGGACAGCGAGGGATTTGGATTCGTGCTGAGAGGTGCAAAAGGTACCAATACAGCTTTTTTTCTTTTTTTTTCAATGTCATCATTTTCCTTCTCCTGCTTGTCCCTCACGGCTCCTGCTCTGCAGTTCACTCTTGGTTCATCGTTGTTTGTCAAAGCCTTGTAGCAAGCAGCCCATAATGCAAATATTTTGGATCCATTTTATTTGAATATGCAATACAGGTAATGGTGATGCCACACTCCAGTGGTGACACGAACACATCTGCCACAGCTACTTACAGCATTGTGATGTTTGTCCATCCTTTTTTTTTTCCTAAAACACCTCTCTAAGTGTTAGTGGCATAGTACATAGCTAGCATGTACTAACATCTACAACAGGGTGAATTCATTATGAAGATTCTGCTGACAAAACCAAAAGTTTTCAATTCCCTTTAGGACAACAAGGAAATCAATACAGCCTTTGATTGTTTTATCGACAATGTTGACAATAAGACAAACTCAAACGTCTTTTTACGTGTATTTCTCGCATCATAAAAACTGTGAAGGTTGTTTCGCAGATCCACCTCCATGTTGCCAGCCCGTGTTTAGATGACACAGTGCAGTAGTTTAATACACCCGACATGTGTGGTCCATAGCGGACACGCCCATCGAGGAGTTCAGCCCCACGCCAGCGTTCCCAGCGCTGCAGTACCTGGAATCAGTGGATGAGGGCGGCGTCGCGTGGCTCGCTGGCCTCAGGACCGGAGACTTCCTCATCAAGGTTTGTATCATACCAATACACGTGCCATGGCCCCCAAACTCTGGCGTTATCTCCTACAACATCGCAGCGATTCCACTAGCCTTGCCATCTTCAAAGCCTTAT
The DNA here is from genome assembly GCA_030340625.1 of Merluccius polli. Classification (NCBI taxonomy): domain Eukaryota; kingdom Metazoa; phylum Chordata; class Actinopteri; order Gadiformes; family Merlucciidae; genus Merluccius; species Merluccius polli. Next base: position 498,086 of record JAOPHQ010000851.1, on the reverse strand, counting down.
CTTTACTGAACACTACTCCTTGAACAATACATAGTCCTTACTTTCCGGTCCACCGCCTTGTCTGTATATATGTATGTTTGTATGTTTGTATATTGTGCTTGTATGTACATTTATTTTTGTCTGTTATTTATGGTCTTTGTAAAGCATCCTTGAATGTGATTGGTATTACCGTTGTGTGTTTATATATAATGTATTGTATTTAGTGTTTACATTTTATTATTTTATTTCTGATTCCTATTGCTACTCTGCACTCTGCCAAGTTATTTTTTTAAAGTAGGTTGTCTTTTTTTTGTAGCTGCTACTCCAATTTTAAATCGTGTTTTTTGATTGGTGTCAGCCTCACTTGTAAGTCACTTTGGATGAAGCATCTGCTCAATGACTTTTGAGCAGATGCCCAACAGATGATTTGCTGATTTCTCTACACATGTTCATGTGTAGAGAAATCAGAGCCGGAAATGTTGCTTTGGACATACATTGTAGCTTGTACTTGGCTATATGACTTATGGTCAAACCTATATATGTTTTTTTCCCCCATACTTCCCCTGAACCATCCCTTTCATTTTAAAGTGCCACTAGATGCAGCAGTGATCCTTTAGAAAGGAGAGACATAAAAGAGACTTTGGTATAAAAAGCCCCTTTACTATATCTTGAATAGCACAAAGACTGCAATAGCCACAAATAGGCAGTGGGCAGTTTTTCAAAATGTCTCACCATCATAATGTGTCATTATCAATTATAGATGCTTTAATCCAATGTATTACATATTTAGCTGGCGTTAGCTAGTGTTATTCATAGTCATCAGTGATATGGATGTCTCCCTGTCCTGTGTGTAGGTGAACCAGGACAATGTGGTGAAAGTGGGACATAAACAGGTTGTGAACATGATCCGGCACGGCGGGAACCGGCTCATCATCAAGGTGGTCACCGTCAGCCGCAACCTGGACCCTGAGAATGCAAACAGGAAAAAAGGTGCAGCACACTTTTGCCTTTTTTCCCCCCACATTTTTTGCATTTTCCTTTTCTCTTTAATCCGTGTTGTGTTTAAACAATGGAGGCAAATATCTTTTTTTAACACAGTGTTTCTCAAATGGGTTACGCGTACCCTTAGTTGAAGGATTGCAGAGGGTACTAGGAGAATTACAAAAAATCTGAATCTGAACACCACTTTAATAGCAATAACATTATGTAGTACTTCTATACTATACTACTACAAGTTCGGCAAATCTTTCTAATGAATGACAACAATCATAAGTGAAGCACAACTCCACTTGTACTCCAACTGTAAGTATTCACACCAACAGCTCAATGTTCAGGTTTATAAATAACATGCACATACAATCACCTCCCCAAAATGTGTTGTGCTGCTAAATGGGTACATAAAAATAGTTTGAGAACCACTGGTATAACATATCACCTCATTATTACCTGAGTGCCTAAAACACTTGTAGAAATCTCCTTACAATGAGCAGAATCCAGTAATGTAATAAGTGAGCCTGTACGCATTGTTTTTTATGAGAATCTGTGTACCTATTTCCTTGTAGTTCTCCCTACCCCGAGACGGGGCCCATCCACCATGCTGTCTATGGCTATGAGGTCCAAGTCCATGACTTCAGAGCTAGAGGAATTAGGTAAGACATATTAGCATATTAAACATGTTGATACAACAGAGCCAATTGCAGCAAAACTCTCCAACATACTCCTGTCAAGTTGTTACAGGGGGGAAAAATGGAGGCAGCTGGATTTCAGTGGATTTGTAACTTTCTGGTTCAGTGGAGATCACATTGGCATTGGTAGGATGGGGCTCTGACCAAGTGTGAGTCGGGGCTTTGCTGAGTTGGTTAATGCGGTAAGGGGGTCTGCAAACCCTTGAGGGATATTATTTAGTAGACGGTTTTCCACACTTGGGGTTGCACTGTTGTGAGAAGAAGTTGCTTCAGCTAGTGTTGCGTTAGACAGGTTCGGCTGTCGAGGAGACAGTGGTGTCTTTCTTTATCAATGGCGCCGTAACCGTGTCCCGTTGCACTTGTTCCATTAGTGTCCGATGGGGAGCAGCGCATCTCTGGCGTGACAGACACTGATCTGTGTAGCGTCTCCAAAATGTCAGGATCCCCTGCATTTACAGTGTATGAGTCTGGTCCCATTTGGGATGAGACAACTCATCGTGTCCACTTTTTCTGGCAACCATCTGTGTTTGGATGGCATGAGAAATAACATAATTGGGGCTTTGTTGTTGAACGGGGAGCATTTATTTACGTCAGTAGGAACGCATCCAGTGAGTCTTTTATGCACAGTTTAGTACAGGCAGTACCTTTGGAGGACTTGAGTGAATGTTTCAAAGTCTGGCAGCCGTTTGGAGCTGGCTGGTAGGGAGCAGACAGGGTGTGTTTAAATTCACTCCATCCCTGGGACTTCAGAAACAAAGCCAGTTCTCCTGAAACTAACTGCGGCCCCTTACGGCCTACTTACGGCCCTAAAGAAACCCCAGGTCATCGGTTGACGCCAGGCATGGGCACAGATAGACCCCTGAGACCCCTGCTAGTCAAGTGACATACAGTATAAAACTTGAACTAGTGACTTATTTCCTTCCAACCCACTTTCCTGTCTGTCATCACTGTAATAGAGAGGCAAACACACAGGCAAATAGGCTACACCGCACTTGTTTTTCTGTTTCTGTTGGTGTGTGTGTGTGTGTGTGTGTGTGTGTGTGTGTGTGTGTGTGTGTGTGTGTGTGCGTGTGCGTGTGCGTGTGTGTGTGTGCGTGTGTGTGCGTGCGTGTGGATAGGATAATATTGTAGTGTTTTATAGTTTTATAATTGTGTAATTTTTGTGTAATTTTGATTATGTAATTTTTGTCACATAATTTATCTTGCATTATCAAATTAAAATGATACTATTAGGAATAGTGTATTTATGCGTTTTCGTGTGCTTTCTTTGTCTAGCTACACTGAAGAGGAAGAAGGATGGTAGGTTTTTATGTTATTAAAAATCATTACCATCCTACGTAGGTTAGTAGGTCGTGCACTTTTAATGATCATCTCAAAAGTCTTTAATTATTTTAAGGTACAGCTGTACTCTTCAGTGACATCAATGCAAAGTGCAGCACATAACAATCCTAAACATATATTCTATACAGTAAAAGGTTTTAATCTTTGGACTTTTGTTGTTTTTTTGTTGGAACTTTTTGTTGTTTATTGTTCATCAGTCCCTCTAAATTTATCAAACTGTTTATTAGCATGAACAAGCTCATTACCATTTCCAATCAATTATTTTGTGCAAATGTTTCATCGCCTGAGCCATACTTTTGTTAATTGTGTGTGTGTGTGTGTGTGTGTGTGTGTGTGTGTGTGTGTGTGTGTGTGTGTAGATGATCATGCAGAGAAGCCAATGTGGGACAGTAACTGTAACAGCACATCTAACGTAGAGAGCAGAAAACCCCCCGCCAAGACGCGCTCATCCACCCGCTACTCTGCCTTCAATCCTGAGATCAACGTAAGCACATTCTCATCCACTAAGTAGGCTACAACTACTTTGCTACAGAGTTGGCTAAATCTTGGCTAAAAAGTAGGCTACAACTCTTAAAAGACAGTTTGTATTTTCTGATTCCCGTCTCATTGTAGTCCATTGGTGATATTCAGGAAGTGTCTGTGCAGAGCCGAGCAGGACCAGGTAACGCCAGAGCAGCCTACCTGGGTATACCTAAACAAGGAATCATCAGGAGACAGAAGTCCATTGGTGAGTGAAGGACACTACTGGTTTACTGAAAAAAATACATGTGTGTGACTCCAAACTATGCTGATTTTCGAGGTAATCCATCTTTACATTTCCTTTATTTGGTCATTTAGTTTAAATCATCATCATCATCATCATCATCATCATCATCATCATCATCATCATCATCATCATCATCATCATCATCAAATACCATTTTTAGAAACAAGATTATATTACTGTGTAAGCCACTTCAATTTCCAATTTACTGCTGCCAAAGTAAGTGTGGCTTATTGCTTTTATAAAACGATTCCTAGGCTACCCTAGTCAGATTTCACAAAATAAACACACAGCAACATAAAATGCGATACATTATTGAAAACAAATTATAATTTTTCCGCCAAGAAATATAGTTCCTCAAGACAGCAAAATGGTTGCCAAGCAACACGGGCTAGCATACAGGCTTTAGCATACAGGCGCATTAATACTGAGTATAAAAACTCAATAAAAATTAGTATTTTACAACCGCTTCGAGCCCATCACAATCAAGGACCGGAACTATCCATTGTATAAAGATAAATGAACAACTCGCTAAATGTCTCTGAACATCCCCTTGCTCCATGCGTCTCTGTTCTCCATGTGTCGCCCCAGGGGTCACAGAGGAGGAGAAGCAGTTCCTGTCCCCGCCCATGCTGAAGCTGGCCAGGAGCCTCTCCATGCCCGACTCCTCCGAAGAGATCCCTCCCCCGCCCGCCGTCTCTCCTCCCTCCCCCCCGTCCCCCTCTCCCTACACGTCGTCTCTTCCCCAGGCCCCTGAGCCTGAAGACAGGGTGGTGTATAGCGGTGCGGTGTATTCCCGGTTCCCTCAGAACGGTGCCACTCCTGGTAAAGGATGCCCGACTGCTGCAGAGGACCCAGAGGACAGCGAAGGCGGGGCTTGGAAACGTAATGCAGGAGGAACAGGTGTGTGTGTGTGTGTGTGTGTGTGTGTGTTGTTTTAACGGTTGCCTGATTTAAACAAAATACTTTTTTTTTTTTTTAATGATTTGGTGTGCATTGTCGTCTAAATGTTAACAATTACGTTGAAAACAGGCTGGTTCATTTATGTGACGTTATGAGCATTTATGGGAAGTTTTTTCCCCCATCATATGTTTTTCTAATAAAACACAATTTTCATCCTGACTGTGAGTAAACTTATGTAAGAATAAACAATATATGAAATGTACCTACTGATAACAGTGGTGTAATGGGACACGATCTGGTACAAAGACCAATATGGTGCTCTGTACTGTAATGTGTAAAACACTTTTTTTATTGACCCCATCTCAAATTGACACCGATCCCCTTTCCAGTCAATATATGCTAATTTGTTAATTTAGGACAATTCAATCTTTAATTAGACCTCAACTTGATCATACCATGATATTTAGTTCTTCAATTAACATTTGTAAATGTTGATGTGAGCCACCGTCACCTTTAGTAGTGCTGTACTTTCCATACAGTAAGTCATTACGGTGCTACTTTAAAGTAGAAGTGGTGTTTCTTGAAATACTTCCTTTCGGTGTCATATGTCATATCCGTTTTACTGTTTACACTTCAGCGGCAGACCTGCAGCTGTATATCCTAGACTCCTCTGTCAAAGGGAACTTTATTATTCAGCTTTAATAACCACAGTAACAGCAATACACCTACCCGTCTTACAGCCCAGCAGAGTTTTCTCAACCGCTGTACTCCAGCCCAGATACCAGAGAACCCGTACTCTGGAAAACTGAACTCCACCCTGGGCTCATTCGCCGCTAACAAACCAGCAAGGTACTCTTGTTGTCACAATCTATCGCTTTATTTGTATTGTTTTGAGGTTATGGGATCATACCAGCGTAATTTTGATTTATTGCCATTACCAGTGAGTGATGGGAAATTGTCTTAATGAGTCTTAATGAGCTGGCTACTATTTACCGAATAGTAGTAATCATGGTAGGTACCTAATACTTAGTACTTGGTAATTACATATATTTTATTTTATTGGAAATGTATTACTTGTGTCTTAGATTTGTAATACTTAGTATTAATAGAACACAGTTTCCCAGGCACCAGTGCTGGCAGTGACTGCATGGAGAACAACACGCAGATGCCGATGAACCGACCAGTCTTATTTTTAGATATTATCTTGGAGATGGTTATGTTCAGATATATATTCTTTTGAAGTGATGCAAGCAGGGCACATAATTAGCACCAGCCACCCGCCAAATGCTGGAAAAATATGCAAGTGGCTGGTAGATTTGCTTCACTCACCAGCCCAAAAAAACGATGGTAATCTATTGAGTGGCTGGTAAAATTTGAACATTCACAAAATCAATCAATCAATCAATCAATCACTCAATCAATCAAAACATTATTATTTGTCCCTGAGGGGCAATTTGCAGAGGCATGTAGATTTTCAGAGGCATGTACGGTAGTACACACTGGCGTAACAACATGATGATAGGCCCCGGTGCAAATAATTTATTTGGGCCCCCGCGGTTGTTGACGGGAGGGGGGTGCTGCGCGATTGTTGACGGGAGGGGGGGGGGTGCTGCGCGATTGTTGCCCACCGGTTGCACCGTCGATAGTTACGCCAGTGGTAGTACAGTTAGCAAGTAATAATGAAAGAAATACATAAAATACAAAAAATAAGCTGTACACATTATACTACAACAATATCCAATTTTCTTCACTATTTTATTCCCACACCATTTCCACCGCCACCAACAAACCAACCATAATGTGCCATACTAAGGAAAGGGATGCTGATGAAGCAGCCCAAGGTGGAGGACAGTCCAGAGAAGGGCTCTTCCATCCCCATCCCCACCATCATCATCAAGGAGCCGTCCACCTCCAGCAGCGGTAAGAGCAGCCAGGCCAGCAGTGTGGACGTGGAGGCTGGAAGTCAGGATTTGCCAGGTAGGCTGGGAACACGGTGCTATGTGGACAGAGCAGGGTGACTCACTTCATGCAACGCTTAAAATAAGGCTCTGCTGCCAAGTCTAGCTACCATACTCCTGGTCCTATTTCTGCATTCTGTCAAATAAAAATAGAGCATTATCATATACACCGGACATGCTATACATCACATCTATGCTAGGGCTGGGCAGTAATTCAATATGATTGTTTATCATCTTTGAATGGTCTTGTATCATCATGAAATGAAGATATCGACTTATCGTGATTGCCAGTTTTAAAGTATAAATGAGTTACAATGAGAAGATATGCCCTTAAAATGATCAAATATGAGGTTTTAAACGGAAAACTAGTTTTAGTCCAATACCATACTTTAAATGTCCATATACTTCAATGTAATGACCCTCAGTTAGACTGTTTAGAGGTATTTGGAATTCATAACCATATCATGATATTTATCGATATTGTGTAAAATTCCCCACAATTATCATGATAATAAATGTTTCCATATCGCCCAGCCATAATCTATGCTGCTATGTCTTTATTCTGTTGTTAATTTCTATTGTCAACCATTTAATATGGTATGGCCTGACGATATTGTCATTTGCGCATATGTGACGTTCTGTTTCCAGGCCAGCTCCGACCAGATGCCAACTCCAACACCAGCAGTGTCTTCGTAGTACCGACTGCAATACGGTCCCGGAGGCTGGCGGACCTGCGCAACTCCGTGTCCTTCAGATCCACAGACCTCGGCGACGAAGAGCCCGCTCACGCACCGTCCCCCCGACTGCGACAGTCCCGGTCCATCGACGAGGGCATGCTGAGCAGCGACGACCACTTCCGCAGGCTCGTGGTCAACCCTTTGTCCCTGCTGAACATCCCGGACGCCAACGGAGGAGCAGCGTCTCACCTGACGGACTGCAACGCCCCCGAGTCGTCCGCGATCAGAGCGCCGCTCAACACCAGAACTGGCCTGCAGCACCAGCAGCACCACTTCAGCCCCCTCAGCCTACCCGCCAAGTCCTACACGCCCTCTCTGTCACCGATGTCCTCGCCGGCCTCTCCTTCGTCCATGGGATACGGACGCTACCTGCACCCGGTCACCGGCAAGCCCCTCGACCCCAGCTCTCCCTTAGCCTTGGCGTTGGCCGCCAGGGACCAGGCCATCCGGGGACAGAATCAGCCGATGCCGCTGAAGAGCGAGGCGCCCAAGTCGGACCTCAACAAGCCGTTGTTTATCGACACCAAACTGGCTCGGCCGAGTGCGGAGTCGGCCTTCGGCAGCACAACGGCAACCACGCTGGTCCGTGCCGGGCCTAGGGGAGCCCTGCGCAGGTAAGGTTTCTCCACTGATCACAGCTCAGTTCAAAACAAGCAATTCATACCAAGACAAGGAAAAAGGCTGGTATCATTTTCTCATCGCCAGCATCTCTACTCTTGTATCATCTGTCTAGCATTTGGCAAGTAGTAGAAAATCCATGTATTTATTTCTTCCTCTAACTAACTGTCTTACTGCTGTTATTCTGTCACAAGCTCACTTGCACTCCTTTGTTCCTGATCGCTAAGCAGATATTTTATGGAAACGTATGAATGGCCAAGTCATCTTGAGGAGCGGTTCTGCTGACCAAGCAGTGGGCTCTGTCGCCTGTTTTTAAATGTGAGAGACAAATGTGGTGTTCAGTGTCAGACAGCCAGGACGCAGGGGGGTGCTGCTGGCATTGAGGGGACAGGCATGAGGGTTCATAAGCAGAGCTAAGGTGACTGCAGCTTGTCCACAACGCCGCCCAGCTGACCTGATGCACCATAAATGACCACAATATTCATTTCAATTGGGCTTGTAATAATAATAGCATTGTGAGGACTGGGTGGGCGTCTTCTCTTTGGCTAAACAAGAGAGCCGGTATCTGTCGGCTAGCTGTAGTGACTAAGAACAATCAAAGCTGACCCGGCTCTAAATACTGAGTCACATCAACGCTTAATAAGCAGTTACCGGGTAACCATGGTAAACAGGTTATGCATGCAATAGCATATGTTTAACCTAGAGAAAGTCATCTACAATGAAAAACCAATGTACAAGTGGTATTGGGGGTTGGTTTTATTTTAGGTACACTTCTCAAATAGTTATTTACTATTACAGTTTAACAATACAGTCACCAAAGTAATAGTTCTCTCACAGGCCGTGCTTCAGGCCCCACTCTCTCCCTCCAGAGCCTCATTAACCAAACCATCCCCGTGAGGAGCTGCAGCTGGCTTCAGTTGGTGGTGGCCTGGTCGTTGTAGTCACTTGTTGTAGTCTTTTGTGTCTAACGCCATCTTATTTCCACCGTACCCACCATCCATGTCAAACGCTCGTGTGATGCCACACAAAATAACCTAATCTTAAAACTAGGCCTTTGCTAAAAGGCCTCTACTCTCATCAGATATTGAGTTCCTGTGGAATTACACTATACATTGATTTCCTTATTCGATTCTCTCATATTTCCCCTTACTTAAAAACAGTCTTGAAAGGTTTGCATATTAAACAATTAGAATCCAGTTCTCGATGGTTAACTCCACTCTCACTTCAAATGTGTTGAGATTTAATGTATAATGATGTAGTAATAGCAAGTTTAATTATCCTATGCTCATGTACTATTATCCTTCTTACACACCACATCCAGAATAACAAACCAGTTTAATCCAGTTATGGATGGTCCACTCTACTATCTGGAAATCTCATTATCTACTATCTGAGTACATTATCTACTATCCAAAACCAGTACAACCCAGTTGTACAGGTTTCATGAGAAACCTTTAATCAGATATTAATTATGTAGGTTTAAACATGGGACAATCAAATGAGTACAATATTGTTAAATAAAATAGGAATAATTCAACTTAATATTACTTAAAATCTCCATATTACATTTATCTCCATATGTGATGTGAGAGTATCCTGGACCATCCACAACTGGATTTTACCGGTTTCATTTGCAAATCTGAATCTTTTCGATGAAAGAAAAGATTGTTGTATGGTTAAACATGAGAAAATTGAATGAGCTCAAAAGTGTGTGTTAGCATAGGAATAATGCAATTTCAAATTAGTTTAACGTTTCACAGTCTGCAATTTTTCCATATTTGATGTGAAAGATCCAAAACTAGATGATATTGGTTTCATGACCAAATGGTATTGATACCACAATATTGTGCTACACATTGTTAGACGCATAGGAGAATTTGATATGTTTTCTACATTAAAATCTCCATATTTATCCCTAGCCTTAACCCTAACCTCTAGATAGATAGAGATTGTCAAGATAGAGATAGAAGATAGAGGATTTGATGTAATAGCAGACAGAGAAATGCATAATATTGTGTGATACTTAGAGCTTCAATATTATTAATAATGAATAATCTCTCTCTCTCTCTCTCTCTCACTCACTCACTCACTCACACACACACACACACACACACTTTTTTTCCTTCTCCTTGTTTCGCTCGTTCTCTGTCACCCCTCCCTGCAAGAGGGGTGTATAGTAGCCAGTCATACACAATGAGATAAAGGCCCATCCCTCTCTCTCTCTCTCTCTCTCTCTCTCTCTCTCTCTCTCTCTCTCTCTCTCTCTCTCTCTCTCTCTTATTAAAACACTGATAAAACACAAAAAAACAATTATTATCCTAAATCAATTTTTAAACAACATGGACATGTCTCATAATTTTCCCAGACAGATGACTGAATCCAAATATGAGACGGACAGCAAGTATGAACACCCCCTGGCTAAGGAGAAGAAGAGAGCAGAGCAGGAGAAGATGCTGCGAGACGAAGACCCATCGCAACACAAGCGGGCTGGTCTCCTCATGGTGCACACCTCGGACAGAGCGCGTCGCGCCTCCTCAGGGGGTCTCCCCGGGGAGGAGCGGGAGGCGCGGAGCCTAAAGTACACAGCGTTAAAGGACCACAGCCAGCCGCTCTCTGCTCCTCCCTCATCTCATTCGTCTCACATCCACATTTCTCCACACAAAACCTTCATCTCCGTGAGTTCGGCGGAGGAGCCAGTCAAGCTGCCGTTTGGCATGATCCCTCCCCCGCCGCTAGCGTCCGTGGACATCCCAGAGGAGGAGCTCTTCCCCGAGTCGCTCCCGCCTCCAATAGAATTCGCCAACAGCTTTGATATTTCTGAGAGCCAGGCCAGCAGCATCGCGGAGCTGCTGAAACAAACCAACAACCTGTCCTCTGACCAGGCCCAAGCCATCACCGAAATACTCAAGCAAACGCAAAACACCTCGCCCAGCTCCGCCTCTGCGGCCCGCCACAGTTCTGTCTCCCCGTTCTTTCCAAACTACTTCCTGCCCACAAACAGCCAACATGAAATCAAGTGTGCGCCAGCTGGCCTGACCAACACCATGCTTCCTATTTTTCCAGAAGTTTCCCTCGATAGCTTTGGGCCAGTTGGCGATTCAGGAATAGAGGTGGAGGTGGACGGTAGGTCCAGCGGAGACCCCCAGCTGGAGACCACCAGCACTGTGTCCAATGTCTCTTCCATGTCCACCTTGTCGTCAGAGGGAGGGGGGGAGGGGTTGGACACGTGCACCGTCTATGCAGACGGTCAAGCTTTCACCGCTGCCGCCATGATCAACAGATCTAACAAAAGCACCAAGGTGAAAACGCACAATGTGGTGCTCCACCACAGGAGCGGTAAGGAGATGGGACTGGAGGGCATGATGGCGCCACGGGATGAAAGCTCCTATAATGGAGGAGGACCTCCCTCCTACATCACGACTCCTCCTTCTCCTGGGGAGGCCCCACGGACATCTCGGGACGGAGGAGAGGGGAAGCCGAAACCTGGAGACCCCAGGAGATGTGCTGGCTCCAGGTAGGACGCTTACCCATTCAAGCTTTCTTCTTGCACTTATTACCCCTCAGTTCCAGCGGAGCCATCAAGCTCTGCATCTAGTCAGCTTTTTCATTCTGCTGGGAAACGCTGCCCTAAAAATTATCAAAGGAAGTAGCTGCGACGCAGCAGTTTCAGTGGAGCCCTGGGCTGAGGGGCTTTCACACTGTTCGCCACGTAATCCCAGGGTAACTGTAGCCCCAGGCTAACGTTAGCCCCATTTGACCCATGTTCAGACGCGTTTCTGCTGGCCCAGGGCTATGTGCTCTGGCCCTGATTCACACTGGCTAGTTTGGCGCTGTGATTTAAATGATTTCTGGATTTGGCCATGAAAAGTGGGTGCTAACCCAGCAAGCCCCGGACTAAAGTTGTGGCTAACCCACTAAACCCCCTCTCAGGGCTAAGTAAGGAGTTAGCCATATTGTGAAAGCCATAGTGTGGAAGCCCCTATTAGGAGTTGAGTCTCTTGCTCAATGGTACCCTATGTATCTATCTATCTATCTATCTATCTGTCTGTCTGTCTGTCTGCCTGTCACACCTGTCTGTCTGACTGCATGCCTGTCTGTCTAACACATCTGTGTGAAAAGTTAGTGGTTCTTGGATGTTTATGGTGTCTACAAATATATACTTTAGTTTTAACAAAACTGTAACATATTGGATATGCTAGATGACACCCAAGCCTAGCGTTTTTTGACAAGCTCTAATTGGATCACTGACATGCAGTTCATGCTCATCTCTTTAGCTTTGAGTTACATTCCTGCCTGCTTGTGTTTAATTAATGTATTCATTTTTTTATCTTATGGTCGCTTCAGGAATTCAGACTTCTCCTCTGGAGTTCCCCGCCAAAGGAACACAGTCACCTTCGCTTCCACGACTGTCCTTTCCTCCTTATCATGCCAAGAGGTCATCACCAATTCCAGCGCACTATCCAGTTCAAACCAAAGTTCCCCCTCCCCCATCCTCTCACCTCCTCCTGATACAGGCCTTAGGCTTCCCTCTTCCTCCTCCTCCTCCTCCCCCTCTCCTGCCCTGGCCGACCTCTATGCGCTTCCACCCCTGGGCTCTGGGATCTCCCGCTCGTCCTCCCCCCTCGCGTCGTCACCGTCCGCCTCTTCCAATAAGCCCTTTGCCTCCAAGCCGCTGGTTCTCTGGAGCAAAGCCGACGTGGCCGACTGGCTGGACAACCTCAACCTGTCGGAGCACAAGGATGCCTTCTTGGACAACGACATCGAGGGCAGTCACCTCCCCTCGCTGCAGAAAGACGACCTTGTTGATCTTGGAGTCACCAGGGTAGGACATCGGATGAACATAGAAAGAGCTCTGAAAGACTTGATGGACATGTAGCTATAGGTCTGACCATACAGGGAGCATCTGGTCAAAGGAACTGGCAAATTGCACAACAGGGATGGCTTTAGAACTTGGTGGTGGTGATGAGGGATTTGAGGCAAAGAGGAAAATGTCATGAATAATGCTGAAATGTTTTACTGTATGACTGTTTAAAATACTGACAGAGTTTATATATATATACATATGTAGATACAGTACATTAGTTTATCAATTCAACTAGATTAGTTTGAAAAAGTACTGTTTCAAAACGTAGTGAAAGAAATCACAAACAAAACTAATACTAAGTAATAGTTGAACATGAAATTGATATCCCAGGTTGAGGTATTACTGCACACAAAGCTTGTGGAAACAAACATGGAATAGACATAGTCGTTTTGTGGAATATGTCATTTTTTAACAGATGACTGTAGATTGCTGTAATTTATAGGTTTAAAGTGTGGACATTTTAACTCTTAACACGTCTGTTGAATGTAAAAACACCACCTGCTGTGTGGTGCATGTGTCCGTGGAGTTTTCTACTGTCAGGACTTTTCACCTTAAGTATTTGGTTAAAAAATAACTTCTGGGATTTGCTGCTCTTCTGGTCTTCTTACATGAGAATTTTAAACAGATACAGACTGTATTTTATCCATTTTGGCCATTTGCAACCTTTTTGCTAATGACACAAATATAGAGCAATGTTGAATGAGATGTACTGCCCATATCCATTATCCTGGCCTTAAGGGAAGTTGAACCTTCTCTCAAGTTTCTAAAGTATTAACTTCCTAAACATGTATAACTTTACACGCATTATATCAGATTATATCATCTCTTATCTACTAAACATGATCATTTCTATACATCTCGTTATACATGTGTATGTTGCTCATATGTAACATAATATGTAAAACAAAACATTTGACCTAAACATAACTAACATAACCATTTCTAAAGAACATTTTACATAAATTAAGTAATAAATATAAACTGTCCACTTCTCATTAGGCTAATATTGTTCATGATACTTTCTTTTCTAGATGCCTAAAATGTATTTATTTATATTTGGGTCTTGTACTAGATCGAGTGATGCATGTTTTAGTAATTAGATGAAGGAAAAACAGGCAGCATATGACAGAACTATAAATAAATTGTAAATCATCATTTGGGCTGCAACAGACAGTTCCCACACTTAGAGCCATGCCATGTGTAAGTGTATCAATGCTTGTAAGCTAATAGAATAAGATGGTCATTATAAATCCAGGGATGTTTTTTTCCAATTAAGTAGGTAGGTGTCCATGGCAGCATGATTAGACACAAATATGCAACTCACACACACACACACCCCATATATAGTTTAGCAGAGGCATTTACTGTCCTACATATTTTTGTTAGTTTTTTTTGTTTTACATTGTATTGCTCTATAAAAAATAATGAGTCCATAAACATGATGGTGGTGGTTTGGTGTGGATAATGTACATAACTTGTTGTATGTTAGCTATCGATCCTCAAAAATCCACAGTTATCAATGGCTATGTTATCTTTACTCTCTTTGAGGTGTCATACCACAGAGCACCAGTTTAATTCCAAGCACCAATGCCCACTCACACTCCCACCTCGAAACAAGGACGTTCCAGCCCAGCACAGAGACAAAGGCTGCTTGATGCATTCACATCACATGTCTGGACAGCTGAGATGACAACAAAAAGTGAATTGAAAAGTAAAATATAGATCTCACAATTGTGCAGTTGCAATGCAATGCTGAAAATGTGCACTTTCTAACAACTCCAAAAGATATTTCGGTAACACTTTACAATAAGGTACGCAAAACGTGGGTAGTTACTGAGGAACGAATGAGTAACGAATGATGAACGACCAGGGCCCTAACTGGGGCCCTAACGGGGCCCTAACAGGGCCCTAAGTGACAGTTACTCAGTAACTACTGAGGAATTACTGGTAAACAGACTAGGGGACTACTGTATTCGTTACTGAGTAACGAATGATGAACAACCAGGGCCCTAACTGGAACCCTAACAGGGCCCTAAGTGACAGTTACTCAGTAACGAATACAGTAGTCCCCTAGTCTGTTTACCAGTAACTCCTCAGTAGTTACTGAGTAACTGTCACTTAGGGCCCTGTTAGGGCCCCAGTTAGGGCCCCAGTTGGGCCCTGGTAGTTCATCATTCGTTACTCATTCGTTCCTCAGTAACTACCCACGTTTTGCGTACCTTATTGTAAAGTGTTACCGATATTTCCTCAGGAAACACTTTCCTCAGGCATAAGTAGGTTATTAGTCCTAGGTGGATTTACTCTAGATT
The DNA here is from genome assembly GCA_030340625.1 of Merluccius polli. Lineage (NCBI taxonomy): Eukaryota > Metazoa > Chordata > Actinopteri > Gadiformes > Merlucciidae > Merluccius > Merluccius polli. The sequence goes on along the minus strand of JAOPHQ010000851.1, from coordinate 482,929 downwards.
TATCCAGAGTAACTTTGAATGATGATGGTGGCTATATGTATTCCTCAAAATCTTGATTAACATTGACTTACAATTCAGATGTAGTGCAGGGTGGCATTTTACATTGTGAGTAACTTTTTTGGCCATTTTAATAAGTCAAAGAATATTAATGAATAAGTTATATTAAAATTAATATAATTCATATTAAAATAAATTAAAGAATATTTTATTTTGTGCTATTTTGTTAGCTAGAATGATGAGAATTGTGTATTTTGTGGATGATAAACTGGAAGCTGATGTCAGCAATGTGCCAAAAAAAAACTGAATCAAATTAGACTGAAATAGTTTGAGATCATGTTCAACTATTAATTTATATCCATTAAACCATTTTGACTGCCCATTATTTTTCTATAAGGTATGCAATCCTTGTTATGCATGTATGTTCAAAGAAGCTGCAGATCTTGTTATTGGACTAGGCTACTAACAACAACTGATATTTATTATTTGTTATTTTGTTTACCACAGTTAAAATTGTTAACCACAGTTTAAAAAACAAAAGATTTATTTAAAATATTTTTGGTTCCTAATGCTGATATGCATTTCCAATGTTATTGATAAGTAATGTGATTGAAGATCAATAATTGCCAATTTTTTAACTTTTTGGGCAATGGACAAAATGTCCTCCCTAAGCTATAATGTGTTTTTATATTAATCTAAAGCATGAGTTGTATATGTACACACATGCCCACAAAGAGTGAAATGATCTAAGAAGCAATATGTATTTTTTTCTTTCTTGTCATGTGTGAAATGGTATGTCTTTGACATATTTCTATGAATAGCTGTTCAATGTATTCAATGGTAAGTAGGAGTTTTCAGTTCAGCCAATTCAACGGTAGGCCTACTGCAGCTGCCCACAGGTTGGGACATTCATTCATAACTGTGCATCAGTTAGCCTGAGTTTAGTCTCTTGACTAAACCTGACATATCATCGGAGTGGTGTGTCAGGTGTGGATTCGAAGACTACTTTTCTTTTTTACACATTGTCTGAAAATCATTGGATTTTTACATTATTTACAAAAAATACCTAATTTTACTAGATTTTATCAAATTTAGATAGTTTATATATTAGTCAATGTTCTTTGAATCCACACCTGACACACCACTGCAATGGGAGTGGTAGGTCTTTTTTTTTACTCGTAGAACAAAACAAAAAATTGCTGGAAAGGTCTCTGCTTGTAGGGTAACATGTCAGTTTAATAGATGAACCCTGACCAGGGGTCACATTTGAAGCTCTGTATCTCAATAAAAAGGGTCATAAAAAAAAGGTTAAGTGTTATGGGCAGCTCTGGACATTACTTTTAAAGGGGCGGTAGCTTCAATAGGGGGCGCCACTTACTGTCCTAACTATATTTGTCAGCATTTTGCCAATTACATATTTACATATATTCCCAGACAAAATCTACCCATAGTAACACATGTATGTCATTTTTTACTCATTTCTTCTGTTTGAAAGGGGTGGGAGAAAATGTTGCGCAATGGTTTATTTTTGAGTCTGACTTCAGAATGAGTTAATCATCGATTCAAGTAGGCTTGAGCATGATTGAGCCAAACATTAATAAATCAACTACTAAAAGGCATACAACTGTTATCGCCGTCCACTGGCCGAAATACCACATTGCATTCCCAAAATGTTTTCCTGCGGATTTGCCATTTTCAAAATGATTCTGCTCTGGCCAGTCAAGGTCTTCCTCTGGCGGTCAGGGACATCACTTTGGGGCTAAATCATTTTCTATGTAGAAACGTCTTTTGCGAATAAAGGCATCCTTGATTTTGTATCAAGAACATGCCGGAGTGAGTGCATTGCGTTAGATATAGCTTCTTAAATGTGTACTAAAACAAATTGGCCTCACTTAATTTTTATTATAGTCACAATAAAGCGAAGTTGATTCATAAATTGCTTCCAATAATTTTGAGCACTTTGGAATGTTGTATTATAAAATATATATAACAAAATACACAACTTAATCTGGTGATGTCACAAATGGGAGTGTCCACCCACATGTATGATAGATAGATCAACCAACCAGCCTACCCAGTGGACTGAACCAACTGGTAACATCTAGGTGGACACTACCAGTCACTAGAGTAGTAGATTTTGAAATGACTTGTAATGGCTAATCAACATCCTGGTGGTAAAATAGGGGACCTTTAAAGGAGAACCAAACCCCACCACCATACATTGGTTTGCATGGTAGATGACGCCCTCTATAGGTTAAACACGTGCTATTGCATGCATAACCTGTGATTGGCTGATATACCAGGTACCTGCTGGGTCAGCCTGATGCGACACACCTGTCCTCCTCTCCGCTTATTGAAAGTGAATTGAAGGGGTGTTTACGGGGGAGGCAAATGTTTTATATAATATAGGCCCTACTACTATTAGGCTAACAGTATAACAAAGAGATGTAACGTGTCATTTAACCTGTTAAAATGTTATAGTATAAGAGCACTGTTTTGGATAACTATTTGTTTTCATATCAAACACTGACAAATGAGCTAGAGCTTTGACAGAGCTGTGTAGGCTGGGCCTAATGTAATGTCCATCACAGGAACATCAGCCTGATATTGATGCGACGGACTGTACCTGTTATTGTTGTAGGCTGTATCCTCTTCCTTAATTGTAGGCCTATTGCCCGTTCCGTGGGCTCATCATCTAAAATGTAATTTTAGGTTTACATCCTAATTATGCAAACCTACTAAACATGTCGGCCCACTAGAAAAGCAGCTACGATGCAGCTGCTGAATGTAATATCCCCTCATAAGGTAATGCATGTCATATGTCCTTTGGGAATTTGTTTTCTTTTGAGAAAAATATAGGATTTTATAGACATTTAGGCCTACGTTTCAAGATGTTTTTTTGTTTGTTTAGTTTTTGTATCTTTTTTTTTAAATGTCGGTATCTTGGGATGTTTAATTGGTACTGATGTGAGAGAAGGAGCCTACAGCCACGTTGCTCCTTAAAGCCAACAGCTTGGTAGTCCTCTCAATGTATCGCTTTTGCCGTTTGTTAGTTTTCTACATCATCGCAACGCGTTACTGCTAGGTAGTATTTAAGACTAACGTGGGCTTACTAAGCCTTACTGTAACAGTTTTAACATATTTGATCGGCAGTTTAAGGGTTTAGCGTATAAAGCTTCAGCCTGCCACCAGTTCCCCAACATATCCTCCAGTATTGTAGCTGCAGGCCATTGAACATCAGATGGGAGGAGAGAGATAACGCTGTGAGAAACTACCCTCCACCCCCAGCTCCCTAAGCCCTATGGAAAACTGAACTGAACCCGTCAGGCAGAGCATCACCAGCACTCGCAGTCCACACGTGGTCCTGACTGCTGAGGACAGGACTGCTTTTAGGATCCTGAACCCGAGTCCGCTGCGCCAGGCTGGAGCCGGAGTCCCAGGTGGCAGACAGGTAGGCTGCGTCACTGCTCAGGTGTCACTTGTTAATGTTGCACTATATTCAGTACTATGTCGTTTTTATAGATTCGTTTTAAATGGAAACACTGTTTTATTGAGGCATGACAATACAAAACAACAACTAAAAAGTTGTTTTTTCAATGCGTTAGGCTCAGTGTGTTTTTTAAATATTGCGCCATTCCTCCTGAATGAGCAATGTGTTATAACGCTCATATAATTATCTCCTGAATGAATAACGTTATTATAATAAAAATGTTATTATAACTATAGGATATATATATTATAGGATATATATATATATATTCGACTACAATGACAGCATTAAGTTGCATACAAATTCCAAAGTTAAGAGGGATTTTCTTCTGCATTAATAAAACAAATATTTAGCCAACATATTTCACATGTTTATAAAACATATAACCTGATAAAAACAGAGCTCCTCAAAGTGTTCATGGTATGCTTGAGCAGTAACGACAAAGTATACAAAGAATGCACACACAAAAAACACACACACAACTATGCCACTATCTTGGTATGATTAGATATATTTATTCTCGTGTAAATGGTCAATGGTAAATATAGCCATCATTCCACAAATACTTTACAACGATAGTGTAGATACCAGTTCCACTCCTGATTATGAATGGGGGGGGTCAAAGGAAATACAGTTGAGCCTAACAGAGGTGTGAAGAAGAAGAAAACGAAAACAAAAAGTGCCAAGAGTGACTTTCAATCTCTTAGTATATCACCCACTCTCTCCTATCTCACCACAATGTAACCTATGTCACCACAATGTAACTTATCTCACCACAATGTAACTTATCTCACCACAATGTAACTTATCTCACCACAATGTAACTTATCTCACCACAATATAACCTATCTCACCACAATGTAACTTATCTCACCACAATGTAACTTATCTCACCACAATGTAACTTATCTCACCACAATGTAACTTATCTCACCACAATATAACTTATCTCACCACAGTGTAACCTATCTTACCACAATATAACCTATCTCACCACAATGTAACCTATCTCACCAGTGAATTGGTTGAATTCTCATATTTTCTAAAGAATCTTGGGACTTTGGGTAAAATGTGATTACAATACATAAAGTTAGTGTTTGCCATATTTGTGAACACTGGAGTTTCCTGTTCTGATATTGAGCCACAAGCTGTGTGGTTGCCATCGTATCTAAGAGCTGTCTCTTAGACATTGTTGTTTACATCCCTCTGACAGTTAATGGGGATGCCATGTCCCTTTTGACACTGAACAGCACAGCACATAGCACAAAGAATGAGTCTACTTCCTACCGAATTGGTGCAAGTTGCAGTCCCCCACCAAAAAGAGTATTTGGAAACCTACCAAGTTCAGACTTTGGATACTTAACAAGATTTTATGATTTATTCAGGTCTAATAGCTGTTTATATTTGGAGGTGGCGGCGGTCCCTCTTCCTGACTCCTACATTTCAGTTTATAAAAATGTTTTTCATCATGTGTAAGTTTGATTAAAAAATCTGAAAATTGGCATTTAGAGATGTCACTACCGAGCACATCATTTATATAATGAAGAATAATGTTTTGTTGTACAAAATCAAATATTACATTTTTATTAGCAGCTGTCCAAAACTGTGTTTGCTGGCAATATGCAGACTAGCATTTTGTCGTTTTGCTCAAAATTAGCTAAAATTGTCACTACCAAACTACCAAACTGCTTCAGTAATGAGTGTTACTCATCTGGAACCAATCCTACATCTCCTAAAGGAGAACCATGTAACCCTGCGTCTTCATCAGTGATCAGCCAATGTTAGAGACGATACATATATTCAAGTTTCACAATGAATATCAGTCTGGCCTTCGCTGGGCAGCAATTAACGTCTCTCCTACATCATACCTGTTCCCTGTTCATCTTTTAACATCGTCATACTCATACTCATTGTCACTATTTCATATAAAACGGTTTTGATTGCTACACTTTCCTGGGTGGCGCCTTTGTTTTGGAATTCTGAGTGTGAACTCGCGAGATCAGGATTGTCTCACGACGCTAGGCTACTGATGCATTATCGCGGGAAGAAAAACGTTTATCACATGAGCACCAATCCATTCCAGATGGGGATTTACTGCTGTGAACTGTCGTTGTCTGGGAGCTGGTCATGGCAAATAGAAAACCTCACAATGCAAGGGCATCCTGGAGGAGATGAGCCTCGTTCCCAGGCACTCTCATCTCACAAATATTCTAGTGTGTGGATAGAGGCGAGAGAGAGGGAGGGACATCCGTGGGAGGCATATGCATTTCCGTTACATGTTTCAGATATTGCTTTGTCAAATTTTCTGTAAAAAACTCCATATTTATTTTCCTTGTCGTTGTTGTTGTTGTTCTTCTTGTTCTGTTGTTCTCCTCTTCTTCTTCTTATTGCTCTGGGGACTGTTAACCTCACAGCTCACATGAAGTAAGAGATGGGAAGTTATGTTTCGGTGGTAGGAGGGACCAGAGCTGACCAGATGCTATCCCATAATACTCAGCATCCACTCCTAGACAGGAATAGCAAATCCACTCCATGCTCTGGATACAAACTTTGTCCAGTGGATGATGTCACCGAGGACCTTGCTGTAAAGTGGTGTGTTGTCACATGACAACAAGCCATATCCACAGGTGCCCTGGAGGTTGGGCTTCTTTTAGCTGAAAATCTGGTACAGATCTGGTGCACAATGGACAAGGTCAAAACCTTAAAAGGTGCAGTATGGAAGTTTGATCAATAGGATAAAATATAGGATTAAAATAACAAACAATACAAGTGTTACAAGACAATGCAATAACACAACATACAACAATTCAATATATTCTGTAGACTTACCCATACAAGCAGCCAGGACAGCTATGGGTGGGGAACAAGCTGGGAGGGTTTTGTAATCCGATTCAACTGTGGAACATCCCAACCCCATCCTTCTGCTTTTCGTAGGCTGAACCACCACAGCTGCACCCTGGGCCAGCTTGACCCCCACCGCATTATGTGGACGTGCATGTGACAATGCTGACTGGATGAGTTTGAGGTGAATGTGATTTAATGTAAATCACTGTTCTGTAGCTAAGTTGGATATGCTAAAAGAACTTAAGGTCAACCTTAAATGGTTACCTTTTACCAACCACACACATATAACACCAAGCCTAAATAGTAATAGTAATATTAGGGAGGTTACACAAAGATACATCACACAGGGATGCCCGGTTGTCAAAAAGTTACTCATGCAGACAATTGTCTTTCTGTAAATATAATTTACATTAAGGAATATACACTTTAGTGATGAGGTGATTCAGTCTTCATTCAATACATCTCTACGATGGTTCCCAGAGAAGAGAGCTGATGTGTTATCAACAGCAGAGGGGAGGGGCTTAGGGTGGTCTGTATGCACCCATAACCTTTAAAGACTGTTATGAAACATGAATACTGCTCTGGAAAACAGAGTTCTTAAAGCAGATGAATGTGCTCCCTCTCTGTCACTGTACCACTTGGTTATCTTTTGTAATGAACTTGAGGGGTAAAACAAGTAATGTGGACTGGGACACTGAAACAAGTTAGTAAATAAGAAGTGTGGAAAAAACTTAAATTTAAACCAGAGGGGTGGCTAGCCGCAGATACCACCAATACATTAGACTCCTGTTCTGGAGTCCACCTAAAGAAAGTCCATGTGGTCCAGGGAAGGACAAAGAGAGAGAGTCAAGAAATAGGACTCGAGATTTTGACAGCAAAAGGAAATTGAAGCATAATGCATGGCCCAAGCGAACAAGGCTGCAAAGTAAACAAGGGTTCAGAAGAGTGGCTTAGAGGAAGTTATATTTGGGTTGTTTCACAGATCTTGACACAGACCAGCTGCTCTTGTGCGTGACAAGTATTTTTTTCTGAGGAATGGGTCATTGTGGTAGAGAGAGGAAGGGGTGGTGGAGAGAGAGAGAGAGAGAGAGAGAGAGAGAGAGAGAGAGAGAGAGAGAGAGATAAGCAAGAGCCAGATCTTGTTGAGACACTTAGGCGAGTGAGGTGAATAACCTACCTGGAGTTGCGTAACAATAATTATCCCAACATTTGATTTATCAAGAGGAAAAATACATAAAGCACATTGGTACTTCATGACATAGGTCATGTGATATGTATACATATAATGAGATATTTGTTAATGCAGTTGAAAGTTACAACCTCTTTTCTTGACTTTTCCATAAAAAATGTTTTGCTTATATTCATTTTTAGAATTTCAAAATAAGTGTCATCCACACGGAAGTTGCTGTTATTATATAATTTATATTAAATAATAAAAATATAATATAATAAAGTCTGGTTCGCCCTTGTGTCTCCAGGAGTCATGGAGTACAGCAATATTTACATACATGTTTTACATTATATTAACTTAATAAAAGAGACAACATATTGACTTCATACAGTATACAACCACATTTTGACTTACAACATAATGTAAGCAATAATCATACTTTATATGAAGTATATAATTCATATATTAACTTAATGAACACAGCTTAATGCAATTCCCTATTAGGGAAATTCATGTTGGACCAAATGTACTTTTAAATATTGTTTGGATAAAGGACTCACTCATATGAGCAATAAGCAGTTGAGGAAAATATTTGTATTCATGTTACCTCATTGACTCAAACCATCGATGCTTTCACTCTGACAAACTGTCTTCTGGATCTTCCATTAGATTCTCAAGAGCCGCTTAACATTAGGAAACTTATTTTAGATACATTTTTGTGTTGTGTAGTTGTTTTTTTTCTGTTTCTCTCCGAAAATAATGATTTCATTGGTGTCTTTAACTACAGAAAAAAGTGCAGAAACGTGTTCAATGCAGAAAATTATGCAGAACCTGAAGACACATTATGCAGCAATTAATTTCACTTCAGCGGCTCAATCATTATAGAAGAAGAACATATAAGGAATCTCCATATGAACATAAAGGGTATATAAGGTATCTCATATGAACATAAAGGGTATATAAGGAATCTCATATGAACATAAAGGGTATATAAGGAATCTCATATGAACATAAAGGGTATAGGAATCTCATATGAACATAAAGGGTATATAAGGTATCTGAACATAAAGGGTAGGTATCTCCATATGAACATAAAGGGTATATAAGGTATCTCCATATGAACATAAAGGGTATATAAGGTATCTCCATATGAACATAAAGGGAATATAAGGTATCTTCATATGAACATAAAGGGTATATAAGGTATCTCATATGAACATAAAGGGTATATAAGGTATCTCCATATGAACATAAAGGGTATATAAGGTATCTCCATATGAACATAAAGGGTATATAAGGTATCTTCATATGTATAAATCCAAAATAACAGATGCAATATAAAATCTGTCTGTCTGTATAAAATCTAGATAATCAATCACCCATTTGAGTGAATGGCCTTGTCACGCGAAGGCCATTCACAACTGTTAGAAGAGACCAAACATAAGCAGCAGCAGCAGTTTGTTTCACTTCCAGTTTGTAATCCACGTCCACGTGAAGTGATACAATATGAAATATCACATATAATACACCACCTGGCCGCTATTCTTGGGGAAGTAGAGTATTGTGGTCATCTATAGTTTACATTCCCATTCTATACACCAGAGACTCTCTAGTGTGTTCACTGCACATCCCAGAGGATACACAGAGACGCTGAGGAACAAGAACACAGGTTTACGAGGGACGAGGGAAGGACGAAGGAAAGGAGAAGTGAGGGATGAGAGGAACGTGAGACACAAGTTTCTGCCTGTTTCTGATCTTACATTGCCATATTCCACAGGACATTTATACACCGTCGTCACCTATGTAACTATAATAATCACATACATACATTCTACTTATGCATAACTACATGTGCATAAGCCACACACACACCTCAGCTCATATCATAAGTATGCCGACACATAGCCTAGAGGGCCCCTGGCCAGCAGGTGACTCTCACTGCTTGCTCTAACATCACACCCTTTGTTCCCTTTGACCTCCCCGTTCATCTTGTTTTGCCTATATAAATATATATGTGTGTGTGTGTGTGTGTGTGTGTGTCCACGTCTACGCCTTTGCTGCAAAGATCCAGATCCCCCACCTTAGATCACTACACATCTGTCCCTCGTTAATAATCATGAATTACTAATAACTCCCTTCAAATACCCCTCAGTCTTAGTTCACCTCAGGCGGCGAACAGACATCTCCCATGTCTCACGTTGTGTCTTGTGTTTGTTTTTCTACGGAGCGTGTGGTTACAATACACTTCTCCTCCTCTGTCTGATTCCTTCAGAGAACTACACAATGCTTAGCTGAACGTACATCTCTCCAGCCGCCTGTCGTATTTATACCTCATCACTGCTGAGCTTTAAATCACTTGTTCTGAAATCTGTATTAATCCATGACACTTATGCTATATTCATTATGTGTCATACAGCGTGTGTGAATCCATAGCATAATGTTTACTGGAATGTATGTTTTATTTTTTTTGGTTTGGAAGAGAAAACAACAGAGCATACAAACAATGTTACCTTGTTTGCTTGTAATTTACAGGTGGCTATTGTTCAGCGCTGCTTCCCCAGCCACTCAGCAGCAGCCTGCCATGGAATGGACTGAGATGCCTGCAGAGCTGCTAGATAACGTGGTGGACGACCTCGGTTACCAGCAGGAGAACATTGTGAGTCCAGTCTAAACTAAACATTAAGTATAGCGAAGTAAAATGGACTCCCCTTGCAAAACCAGGGCCAATGATATGAAATGTTGCTCAGACGTGCTTTGGTTGGGCAGTATGTGTTGTTGGTGTGTTGTTGAGACAAGTTTCTTAAAACCTCCAAACCTACAAATGATGTTCCTGAGAGCAAAATCGACCTTGACCAGACATTGAATTCCCTAATGATTCAAAATATGCTGTTGTGTACGTGCTATGAAATAAACAGAATACTAATTTCTTGGGGTAAACACTGTAGCACACGATGCAAGCCCTTGACACCAGTAACAGCACCATTGTTTAGAGCACACAGCCACATCCTGGCATCCTGTGAGAAGTGACCTTCCATCCCTACTCTCTGCTCCCAGCATCCTCTAAAACACATGTGGGTTTCTTCTTGGGAGTATGGTGAGCCTGTGCACTAATGTCCCCCTTTTTTTCCTCTTTTTTTCCTTTTTTTTTTAACTCCTAGTCTAAAAATACCACTTCATCCCGGATGTAAGAGATGTGTGTTATGCAAGACTCTGGCAATTCAAGTGTCAAGATGGAATGAGAGACTGCGTAGACAGTTTTTCGGGTCTCCAGGCCCACAAAGTAAACAATTATCTGAGCAGTTTCCTGGAATGACATGAAAGAGGAAAGATTATGGCCAAAATTAACTTCAAAATTAAAGTGCTTTATTGGTTGATAAAAAAAAACAAAACATATAAATCACAGAGCTTTTTCTTGGCTGCTCTCAATTGTACCTTGTATGCAATGTATTTGTCTGTCTTTGAAATAATAAGATATATGATGTAGACTGTAATTGCATCATTTTATTGATAAACCTTCTATAGTTGTAAAGTTTACAATTCTTCTTGGTTTATACATAAATAGCAGTCGCTGTCCAATGTTGGAATATTGATTACACCCGACCCAAACTATGCAAACCTCCTAATGATTTTAACACAATGTGTTAGTGTTAAATCAAATCTGAGCATTTAATTTACTTTATTACTTATTTTAATTGCACTATATATAACACAGCATATTAATAGCAGTGCAATTCATGCTGTCATCATTGTTGTTCTATTGTCAGAATACAGACAACAACCTGGCAGCACAGCCAGTGAACAGTGTTAAATCATCCTGGTTTGTCTGAGAGGGCTCTTGGCAAATGTTTGTGTTCCCTGAGCCATGTTTACTTTTTCAGACATGTAATGAATCTTAACTTTGACCTCGCAGTGATTAGCAGTCGCTGGCACAGACAGAGGCAGAAAGAAGAAGAAAAAAGGAAGCAGAAATAGTAATGGAGAAGTGAAAGACAAGGAAATCCAGAAATGTTTATCCAGTTGTTCTTTGCAATTATGAGAGAGAGAGAGAGAGAGAGAGAGAGAGAGAGAGAGAGAGAGAGAGAGAGAGAGAGAGAGAGAGAGAGAGAGAGAGGGCGCGAGAGAGGGGTCTGTGTGTGTGAGAGAGCGAGGGATGGGGTAGAGTGCACCCCATGTATATCATGGCTTTATCGTTGTCTAAGTTTAGAATTTGGCTCCCAAGACTACTTCTCAAGTAACGAGCCCCGGCTCCAAAGCACACCCACTTCTCGACCCAAGACTGAATCACAAGAAAGAGTAAAGCCCAAACGGATGTAGAGCCACAACAGAAAGGAGGCTCCGGAGACGGGGAGAAAAACTCAATCAGCGATTCTTAGCTAATTCCGCTACTATTGCCATAACATGTGAAGGATAGGAAGGGGGATAAAGAGAGAAAAAAAAAAACCCAGCAAAGGAACTGAAGCATTCTGTGTGACAGCAGCTCCTGGTCGCTCCTGCGTGCGTAATTATTCCTCTATTACTCTGTTAGCTGTGATGGGAACATGGCAGAGGAAGGAAAGGAGACTTCTGGCTGTCCCCCAGCCTCCCCACCACAGTCTACACATTTTCTTCAAGACGTCATATTCCACGGCAAGTTTAAAGTGAGTGTCAACACAGGTGAACTTAAAGAGTCCATGAGAGGGATTCAGAGTCAGAAATTGGATTTGAGCTGGCAAATGATGCTCCATTCAAAAATCGCAGTGTTAGGAGTGGATGGGGAAATACAAAGCAGCAGAGAAGGAGCGAGATGAGTAGTGCTCTTGCATGTTTACCTTCACTAAATTACACTGGTGGCTTTAGGAGGAAAGATACCCCATCGCAAAACAAGTTTCAATGGTTGCCCCCCCCCAAAAAACAAACAAACAAACAAGCAAACAAACAAATAATACTGTGTTTTTTTTAGGTACAGTATGTGTTTTATTAAGGGTATGTCTAAGCTTATGTGAATATTAACAGGGACATTGTTAGACATCCTTGATAATCAAGTCGCTCATGATAAAGTGTGCATTATGTGATCCTGAATCTGTATGTTTCATTCATCTGATGAGATATGAGCCACTTTTAAAATTAATGAAGTCTTTGAATACAATAATTTGCTCAATGTCAATTCAAATTGAAATGTAACTTTAAATGGCCCATTTTGTCTTAGAAAGTGTGGAGAGCGATCACTTCAACAGTGACCGAGGAGGCCTTACAGTATTTGTTTTTACTAAATATTATTAACTTATAACTAACGTATAACATAACATTGGGACACATTCGTTTATTTGCAGACAACTGGTTTATAACTGGCTAATATCTTATAATAAAAAACACCATTCATCCACCATCATCAAACCACCATCATCATAATGAAGGGGAAGATATGTCAAAATAATGGATTTATATTCATGAAACTAATATTACGAGGTGCAGATTATTCAAATATATTATAAATATTATGGATAGATAGATATGGAAACATCAATGTTCAAGAATAAAATAAGGCAATGCAGAGCTCTATGACAAGCCCGTTGTAGCAGTTAGCTCAACTAGAATTGCACAATTGCTCAAGATAAAAAAGTGTTGAAAGATTAATTGAGGTTTACATAAAACAGATTAGAGGGAGCACGCCATAATGCCATTATGAATGGGAGAATATTGCCAATGAGGGATTATAACTAGATCGAATAATGCATCAATAATACGGTGGTATAATAGTATTGACCCATACACCACAGTAAGACATATGTAGAGGGATATAATATATTCAATATTAAATTATTAATATTAAATGGGTTATATGAATCACAAAAACAAAAAATGTTTTTAAGGGATTTTTTGGCAAAACCTCCAACTGTAGGAATGTAGGCCCAATTTGGCTTTTGCCGTATAAATAGACCAGTCAAAAGGGTGGCCTGGTTATCTACAGTATAAACATTCTGTACAGCAATGAAACATGACTCTTAGTAATAATCTTAGTCGTTAGTTGTTAAGACTACGACTTAACAACTAAATAAGATCAATGTGTTTTTATTTTCAGCCCCCATGTTTTTTTTATGCCTCAATAATGACGGCCCAAAATCAAGGACCTCCGCTGGTGTCAGACATGTGTGTGAAATGTCAAGCGGCAGGCAAGGAATACTGTCCTACATGGTGACGGCGTTTGAATAAGCAATCTTGCAAGTGCAAAATAGAATTAAAGAACTGGCTGGTGAAATGTTGTTGCTGATGCAACTGCTGTTGACCTAGTACAGACCTCTGTGCTGTTCATTAGCTTTCTAGTCTTTCATTGAGCTTGAGATTCCTATAGCTGGGACAATTTATGCTCTAATGGCCAAAGAATACCTGTGCTATGTAAGCATACCTGTCAACATACCTGTCATTTTTCCTGGGATTTTCCCATATTTTACCCATTTCTCCCACTGTCCACCCGTTAAATAAACCATAAATCTCCCGTATTTTTTACTGTTCTTATGAAAGGTTTATAAGAATGTAAAGCATTAAATAATAACCACCTAATTGGAGTCACTTACTTAATGTAGACTAGTTAACCAAATCCTTGTTGCACTGATATTTTAAAGCAAGTGGTTGCCGAGTGGTGATTTTAGGATTCACTGTGTGTAGCCTTCTAAGTGTAAGGGCTATGTGGACAGTAGGGGTGGTGGGGCGGCCCGGGGCGAGGTGGCGGTAAATGTCCCTTATTTTCAATCCCAATTTTGACAGCTATGTATGTAAGTTGCAAAGGTGTCATGCTGCAATCATTAGCAAAACATTAAGACACAAACAGATATTTTGGCATTTCCAGATTTTCCTCAATGTTTTGGAGTTTTTTTACACACCGTCAAACATCTACTTTAACAAGCCTCACACAAATCACATTGTTACAAACATACACAGGATATCCATGTGTATGTTATTTATCCTGCTATGTGCTTTTCTGCTCTTCTTTCAATCTAAACCATTTTAGCCTGTAGAGTCCATTTTAAATAGTAAATGTATTTTTGCTGTGAAAATGCCCATGTTATTGATTTGTCACCATGTACATTCATCATGTATCATTAAAACCTATACCACATTTGTCAGTACTAGCCAGACTTCATATATAGATACAAAATGAATGTCCCATTGCCAACTCTACCACTCGTTCGTTCGTTCGACCACCTACTGCGACTATTTGTCTCCTTGAATGGACAAGAAATGAAAGAGGATGTGGTGAAAAGTTTTGGAAAGCAGCCAGTGTCTGCTATTGGCTTTTTGCATACTCATTTCCTTAACATTGCCAAATGTGAATTATACATGGAATATTATGTGAATCACATAATATTCCAATGCTGAAGTTTAAGTTTAACAAGCCTTGGTTGACTTTAACAAGGTGGATAGCACACACACTCTGCTATCACACATGCATGCATACATGTGACTGTGCCCCATTTTCTAAATCCTGCACACTTAAACACAAAGAGAACCACAGACCTGAAAATCCCCACGCTCACATGCTCCAATGTGCACACACACACACACACACACAGGCACACGCAGGCGCACACACACACATGCACATACACACACACACACATGCGTAATATCCACGTGGCTGCTGTGTTTCCCGTCCTAAATGTCCGTGGTTGGTCCGTGTCTCTGCCAGCTACTGAAGACCCTGACCCCGGAGGAGAACACACATTGCCAGCACGGCCTCTACTTCCAGGACGGCCAGCGGCACGTTGACTACATCCTCACCTACCACGTGAAGCGGCCCGGCGGGGCCCGCCACGCCCGGCACACCTCGCGGCTGCTCACCGACAACCCTCTGGCCCGCAGTCTGCGCCGGGGACCCCTGGCGGCGGCGCGCCCAGGCCAGCAGGAGAACCATCCCAGATGCGGCCGCCCACCGGAGAGGGCCGGTCACCCCCACTGCTCCTCGTCCGTCGACCCCGGACCCAGAGCTGGGTCTCCAGACGCAGAGCCTGGATGACCAGGAGGACGACAAGCGCTCCAGGAGGGAGGAGTTTGAGAAGAACCTTCTGGATATGGGCCTGGAGCTGGAGAAAGACGAGGACGTGAGTGGAGCCTTTAGAGCCTTTCCTTGTTCTGTGCACTTAACAGTTTTATGAATGGGCTAAACTTCTGTGTCTCGTAATGAATCCCATGGGTTGTAGACAGTTGAAGAACATGACTTTAAAAATTACAAAAAAAAGAAGAATTTATATACTTGTCTCCTTGAGGGTATATTGAACGAGCAATAGGAAAGAGGATGTTCTGAAACGTTTCGGAAAGCAGCAAGTGTTTTTGATGACTTTATAACAGTAGAATTGTTTGAAACAGTTTGTAAAGTGAAAACACTGTAGTCTGTTTATCAACAAACTCAGTAGCACTCTCATCACTGCAGTTCATTTAGGAAATACAATTCAGTTTGATGTAAAATATTTGACTTTCACATACAATCATGGTATATTGTATTTTATTATATATGTTTTTTTATGTGATATTGGAGATTCGCACTATTCTTTTTTAAAGACAGAATTTACAAATGTTCAACTCTGAACTAAGTCTGATCATTTGAAAATGTAACAATGGCACACATCACAAAGAAAGAAAACTCATTGGAGTAGCTTGCCTTATAGCTGGCTTTTGGTTGAAGTCCAAAAGTACAAACGGTAGGATTTATTTTTAATAGTCCCTTCTCAGTTCCACACTTTAGAGAATGCTACATACACACAAATGCTAACCCAGAGGCCTGGCCAGTCTGCAGCAGAGAGGGTCAGCTGGCTGTGAGCTGATATCAGCTGTTTCAGCCTCATGTCAGAGCTGCAACAATGGATGGACGCATTGTGTTGTGCCTATAGGAGGGAAAAGGGGTGTGTGTGTGTGTGTGTGTGTGTGTGTGTGTGTGTGTGTGTGTGTGTGTGTGTGTGTGTGTGTGTGTGTGTGTCTGTGTGTGTGTGTGTGTGTGTGTGTGTCTGTGTGTGTGTCTGTGTGTGTGTGTAATTATTCTTTGACACCATGTATGTTACAACATGTTACACCTGCAAGTATTTACCTAAAAACAACTATGTTTTGGACTTATGAATAGAGAAAACACCCAGATGTCTTTTAAAAACTGAATATTCTAAACTAGTACTCTTCTCCAATCTGCATAAAATGATAATACAGTAATTTTTTTTTTTTTTGACATTTCCTTTCAAAGCATTGTCATCACAGCTTGCATTGCACTGATGCGTAGATTACCCTCCTTAATGATTTACATTGTCTGATTTCTGTTAAAATACACAATACAATATCTATAGTGTTTATATTGTAGGCAGCAAACTTTACATTAAAATGTTGTTGTTGTAAGTTCTACATGTTGTAACATTGTAACATTATTTAAAAGGTTAAAATAATCTGAGCTGTTGAACAATCGTGTCCATACTAAAGGTGTTAACAGTCCTGTTAGATGTTGGCCTCCTGAAAGTGTTTGTTTATATATATATATATATATATATATATATTTAAAACACAATATGCATGCATCCTGATAATGTGTGTTGCAGGGCAAGACCCCAGGGGTGGGCTTTTTAAAAATCCACGCTCCCTGGAACGTTCTCTGTCGGGAGGCGGAGTTCATGAAGCTGAAGATGCCCACCAAGAAAGTAAGGTTGTTATTCTACCTAACCCCTCTGTTGTTGTCATAAACGCGGTTCTCTTGTAGTACTTTTCATTGTAGCCCTACATGATTTACCTTCTTCAAGTGTCTTCACCATGTCTTCCTTCGTGTTTTTTAATTTTATAATCACGATATAAAGCAGGCTAGTCCTCCATTGGTGACGGTCATTGATTGAACTGAAACCTGTGAATGTGTCTCTTGTGTTTGAACCTTCTAGATGTATGCTGTGAAGCAGTCCAGTAGTGTGGTGGAGAAGATCAACTCTCTGATCAGTAAGGTGTTAGAGCCTCTCCACCCGAGTGTGGAGGAACACAAAATCAAGAACATCAAGCATCTTTCCTACACTTTCTCCCGAGAGAAACAACACCTGTAAGCGCTAATGTCTCCTATACTAGTGCAATGGTTATTGGTGACAGTAGAACTATTTGTTTGATGAAGTTGTGAAGTAATTCTCAATTTGATGGCTATATATATATATATATATATATATATATATATATTACATACATCTGTAATAGATGTACTATGTACCTTACATTTGCCCTGTGTCTCTGAGTAGCACTATATAAATCAAATATATTATTTCTATTACTATAAACTACACTTCCCCAGATACGACTTTGTATATGCCTACTGGGGTCTGCTTGTGGGGATTGTAGTCTGTGTTTGGGGCACCATCTTGTTCTGTAGTCAAGACAGAAATAGGAAATGTAGTATTCATTCAACACCCCTCCTGTAACACACATAGTAGACTATGATGCCTGTTACTCTTTTGGCTAGTTAGATTATTTTCAGAGATGTGTTTTATGTAATTATATGTTATTCTAATTTTAACAAAAGTCGCACTTATAACTGCTTTCTACTAGAAGGAATAGGCCTTATGTGCACTGGCATGCCTACAGACCCATCTATTACACCTCTGTGATAAAGGCCCATATAGAATAGAAGAATAATTGCTTTTTACTTAAACTGTCAGCCCTGTGTTTCTGTGTGTGTGTGTGTGTGTGTGTGTGTGTGTGTGTGTGTGTGTGTGTGTGTGTGTGTGTGTGTGTGTGTGTGTGTGTGTGTGTGTGTGTGTATTTTATTCACAGTTTCAACCTGTCAGACAAAGACTCATTCTTTGACAGTAAAACGAGAAGTTCAATAGTAAGTACAGTACTGTGCCAGATGTAATCCTGTATTGTATTTGGTGATAGTACAACAATTGTGATCGTATTGAATTAGGTTTAAAACTTAAGTGACTTATGAAAGAAAAAGAAAGTAAAAGTAAAACTTACGTCTTATTTTCTTTTTCTTTTTGGTGAATCTTAAATATACCTTATCCCTCTGCTGACATTAGTTATTGTATCATGTATTCTGCTCATGAATTCAACACTGAAACTCATATGTATCTACAATGACAGGTCTTCGAGGTCTTGAAACGAACCAAATGCACAAAGGCCAAATACAGCATGGGTAAGTCTTTTGCTCTATTCATTCACATTTTTACATGTTTTTAGGGACTTTTGTGGACAGGAGAGTTAGGAAAGTGGGTTGAAGAAGAGAAGGAATCACATGTAGGACGACATGGTGGAGCCTGGGTGGATACAAGGTGCAGATCAGCAGGTTGAGAAACATCCTAGTGGTTGTATTGGGGTTTTTTTGGGTTCTGCTGTTCTGTTTAATTGCGGTTACACAATGTGAAAGGTGTAGAAATCAATATTTTGACTGTAATGGGACTTTACAGGAAAATCTTGGGGAAAAAGAATAGGTCTTTCACATAGCACAAAATACACAGTTTTATACTGCTTAACATTTGTATTATTATTATTGTCATTTAGGTTTAACCAGTCTGCTCTGCAGTGGGATCTACACTGCAGCGTACCCCCTCCATGATGTAAGCAGCTTCCAGCATAAATATATATCCTATATATTCATGTCATCTATCAAAACCAAGGGATACGTGTGACAGTAGGAATTCATATTAGATACTAGCCAACATATGTTAGACTGAAGGGCTGCCTGTGAATGCAGGTAAGTGTGCTACCTTGCTCACCGCTCAAGACATTTGCTCAAGAACAAAGTCTGTAACGTATTTGCGTTGGACAAAACACATACATTATATAATACACAACACTCATGAAAATCGTTCATTCCTATTATTTCTAGAACGCAGTGTATATTAAAGCTACAAACACCAATTTTTGCTCGCCCCACTTTGTTTTGTTTAAATTGTGTTTTGACTGAGTCTCATGGTTCTCATGCATTTGTTTGATACTGGCCATTGCTATAGACCCGAATGCATGAGAACCATGAGACTCAATCAAAACACCATTTAATGTGGGCCAGCAGCTTCCACAAAGCTAAGCCAATAGATTCAACTTGTTTCCTGTTTCCAGGGAGATGTCAGTGGAGAGCATGCAGAGCCCAACGATAGGAAGGTAAGACAGTTACAAATATATAATATCTTTAAGAAAATACATGCAAATGTTCTAAGTTTGAATTTAACAGTGAGCAAGTGATGAACATACATGAGACTTTGTGAATGAAGAACAATGCAAGAAAGCATGAATTAAGGATCAGTGAAAAATATATCTAGGTTAATATACAGTACTGTAATACATCAAAAATAATTGTGCAATTAAAACTGGTCACATGGAATTATACTGACTAACATATTTATTATACTAACACATTGGTGTGTTTGTTTTGTTTTAGCTCAGTTAGGTACGAATCACAACTTAGATTTTCAGTTTTTCCTATATTAAACCAGTGTAAGGTTTTCATTTTTTGAAGATGCAAAGACACTGATCCTGGAATAGGGAATGGACAAAATAATAGTTGTTCATGTCGAGTTTATTTACTTTGTATGGATGACGGATAAGGACAGGAGTGTGCAAAATAACACAAATTAACATTGTTATTAACGTTGTTTCACTCCCTTCAGCTTTTGTATGAGGAGTGGGCGAGCTACAGTGTCTTCTACAAATACCAACCCATTGGTCTCGTACGGTGAGAAGTTCTGTATAAAAGGACGGCGATATTACGATATAGCCACTCCTTTGTCCAACTGCCTTTCTGGAAGATATGTAACTCAGATATAAACATTGCATTTCACAGCCTCTAGCCCTCTCATTGCCTCTTAGCCTTTCACGGCCTACATCATTTATACTTCTTAACTTAGTGTGTAAATATTGTTAATTAATGTTTTGTTTTAATTCTTCTTGTACAATATTTTGTTAATATTTTGCTGATATCATGTTGCTTTATGTATTTTGTGCACCAACCTCACCAAGTCACTTTCCTTGTATGTGCAAATATACTCGGCAAACAAATAAAGTAATTCAGATTCTGATTCAAATGTTGTAATGAACTACATGATGTCAATTCTACTCTTTTCTAGGAAGTACTTTGGGGAGAAGATTGGTCTGTATTTTGCTTGGCTTGGTCTGTATACGCAGATGCTTATCCCTGCGTCCGTGGTGGGAGTCATCGTCTTCCTGTATGGGTGCGCGACCGTAGACGACAATATACCAAGGTCAGACGAACATCCGTTTTTGCTTTGATCCTGGGACAGCACGTTTATTTTGATTTGTGTTTATATTTTTACAGCTGGATAGTTTGGCTCAAGACCAGCAAATACATATCATATACATATCCTATTACACATCATACATATGTTTGAAGATTGTCTGTTTCTAAGATTGCATATTTCTCAGATTGCATAGAATTTTGTTATGTGTATGATGTTATGATATGCATACTTTATTGTATTATATATGCATATTATCTCTTCCTTTTAGTATAAGTCAAAATGATCCAAGAATGCAGATAATGTACACAACAGTAATGTGTATAATATATACACAATGAAATATATCAAGATGAAATCAGGTAGTAGAGAGGCACGGCAGAGGTTGATTAAAAGTGTGTGAAATGAGACTGCATTAACAGAAAGGTGAGAGAGGAAGCAGAGGAAATCGAGAAGGAAAGGAAGGACAGAGAAACAAATATTTGATGAATGAGCTGTCATTGCTCAGGGTCTGCGCTCCATCCGCTCTGCTTTCCGTCAACCTGCAGGATACTCCCATACACGCACGCACGCACGCACGCACACACACACACACACACACACACACACACACACACATTGGAGTGTGTGCACTGATGCACACACTCCATATTTAATATCCTAGTTCCAGCACTTTTTTCCTCTTTCTGAATGAAATAATAGAAATTTTGTATAGCAGTTCTACTTTTTCACATAATATAATATATAATAAAATATAATAAAAATCATATGTTGATGTTATTGACTTTTCATTTTTTTTAAATTGCCATCAGAGAACACCATTATAATTTCCGCCACTATATCTTGTATTCTGCTTTCAGCATGGAGATCTGCCACCCCAAGAGCAACATTACCATGTGTCCTTTATGTGACAAAGCTTGCAGCTACTGGAAGCTGAGCACCGCTTGTGGGACGGCCAGAGCAAGCTATCTATTCGACAACCCGGCCACTGTCTTCTTCTCCATATTCATGGCCCTGTGGGGTGAGAACACTGTTGTTTATATGTCAGCCTCGTGATAGCCTCCTGATCTCGCAAGTTCACATTTCAGTTTCTCGCTAAAGAGCAGTCTGGCCTCGCTCCCGTTGAAACCAATTTTCGAAACCTAAAAAGTGGATGGACCAATCAGTGCTATGGTGCACCCACAGTGTCATTAGACCTGGACCAAGTTATGAACGGTTCTCCGGTTCTACGAATTCTAGATGACGGATGTCAGAAAGAATGACTAGCCATCTCTTGCGTTTATTTATTCATTTATGGATTTTTTGTTTGTTTGTTTATTGTAGAATCATGTGTTCGCACTCAAAGTGAGGTGCCAAGAGCTATAGCTGCCAGAGCCATCCTAGATAGCATTGCTTACCTCTGTCTTGCCAGTCTTCTGGGGGTTGGCTGGTAGAGATGGAAGGGAGGGTGAGAGGCGTGCTGGAATGACAAGCTGTTATGGAAGCATTGAAAATAGCCACAACCCCTCCCTAATAACTTACTGCTTGCAACTCTACCTATGGCAACTAGTCTGAACACGGCTAATTATGCAGCAATGTGCAGTCAGTGTGAAGTGCAGTGTGAAATGTAAATGTGTGAAAAGAATCATCACGTGTCCATTTCTGTGATAACCTCACTAAATAGATGTTGTTATAACTTTAATGCCAGCAAAATAGAGATAACAGTCCTTTCAATGAAAAAGGTGTCTGCAACATTTAGTGCTTAATATAGCAGCTTGTTGTTTTTGGAGAGGTCTATCGGTGGGCTGTATCATCATGCCACATTTTATTAAAAAAAACAATATATGTAGCTATAACTTAGCGAGTTATTAACCTTTCTATTAACTTGGCTGTTATGTAACCAACTATGTTTTTCCACATGCTTGGCACAAACAAACCAATGCATTTCGAATATGCCAGAATGTAGACATCAGCAAGAAAGAAAATAGAAATATATTCACCCATAATTCACCCATTTTGCATATTTGGCTTAAGCTGTGGACTATTTTACTTTGTGGAATCATACATTATCATGAAGCAGATATTAGGCTAACATGGAAAGGTATTGTGTGTGCTAAGCCCATAAGCTCGACACAGGATATTCTAGAAGCTCGGCCAGGACTTCGTGCTCAGTCGCCGCGTGCCTGGGGGGGGGGGGGGGGCGTCTCACATGGTGCCCTACACCCTGGTGTCTATAACGGGCACCATCCAAACACAGAAGAAATTAAGTTCATACATGTTCAATTATACATATGAACAATATTTTTACAATCTTCCACATTCCACACACAAATATGCAAATACATACACATGAGGTTTTCGGCACCGTAAAACTATTTGTTGTGAGGTATAGTTTATGTTGTGTTAGATTTTTCAGTTAAGAAGTTAAGTCTGACTACTGTGTCGCTGCAATTGGATCTCTACTGAACAGACCCTATATTCAAGCGCACTCATACGCGACTTTGAACTTTATTTCAGCAAGAGCTTTTTTAAACTGTTTTAAATGTACCATTTAAAACATTTTCATTTTATCATTTTTCTTAATTTGAGTTTGTAAGTGAATAATGTTATTGTATTATGTGTTGTCTAGCTGCCATGTTTATGGAGCACTGGAAGAGGAGACAGATGAGGTTGAATTACGAGTGGGACCTGACTGGCTTTGAGGAGGAAGAGGTGAGTCACAGCTTTGACTATGCTTAACTCACTTAGTTTACTCCACATGCAATGGTGTTATTGTTATCCACAAAGTAAGGAGGAGAAAGTAAACTAAAAGAAGAGACAGGAAGTAAGTGTCATTAACTTCCAGCACTTATCTATTGTGGATTTGAATTGGATGCATGTTGTAATGGTCAGCTTATTTAAGATGTGCTTAACTTTGCAGACTTTTTTTGCTTTTTTTTACGCATCCCAGTACTGGTTTGTACCGCACAACTACACAGAGGCTTCTAGTAAGGTCAAGTTTACTGTATGCGTTTTAGATGTGTTTTGGTGCCTGCGTCTAGATGCAACGCAAAACCTTCTGCACTGCAAGCTTGCAAGCCCTACGCTGCATTGAGTTGGAAATGAGTGGACTTATTGTGAACTGCTACGCAACTACACAACCAGTATGTATGAGGCATTAGGGGGCTGACCAATCTCACCTTGTTGGACCTAGAGCACCTAGGGTGTCTGTTCTACCTGCGTACGCATCCCAAGCAGCTTTAGGAAGAGGCTGTGGATGGTGACGTCATTCCAAGCCGCTTTAGGAAGAGGCTGTGGATGGTGACGTCATCCCAAGCAGCTTTAGGAAGAGGCTGTGGATGGTGACGTCATCCCAAGCAGCTTTAGGAAGAGGCTGTGGATGGTGACGTCATCCCAAGCAGCTTCAGAAAGAGGCTGTGGATGGTGACGTCATCCCAAGCAGCTTTAGGAAGAGGCTGTGGATGGTGACGTCATTCCAAGCCGCTTTAGGAAGAGGCTGTGGATGGTGACGTCATCCCAAGCAGCTTCAGGAAGAGACTGTAGATGGTAACATCATTCCAAGCAGCTTTAGGAAGAGGTTGTGGATGGTGACGTCATTCCAAGCCACTTTAGTAAGAGGCTGTGGATGGTGATGTCATCCCAAGCAGCTTAAGGAAGAGGCTGTGGATGGTGAAGTCATCCCAAACAGTTTCAGGAAGAGGCTTTGGATGGTGATGTCATCCCAAGCAGCTTCAGGAAGAGGCTTTGGATGGTGACGTCATCCCAAGCAGCTTCAGGAAGAGGCTGTGGATGGTGACGTCATCCCAAGCAGCTTCAGGAAGAGGCTTTGGATGGTGACGTCATCCCAAGCAGCTTAAGAAAGAGGCTGTGGATGGTGAAGTCATCCCAAGCAGCTTCAGGAAGAGGCTGTGGACGGTGATATCATCCCGTGCAGCATCAGGAAGAGGCTGCAGATCGTGACATCATCGCAAGCAGCTTCAGGAAGAGGCTGTAGATGGAGATTACATCCCAAGCAGCTTTAGGAAAAGGCTGCTCATTTAATTTCAAATAATTGCAACTTTAAATTTAAAACTATTAAAGAATTACCCTGAGAGGTAATAAAACATGACTTCAATTGGAAAAAGAAGAGCCGACATGTTCTTGTTTATTTAATGACCACCATGTCCTTGTAGTATCCCTCCCATTCGGTCTCTCTTTCCCCATCCCTCTCTTGCTTTACCTTTACTTATTGATTTGTTTTGTGTGTTAATTTTGGTGTGTTTATTTCTTTACAGGAAGCCCTTAAGGTTTGTACCATTCCTTTACATTCACCAAAGAGATTCTCCGTCTTTATTTTCCAGTAATGTCTTTCAAATCCTCTTTTGCTCAAGCTTGCCTCTCTATCTTCTCTCTATACTCACAAGGAACAGTTGTGAAGTCTGGTGCTGAAGCTAATATATAGTTGCTAATACAGTATACAAGCTAATAAGTAGAAGTAATAAGTATATTATGAAATAAGAACAATTAAGTACGTTCAATATGTCAGTATAATTTATTAAATGTGTACTCATATTGAATGTTGACAAAAAGGACAAACCATTCCAATATAAATAACTGTAAAGTTGCCAAGCATTTGCCAATGTGTACAAACAGACATTTAACAAAAACATAATGTTCAGTTCTTCTCAGATGTATGCACAAACATTATCTCTGTTAACCAAACTGTCTCAGCACAGCGCTCACTATTTCTATTTTATAAAAATGTAATTCTATACATTTACAAAATGAGAAATATCTAGATTCTTAGTGACTCTACATTGTATAGGCAAACTCATCATTCACAATATTAACTTTTTGTTTTATTTTTTGTATTAACTTTTAGTTATTTTATCTACAATATGAATGTTCCTAGCAAACAAGTTATCTTTTCTCTCTTGTAATCATTCTTGTTATGTTTATTATTATCTTTGTTGATTATTATTATTATTATTATTATTATTATTATTATTATTGTTACTATTATCAATTAAGATACATTATATTGATGGTTAAATAGCAATGTTTGTCTACTTGCATTTAAGCCATCAGAATGTTTCTGTTACTTGACAAAATCTACTGAAAAAATGTGTCACCATGTTCACAGTCAGTTAATATTGTTTGGGTCTGCTTTGGACCAGGATTAACACTGGCTTTTGGGGCTAGCCTCAGAATTAGCTAAACACCAGCTACCAAATGGGTATTTTATACCAGGTTCTGCATGTAATTGACACAAACCAGATTGAACAATCATCATGTCTACAGGGGGGTATACTACGAAGCTCGCTGAACATATCCAGGTTTTCTTGGGAAAACCTCGATTGCTAAAGACGAAACTCGCGATCAGAGTTAAACGGTTCCACGAAGCTCACTTAAAGGTAAATTTGTCAAGCCAGGTTTTCCGCTTTAGGTTCAATGCGCGTTCACATAAAAAGGGCGTAACCCAACGTCAATACGTCATTCACCTTGACGCACACGGGCTGTGTATGTCACTTAGGAGGAGCAAGTAGTGATTATGAACTCATACGAGGAGTTTAAAAAGCAAATAACGGCAAGGGGCGATACAGTTGCCCATGCTGGCAACAAACAGCAGATTCTGTGAATGTGTAAGAATTGTTCGCCATTAATCCCAATACTCTATTGGGATTAATGGCGAACAATTCTTACGCATATGATTGCAAAATGCAAAAGCAACCTCCAACTTGCTTTTTTGTGTAATTTAGGGAATTCCTTTCAAATACATCCTATATGTAAGAAACGTATTGCATGTGCTGGATGGTAGCGACGGTGGTGTGGTGGATTAGTATGTGAGCTGAACGCCAGCGACCGGGGTTCATATGTTGCCTGTCCATCATCACGCCTTTTACCCCCATCTAGATTACCAAACTGGATAATTCCATAACTAAATATTCCATATGACATAAGAAATATAACATTTTTTTAATGAACTACACATACCCACTTCACTTGGGATCGAACCCAGCACGCAGAATCTGAAGACTGACGCGCTACCGCCACTCTACCGCTCATTTACGTATACAGGTGTTTTCTTTTACCTGCAAGTTGAAAAGTTGGGAAACACCACGAACATATTTAGCAGTGTATTTAGGGCAGCTACAACCTTGCGTATCGGAAGGCACCTTTTTGCTTATATTTTCGGCATCACCAACTGTATGCAAATATGTAGGCTACCCGTGGCAACACATCGCAGTGAAACACAGACACACTGCGCACGGCTTCTTTTTGTAGCATCATGGGTGGATTACTGCACGGGCACACCGGGCACATGCCCAGGGGCCCAAGGGCTCAGGGGGGCCCTTGGACCCCCCTGAGCCGCCCCACAAGTTACTAACAGTGGGGTCCAGGGCCCCACTGTTAGTAACTTTTAATGTTGCATTGTCGAAGCAATCAGTAGAGAAATACAAAAATTCAAGCGAAAACATCAATAGTAGGCCTATTACTACTATAAATAAATTAATAAAAAGATCACTAGGGGGCACTATTTCAGTTCGTGTATGTAGCGCTACGGCTTTTTCTGACTCTGCCCGTCAGTAAGTAATTGCGAAGGGGAGCGGTCATTCTCTCTTCTGTCCAGGATTAAAAATGAACTGAGGACGAAAATGTCACAAAAACGCCTCAAGGCACTTTCTCTCATGGCAATTGAGAGCGACCTTACCAATGCACTGGACTTTGATGATATCGTGGAGGATTTCGCACGGAACAGAGCCCGGAAAAAATGCATTGCATAGGTGAAATGCATTACTGTCAATTAATGTAAGGAACTGTTCGTATTGAGTTGCTTTAAGTCGTTTTTATTTGTGGTTGAAAGCGGTGCATTCGAAATTCGTTCAAATCGCCAAAAATTGCATAAATTATATATATTTTTTATCCTGTTTTGGTTAAATAAAGATGCATTTATTTGTAATAATTATTGTGAGGTTGCCTTTCCTGTGCTACAAATCCTGCTGAGTTGCAGGTATGGCCAATGACTTATTATGGCCAATAAGTGTGTGTGTATTCTGGGTTCGTGTGTTTATGTTGGAAGGGGGGGGGGGGGGGGGGGGGGCCTGCGGAGTCCACGTGCCCAGGGGCCCGATATGTCATAATCCGTCTATGTGTAGCATTGCCCTCATAAGGTCCAACAAGGACGATCAAATAGCGAATACCCTCTGATGAGAACCTGTATCTCTCATAAAGGGATCGGATCTGTCCCGAAAGCGGCGCTGCAGCTTTAAGAAGCCGAACTAATCGGAAAGTCTGAGCTGAAAACCTCCTCCCGACCAGGTTTGGTTGCCAGCATAAGTTACCATGGTGATACAGCGACGCTAAAAGAGAGCGACTTTCGTAGGACAGCTAACCCAGGCTTTGAGCGCAACATACCTCGCTAACCCACTAATCGAGCTTCGTAGTATACCCCCCAGGGCCACTGTTGTTGTTTGTATAATTTGTGCTGATATGGCATATCCACAAATCAAATTACTGTAAACTTTAGACTGGGGTCTTGCTGTTACCACTGAACCCCTATCTAAAGAGTCTAGGGAGTCCAGGTTTTATTTTATTGTCTTGCATTTTTAAGATGGGCAGCCCAAATGGGCTCATAAAACACTTCAATCGAGATCAGAGATCATGCATTAAATGCGTTGTGTCCCGTGTTGCTGGTTTTCAGAAGTTACAGAGCTCAAATGACAAGTTGGTGGGCAACACACACCAAGGAAACAGTTGGGCTCTTATCAGCGTGTGGCAACATGTTTGCATTGTTTTAGGCATCGCAAATCAAAGAAAATGTGGAAAGTCTAACTTGACATGGTCTTCTTTCTATTTTCCACTGTGTTTTTGCAATCTCTCTTTTCCTACTGAAAGTAAGTTCTGATGAACACATTTTGTTATCATCCCATGTCCTTTACTATCATTCATGAGAATCCTTGTTTTCTATCAAGTACAGCTATACTCTGAAGCTGCATGACATGTATTTCTCTTCATGTGTCCATGAAAACAAAACTATCACTGAACATCGGATCCATTGAATCTTATATAACGTTTGATCAATCTTAATTGAGAGAAAATAAATACATAAATAACATATTTAAGTATATTTGTGAATGCACGGATAATTTAATGTCCAGTTGAAATATATGAAGCAAGTAAACCTTTTTGTATTCATTTTTAAATGATATAACTTTTGGGTTTTTTTGCAATCTCAGCCTCTGTCGCTAAAAACAAAAGACAGAACAAAACATTCATGCTTTTGATGCTCTGCAGCATCATTCATGATCACAGTCTATACATTTAACTAGACATGACCACGTCTTTTTTGAATGCAAAAGATACAATTAATAAAAAAACATCATGGATCCTTTGTTGACAAACATTTTTGTTTCCTTGACCACCAGCTTCTGCACCTGAAGTTAAACTGCTGCACAAAGGTCATGTGACTGAAGCCCAGCAATCGCTTACTTCACTGTTGATTGGCCTACTGTACAGCCAATCAACCGCTGTTAATTGTTGGGTTTCAGAAATGCACCCTCGTACCATTTGCTCTTTTCTGAGTCTATCGTGAAGCTCTTCACTTCCTATCCATGTGCCATGTTTTGTGTTCACCTGATTATTTGACATTGCAACACTTGATGTAGTTCTGTATGAACCGCTCCAGGCTACGCTAGCTCAGGGCTAATGCCTCATGACACAATATGAGTATTTTAACAAGCACACTATTTAGAGTTACGAGCAAAACTAGAATGTATGATGCATTGCATTCAGTTTGCATATTTGGCTTCAGAATAGTGTTGCAGAAATATCTAAACAAATGTAGTGACATTTATCAACCAACAAAGCCAGGATGTTATAATTTACTCTTTTTTTTGTGCATGCATTACCAGGACCACCCAAGGGCAGAGTACGAATTACAGGTCATGCAGAAGTCCTTGAAGAAAGAACATGGACATGGTTCACAGAGAAAAGAAAAAGGAAAGGTAAATCCATAGTCTTTATATAGTACATTACATTTACATTTAGGGCATTTAGCAGACGCTTTTGTCCAAAGCGACTTACAATAAGTACATTTGTCAGAAGAAAGTGAAACAATATATCAGTCGGTACAGTAAGCATGTCACTAGAACAAGTTTCAAGCACTCATCATATAGTACTATATGATATAGTACTGCTAGTGAAATCAAATAATGAATTTTCATAATCTTAATGTGGTATTGTGTCTCATTTTCAGACGGACGACGAGAAGCTAACTTGTCGAGACCGGCTGCCCGCCTATATGACCAACCTGGTGATGATGCTTTTAATGGTGAGAAAACATTCATATGAAAATTAACTGATTGATTCACATTTTAAATAAAGTCTGATTTGAGATTACTGTGTTCTGCAGTATGGAGTTTACTTGTTTAGCCAATCATTTGGCCAACTCACAAGTAAGGGTGAGGAAAAAAGCATACAATCAGTAGCCTATTGTAGCAACTACCAGCTCTGAATCGCCATTTTTGCCTATTATTGCCAATGGATGTGTCCATTGTATTGCCTCTCTTTATCTTTTCCTCAGATTGGCGTGACCTTTGCCATAGTGTTTGGTGTGATACTCTACCGTATCTCCACCAAGGCAGCGCTGCATATGAGCTCCAACCCCATCACACGCAGCCACGTCCGCCTGACCGTCAAAACCACGGCGGCCATCATTAATCTGGTGGTCATCCTCATCCTGGATGAGGTGTACGGGGCCGTGGCGCGCTGGCTCACCGTACTGGGTGGGTAACATCTAATACACCTAATAACACCTGTGTGTGTGTGTGTGTGTGTGTGTGTGTGTGTGTGTGTGTGTGTGTGTGTGTGTGTGTGTGTGTGTGTGTGTGTGTGTGCGTGCGTGTGTGTTGCACAGTAGTACTACACAAAGTCAAGCCCATAGTATTCCTCAGCAACAATAAGTGAAGCCACTGTGTGTATTTTTCAGAGGTTCCCAAGACAGACAAGAGCTTTGAGCAGCGGCTGATCTTCAAAACGTTTATTCTCAAGTTTGTCAATGCATTCACTCCAATCATCTACATTGCTTTCTTCAGGGGAAGGTGTGTATCCCTAGCAACAAATGTACTCTGTTAGTCTGGCCAGTTCACTCTTGTTTCCTGACTTTTAAGCTATTTATGATTCCTTGTATGATGGGACATTTCAAGTGACTGGTATTAGTATAAAATGTATTGTATATTGTATATTGTATATTGTATATTGTAATGTGTGTGTATCAATGATTACAACTTAATTTACCATTCTTTTCCATTTACAAATGTGTAAGCAGTTTGTTGTGTGAGTGTGCATTTAAGTCACATTCATTCACAACTAGAAGATTGCAGTTCTAACAATATATTCACAGAAAGTGAATGATTAAATTATAATAATATTTATATGTTGTAATATTCTATATTATTATGGTTGTTATCATCCATATCCACCCACAGTAATGAGACATATTTCCAAGTAAAACGGGGTGTAAGAAGACATTTCTACATATTGCCATAGTTTCTTATCATATAAGCTAAGAATAGGCTAACTATTGTAATCTAAAACATTTTGTATTATTATTTGGATCATCAAGTGTGGACTGTTCAAACATCAACAAGTGATTTCATAGACTTATCTAGGTCTAAATGATTTTGTTGCATTACATTGGCAATTAATACATAGCCAACATGGCTCATGTGTGAATGCATCCTTATGTACCTAAAACATCTTAATTTTACTTTTCAGTAAATGCTGTTCAAACGCTGCAGTTCAAATGATAATGAATCATACTGTTGCTCTATAACCGTCTGTCTTGTTATTTTTACCTTAGGCTAGTTGGCAGACCGGGTAGCTACCTGTATGTGTTTGAGTCATACAGAATGGAAGAGGTAAGAATTGCTCTTTTATGACAACCAATATAAATGATCTATAAAAATAAAAAAATATATATATATATATAAAATAAATTATATAATAAATTATATATATATATATATATATATATATATATATATATATAATGTTTTTTCCTTCATTCATTCATTCATTTATTCATTCATTTATTCATTCATTCATTGAACAAATGACCAACAAGTATGGCAAATAGTCATTATAATCATACAATCCCATAATGATACCTATGGCTTCACATACACCTGTTAGTTCACCTGCTAATGTAGTGAAATAAAAGAATGCTTTTCCATATGTTTCTGCTCTGCTCACACAAACACACACATACACACACACACACACACACACACACACACACACACACACACTCTCTCACACTCTCACACTCTCACACATTCACACAGAAGAACCTGATATCCAGCAGGGTGTACTCTGCACTCAACAGATTGCTGAACAAATCAAATGTGTTGCTGAGTGTAATAGAAGATGAATCTATACTAGTAACCGTGCCGACCGTTGCCCAATCCCATTTCAGTGTGCCCATGGGGGCTGTCTGATGGAGCTGTGTATTCAGCTGAGCATCACCATGCTGGGGAAACAACTGATACAGAACAATCTGTTTGAGATCGGAGTACCGTGAGTAGTTACTGTTGACTGGACATCTAAGCCATTTGTGGGTGACATCATTTACTTAGTGGCACAATCAATATTGCAACACTTTTCTTCTTTCTTACTTCAGTGGGGTTTTCTTACTGGATGTTGTTGTTTTAAATTTGTATTCATGTATACATTGGATAATTATAATGTATGTGCAGGTCATTTTCCAAGTCAGTGCCATTACCATACATAATACATAAAGCAACATTTTATGAACTGCTTGTTGGCAACGATGGCACAGGCATTTCCATCAATCCATTCAATGAACATTATGGGAACGGGTTGGATTGGTTAAAAAAGTGGATGTTTTCTATTTGTGATTGTTATGACAAAAGTTGCCTACTTTTTAAGGACTACTTTTTTAGATCGTCTTCATAAACAAAAAATATTTTGTTGCTTAAAGTGAACAGCATACTAAAATAATGTATGATTGTATGTGCTTGTGTGTTACACAGCAAGATAAAGAAGCTGATACGTTACATTCGATCGAAGCGAGAGGCATTCCAGGAAGAGGAAAGACAGAAGAGGCTGCAGCGATACGAGATAGACCACTTCCTGGAACCATTTGCTGGCTTAACACCTGAGTATATGGAAATGAGTCAGTATCTACCTTTACATGTACATTTACAGTTACATTTAGGGAATTGGATAGACGCTTTTGTCCAAAGGGACTTACAAGTACATTTGTCAGTAGAAAGTAAAACAATAATATATCACTGTTGGCACAGCAAGGATGTCAATAGAACAAGTGCACCATAATTGCTAGGTTTAGCTATCCTGGTATACAGCATGGATAGCTCGGGGAAGATGCTATACGATGCTAAGTACTATTTAATTGCCAGGACCCCATCCCGGTGCCTCGGCAACGCACCACACCACAACCAAATTGTAACAATGCCAATAATGTCTGATGTGTAGGGGGTCGCGAGAGAAGTAAAGTAGCGTAATAGAGAGCATTGACGGCCTCAAGCTCTGAGGCTAAATCACATGACCTCTGATGTATTTCTTGTCCACAACATTCCAGCATGGATAGGGATTTTTTGTAATAGTTGTTAAGTATCAACACATTTTAAAGAACATACTATAAGAATCTCGCGCACATAGACATACAGAATCACAAAATGTCACATTAACAATATGATATGAGTTTTAACAAGGATGCCCGGCACTACATTCATATTTTCTTTCAGCACTTTTACTGGTGTGGTGTGGGTGGAAACACTTAAGAGGTGCTGACTGTAGGGGCAGACACCTCACCCTGGACTTGTTGAATATCAGCACCAGCAAGTGTGGGGTGATGTGCTTGCGCAGCCGTTCTTCCTCAGAGTCTAGCTCTCTGGAGAGTGTGTGAACTTGAGGTCCTTGCACACCGATTGGCGGATTTGGAGCCATGTGACAGATCTGACCTGGCGAGCGTCGAGGCACTTGGATATTTGTGTAGACTAACCTTGAAGGAACCCTCCCACCCAGACAGCACACCCAGTCCCCGGAGGCCCGCTTAATAGCCTGAAGCCCCCAGTTGACAACACTGGAGTTAAGGCCATGAGAGAAGAATGGTCTTCAGGACAACATTGTGACAGCACTGTTCCTCATCTACTGCTACAATGCCAACAGTATGGGAAGCTAGGTTATGCTATAACATTTTGTGGGTGGCAAAAATCTGGTTCCAACAGTCCGTTGTCATGACAACAGTCCATTGTTATGATAGCGTTTCTTTGGGAGATTCATGTAAGGTTATGATTATAATTATTATTATTATTATTGTTTTTAAATGAATTAAAATATGGTCCCAATACTCTGCTCTACTAATACTATCGCTGGTTATTTGAAGACCACGTGGGAGCGTAGTGCCCGTAAGGTTATGCCAGGACAGTCTAGAGACAGCTGGATCACTACATAGTTGGCATTGTGTCAGAAGCTCACATTTCTCCTGTATTTGAGGGTGGTGTCAGATCAGACATTAAATCACTTCTGTTTCTTCACATGCAGCTTCTATATGACTCTACCGGTGCAAATAAAGATAAACACCATATCAGTTACGATCGTAATACATGTGAAGAGAGAAGAGAGAATAATATATGAAATTGATTGAAGATTACTTTTTGTTTGATTTTTGACATGCTTATATTTTAATGTCCTCCCTTCTCTACATGTTTTTCTGTCTCTCTGCAGTCATTCAGTTTGGTTTTGTGACGTTATTTGTGGCGTCGTTTCCTCTCGCTCCGCTCTTCGCTCTGCTCAATAATATCATCGAGATCAGACTTGATGCCAAGAAGTTTGTTGGTGAACTCCAGCGGCCGGTGGCAGCCAGAGCTAAAGACATTGGTGAGTAACACACAGCACATCTATTACCCACACAAGCATATTCCAAGAAACTGGATGGTATAAATATAAGATAAGGATGCCTTAAAGTACAAGTATAAATTATGCATGGACACTCAGTTTGGCTTCCTTTCAATCTAGCCTAAATGTGGTCCATTGGGAGGAATAGTCTAGGATAGTTAGGTTGGTCCCCAGTATCGGCAGCCTAATTAGTCTGCTAAATACCTATAAAAAAAAACATAAATACTATATCTTCTGCAGTGTTGCACATAATCAGCAGGTAAGCCATCAATGTTTGGATGACGGAGGCATGTCCAATCACAGATTGCAGATGACAAATTACTGTAACTGAACTTACGCTGTCCAAATGGTAATGGTGTTATCATGACATAACGTCACCACAGCAGAGTCATTAAAGGAATGGAAGGCGATAGTGTTGTGAATGCTTTTTGGGTGTTGTTGCCATAAAGTTATGGCAGCTGTCAAATGTATTTTGGGAGACCATGTGAACCTACCATAAAATGTCTTCTGCAGTATCAAATACAACACTTTTTGTTATTATTATTGCAGATTTGCATGTCACCTTTAAAAAGTATAGATTGAATCATATATAATAAGCACTGAATAAGATAACTGAGGTTCGTTTGGAAGGTCTTAATTCTTCCTGCTATTCATTGTGTTTTGTAGGTATATGGTACAACTTACTTAAAGGAGTAGCAAAGGTTGCTGTCATCATAAATGTAAGTAATTAATACAATTACATTGCCACATGTTTGCAAACGCATTTTGTACTCAAAATAATTGGGTTTTCTTTATTACAGGTCAAAAACACAAAACACAACAACAATTTGGTCATAACTAGAAGCCTTAAGTCCATGAATCTGTTCTTAGTAATGACAAATCTGTTCTTCTTCCTCTTCATTTGGATACATTGTGTACGATTCCTACGATTTGTACGATTTGGCATAGTTTTCACCCACTGATTGTATTGTTGGAACATCAAATGTAATATCATATAAGACTGGTAGAATATAAGAAATCAACAGCAATTTGATAAATTACCATCTTGAAATATTCATATTATTACATTTATATACAGTATTTAGTATTCACTACTCCCTAGTCCTGCTAGTGATTTATTGTGTGGGATTCATTATCTCCCTCTGTGTTTGTATTCCTCTGGACAACCCAGGCCTTTGTCATTTCCTTTACATCGGACTTCATCCCCCGGCTGGTGTACCAGTACATGTACAGTCCTGACGGCTCCATGCATGGCTTTGTGAACCACACCCTCTCCTATTTCAATGTAAGCCACTTCCAGGATGGCAAGGAGCCAATGGATCCTCTGCATCTGGGTTATGGAGTGGACATTTGCAGGTGAGGTTAATTTTGTCAGAAAGAGCCACATTATGAGAATCATCATGTCATGTTGACCTCGTTTGAGGTTAAAGGCATAATGAGTAGGATTTGTCGGTTACGGTTTGTAAACACAACATTCAAAGTTGGCCCCTCCTCCCTGGCTGAACGACACCAGAAGCGCTCGCCAGCGGGTGAAAGCCAGCCCCAGATTGACTCTCATTTTGGGAAGAGCTTTGTCCGCTTGATATTTTGCCTCGCTATATTTTTGTTTATTTTGGCGCTGTGTCCACCATTGTCGTAGCTTTCTCTTGGATGTGTGCTTACGTTCTGGGACCTGGTCGGTCGCTACGTTTTCGCACGCGGGGTGTGGTCCCGCCTCACACCCTGCGTGCTATTGGCTGGGGGTTATTGACTACCCAAAGGTTGACACCCAGAAACGTCTCGAACAAAGTAAAATAATAAAATAAAGGCAGAGGGCAGGATCTGTGAAGATACAGACACCGCCACACAATTCTAGTGGGAGGGAGTGAGAGGGATTATATTTGTATGAGTCTATACATGTTTTTTTTTTTAGCTAAATCCTTCTCATTGTGCCTTTAACTGGAGCACACATTCTTGTTTACTTTGTTGTTGTTGCTCTGCAGGTATAAAGACTACAGGGAACCACCGTGGTCATCCACTCCTTATGAGATCTCCAAGGAGTTCTGGGCCGTCCTGGCTGCAAGACTGGCTTTTGTCATCGTCTTTCAGGTAAAGATCTATACACAGCCTGTATAGATCAGCCTGGATATTTATCCACGAGAATTAGAGGAGAGCAGAAGAGTAGGAGGGCGATGGTATGCAGCTCAAAAGGTAACTTGGTAGCAATTTGTTCAATCACTGGTTTCCCCATGTCCACTACTCGAGGGGAAGGGCATTAGATTGATATGAAGATTGAACAGAAGATGTATGCGTTTTGACAACGTTCAACTTCTTTATTCACAGTATAAACGCAGTTGTGCATTTAAGTGCAGAGTTGGTAGTCAGGTTTTATTTATCCCTTCCCTTCCTCTCACCACCACCTTCTCCTCCACAACCGCATGTCCCTCTTCCCCCAGAACGTGGTGATGCTGATGAGTGACGTAGTGGACTGGCTGATTCCAGACATCCCCAAAGACATCAGCATGCAGATCCACAAGGAGAAGATCCTGATGGTGGAGCTGTTTATGAGGGAGGAGCAGGGAAAGATGCACATGATGGAGAGCATGCAGGCCTCGACGGGAGACAAGGAGAAATGCAGCAGCAACAGTTACCCCATCCCGGTGCCTCGGCAACGCACCACACCACAACCAAATTGTAACAATGCCAATAATGTCTGATGTGTAGGGGGTCGCGAGAGAAGTAAAGTAGCGTAATAGAGAGCATTGACGGCCTCAAGCTCTGAGGCTAAATCACATGACCTCTGATGTATTTCTTGTCCACAACATTCCAGCATGGATAGGGATTTTTTGTAATAGTTGTTAAGTATCAACACATTTTAAAGAAGCTTCCACAAATATTTAGACAGACAGGCATTTATTTCAAAACGCTATTTCTGTCAACTTTAAACCTTTTCATTTAGCGTTCTCTCCATCTCACTGCTTTTTAATAATGACTTTGGGAATTTCGATGTTCGCTACCTCATCATAGATCACAGCTGTAATCCTGGCTAGACTATTCCACTATGCAGTTTCCCACAGATGACTTTCTCATATGTTTTTTTTCTAAAAAGCAGAAACATGGTATTCAGCCAGCTATGTGTGTTATATTAGGCATTAGTATCCAAAGCAGTTGACAGTAAATACAGGTCTGGAAGGAGCAGGGTTCAGCATTGTGCTCAAAGAAGGAACCCATGACCTTTATATTTATTCATTTTCATATTATATGTTGGTATCCACTTCTGTATTTATTTGTACACATCATTATATATTTTTTTTATAGATGCAACCAATACTTTCTTTTAACAGTTTCTAGATTTAAATTAGTTCCGCTTTTAATCACGTCATAGTCACATATTTATTTTAAAGATGAAAACGATAATGCAGAATGCATACAAAGCACTCAACATATACAGAACACATCCAGACAGTTTGAATTGCTAACTCATGGTCATTTTGCGCGTTTGCTTTTTTTTTTAAACTAGTTACTGTTGCGATGGCATTCAAGGAAATGTTGTTCACTTTTGCCAAATAAAAATCATCCTATTGAATAAATAAAGTACGTGCTGTAATGTTTAAAACAACTGCCAATCACCGTCTAAACATACTGCTGAGCACAATAACGTTCCTTGGCTCAATGTTTTGTCATTTGTGTAAAAATTATGTTTTTGTGCCATGGAAAAGTAAAATAATAAATATCACATGCTATTGTGATTTAAAATTCACTACCTGCCAGGAGTATTTATTTGTCATGAATATTGATATATTTGCATTTTCCAGTTGCTTCCATCACTTGGTTATCGTCATGGAAACCTCCAAGAAGTACTGTAAAGGAAAACAGAGCCCTTGTACAAGAGTGGCCAAGTCCTGCCCACCTCATGCGTCACACATGGACCTTAGAAACCAAAATATTTATAAACAGAGCAAAATTTCGATTTCAAAATGAATCTCCATGTAATGTTCCTGACAGAGTTTGTCTAATTTAAATGTAATTAAATTGACTCAGTTTCTAAGGTCCAGGCGCATGAGAGGGCGGGGGTGCAGACTTAGCAATGACCACCTCCATTTTGGAAGCAGAGCAATGTTAGTTATTATATTCATGTTTTTTTGGTCATTGTTTAGTAATTCATCGTGAAATTATTGTCATTATGGGGAGACATTGTCGTGTTTGAAACTGCCACAGCGTTTTTCATGCGAGACGTGGCAAAGGATTCAGATTAGCCTAGGTTACAGTATATTTACGTCTATTTAGGATTTACAGTAATGCAACTCTCTTGAGTCCTCTCAATATGGCGAGTATCGCCAACAAAAATCCCATGATGCATTCTGATGTACAATAGGTTAACACATGCTATTGCATGCATAACCTCTTATTGGCTGATATGGTTACCTTGTCAGCTGCTGATTAAGCATTGATGCAACAATTGTAAATCTAAATCTTATGTTTAAACAAACTCATTCTATTTTTTAATAAGTCAACACATTGTGTTATTTTTCTGTTGTTTTTATGACCTTGTAGTACATTACAGTGCAGCTTTGTATTATCTTGCAGTAGGCTACTTTCTGTCATGATTAGCATTAATTTGAAATGACCATGGAAATACTTCAATACAGATGCTGTGTTACTCAGACTTGCATCATACTTCTGTCACATGACAGTAATATAATTATAATGGTCTTATTAACGTATATTAACGTGTCAAAATATATTGTCCTTAATGTCCTATTAATAACATGCATTGGATCTTGTGCTCCCCCTACTGGTTCAATGAACTCTAAGTGATGTCCCCCTTGAAAAAAATAACCCCCTGAGTAATTATCTCAAAGGTACATTTTTTATTGTTGATAAATTATGTAGGAGTTTTATTAATTATTTTGTGGACCCCTTTGCCATATGCCACGGACCGTCTTCTGATCATCCATTAAAGCCAATTCACCATTATGTCTGTCACCATCCAGAGACATAAGACACTCTGTCAGGGTGGACTCTAGACTTCCCTACTTGAAAGTAAACCTATTTTAAACAACCTATTCTTAACAACACACTCAAAAAAGTCCCCAGGTAGTGGAGCTAGCCATGGTGCTGATCTGGTCAGCTATTACTCTTTATTTATTTTGCAGTTATTTATTGAAAGCTTCTTGCACAATGATGCCCACCCCACAATAGGCTGCAGATACTGAGGATGGAACCCAGTAGCTTTCACCAGGGAGGTGATCTCCCTAGCAACCACACTCGGCAGGTGATCTCCCTAGCAACCACACTCAGCTCTTAGGGCTTCAACTGGACGTCTACTAACAGCCACACGATGACCAGGAGCTGCCCTTCACACCTTTGTGGTTTTATAGTTACAATGTATATAATAATGTATGTATATATCAGTTCATTAGGACAATTAGTTAATCTAATGTGTGACAGAATTTGGCATTGGAATGATTTTTTCCTGTTGAATTTGTAATATTTAATTGGCCTCTCACTGTCTGTTATGGTAACCTCACAAGACTCTCACCAATATAATAATTTCAGTTCATAAAAGCTATGACTGATTATTACTGGCTAGATAATATAAGAAATATAATATAAGTAATATTAGACTGATGTATGCACATAGATTTGCAATGATATTAAAAAAATAATTAACATCGCGAATAACATCTAACCAGATATCAACAGTATATGGTCAATGATAATAAAGTCTAAATAATAAAGACATAACCACATAATTATTTATTAATTGGTTTTATGTAACCAGGGCTATTTGTTTTAGCATTTAGTATTTAGTCATGGTTGGACTATACTGTTTGAATGTCATCATTTGGTGTAAAAGACCAAATTCGCCATTATTATTATCACCTCAACACAGGCCGTTAGCAGAACATCTGTGATTGGTCCACATGGTGGCGCCACCCTCACACCTAGAGATGCTGGGAGATCAGTGTAACGTGCAACACAAACACAGACTCTGGACAACTGATTACATTAACTTAATGTCCCAACATTTAGTCTCATACAGATACACATAATGTCATTCACAGAATATACTGTAGTAGAGCATCCAGGCTAGACACACACACAAACAAACACACACACACACAGCGTTTTATGCAATGAGACTTCAAATAGGCAGAGGCGGGCCGTACTATGAGGCAAACCAGGCAATTGCCTGGAGCCCCCCCCCCCCCCCCCCCCCCCCCAAATAGCTAAGATCGCCACTGCAAATAGGCATGGAGGCATGGAGGGGATGTAAGCCTCTTATGGAAGAGGCTTCAAATAGTGAGATTCTGGACAGGAATAGGTGGCCGTTTTTGAGTTTTAGAGTGTGGACACTAGGCTTTTTGTTGATTGGTTTTGTTCCTACCATGTATGGGCACCCTAGAGGTTAACTATTTTTTTAATAGGGGGCACCTGAGAGGGAACTTAAGGTTATTAAGTTTCCTCTTCATTTTCTTTCAAATGTATTTTGACCAATCATGTTGCTGGGGGCGGGGATCTGTAGACATGGAATGGGTCTCTATAGGAAACAACCTGAGAGGTGGAACCATAACAAACCGGTTATGGCTGACCATTAACCTCAGATCCAGAAGAGGACTGATAACTAAAACGATAGCATCGTCTTATTGTCGGTGTCCCTCCTTGACCAACAGCGAACGCAAACTCGGTTGGAAGCCGGGCGTAGTGCATTGCCGGTGGGAAGACAAGCTAAAACGTCCTGTCCGGAAACCAACGTCCTTAGGAAATCAAATCAAATCAAATGTATGTGTATAGCCCTTTACAATAGCCAAATACCCAAAGTGGTTTACAACAAAGCCATAAAACAATACATAACACATACATAACATACAAATACAATTAAAATTGCTGTAGTGCTGCAGCGCTGCAGGGTATTAAAAGCCTTCCAGAAATACATAGAAAGGAGCAGACAGAAAGAGTACACCTAAGAAACAGGACTGCCCTAGTCAGAATTGAACGCCAATCTAAAGAAGTGGGTCTTAAGCTTGGATTTAAAAAGGCTGAGGTGGTGCGAATGTCAGGGGGCAGTTTGTTCCACAGTCAGGGGGCAGTTTGTTCCACAGTCAGGGGGCAGTTTGTTCCACAGTCAGGGGGCAGTTTGTTCCACAGTCAGGGGGCAGTTTGTTCCACAGTCAGGGGGCAGTTTGTTCCACAGTCTGGGGGCAGCGACGGCAAAAGAACGATCTCCCCACTGTTTAAATCTTGACCTAGGGACCTCTAACAGAAGCTGACCCGAAGAGCGCAGGGCTCTGCCACAATTGCGAAAAGTTAAAATCTCTGACAAGTAAGAGGGGGCCAAGCCATTAATGGCGTTAAAAACAAACAACAGAAGTTTAAAATCAATTCTAAAACGGACTGGAAGCCAGTGGAGTGACGACAGCACAGGGGTAATGTGTTCGCGTCTGGACGTGCTTGTTAAAAATCGGGCAGCAGCGTTCTGCACATGTTGGAGACGAGAAATTGAGGACTGACTGAGGCCAGCGTAAAGGGCATTGCAGTAGTCCAGCCTGGAACTGATGAAAGCGTGGATTGCCTTCTCGAGATCCTGCCGACTGAGAAAGGACTTCACTTTGGCCAAGAGACAGAGATGAAAAAAGCTTGTGCTGACAACAGAGCTAATCTTTGTCAAATTTGAGCCCATTATCAAATGTTACCCCAAGATTTTTGACATGTGATTTAAAAAGGGGGGGCCGGAGTGCCAGAATTTGTGGTGAAAACATTCGACATAGATGGTGAACCAAACAAAATTAATTCAGTTTTGCTGTCATTTAAGTGCAAACAGTTCTGCACAGGTTTAAAATCAAACCTGTGCAGTAAACTGGCCACTGTACAAATACATTTGTTAAAATCGTCTCCTGAAATCCACCTTGCCACTCACGAATGACTTTATCTTCGGAAGAATATCTCCGTAACAAAACAGGAAACACTGCGTAACCCCGCCCCTCGCACTTTTTGGTTTCCGGCTCAGGCGCTGTTTCTGGATCCAAGATGACCAGAGAGGCGTCCTATAGGGCTGCCCCTCTCTATCGTAGGGACAGCCTTGTCATCATTTGCTCTAACATAGGGGCGCTGTATAGGGCACTTTATAATGTCTTCTTTATTAGGGGCACCCTAGAAGGCATTGGGGGGTTGTTAAGGATATATGTTAACGATGGCAGAAAGGGTGTTGTTCATCAGGCCGACTTGAGCCCGGAGGAGAACATCGCTTGAGAACTCACCGTGATTTATAATTTCACAAAATACACAAAAACACTATGGTGAAGGAAAGATTAACTCTAATGAAGCCTTGGTAAATTACTCAAAACTGGATGTCAACGGCTCTGATGTCTCCAATACACAGCTGTGTGTGCTGAAGGGCACATATTATCCTAATGGCCGTCATTTCACTTGTTATGAACCCACTATTTCATGATTGTTATTCTGTAGGTTAAAAGAATACATTACATTATGGAAGTTTGCTGCCAGTCAAAGCACATTTAAATCCAACAGCTTTTGGACGTCCTCTTTCTCAGGACATCTGCCTCACATATTGCCCTCCAGTGGACATTATAGGCACTTTTCATTTCAGACAATAATAGAGAAGTTTATTTATTTTTTTCTTTTCACAATCACAATAAAGCCAAACATGTAATCAATAAATACTGATCTATAGCATTAAGGGTAGATTTCCAAAAAAAAGCTAACATTGTCAGCTTTAACATCGATTTGGTTTTTGTTTTGGTAACATGGGATCAGAGGAGTGTTGAAGTTATGATGTTTGGTGGTGGTTGAAAAGCAGTGAGACAGAGGACTAGCGTTCGGCGAGCTCTTCTGACGTCAGAGAGGAAGGAAGGTTTTCAAACGCTCCGATCTCTGCTACCAAAAAAATAGAACAAGCACACAAAACATTTATACACAATGAAGAGACTACAGTGATTATAAGCTATGATCAGCAAGCAATGGATATTAGAATATAATAGACAAAAC
Organism: Merluccius polli; assembly: GCA_030340625.1. NCBI lineage: Eukaryota > Metazoa > Chordata > Actinopteri > Gadiformes > Merlucciidae > Merluccius > Merluccius polli. The sequence goes on along the minus strand of JAOPHQ010000851.1, from coordinate 439,368 downwards.
TTTAACTTTTTGGGGTATTGCTTCCATTATTAAACTCAACCTATACTGTCCAACAGAAGAAACAGCGGTCAATATTTACAGAAATCTTATGGTGAAGCTACATACTAGTCCTGGCACCTAGCCTCATGACTCATACATGACAACTACTACTATCACTACTCTAAAGCAATTTAATGATTGTACTGTAGTGATGTTCTTTGAGGAAGAAGGCCGCCGACACAGGATCGCTTTTAACTCACTTTATTTGTTTTAGGTTTAGGTCTATTATCTATGAAGCAAAAGGAGAGGAATTGTATTATTCACGCGTCGAGCGACTCTTAGCCGGATATCTAATAGATACGTTGCCTGTAGAGTTTCTGCCCTCTCCTGCTTGTGTGCGCTCGATAGTACCTGGGCAGGCGTGGCCTCTATGACGTGTAATATGCTCTGATTGGCTAGTGTTGAGCGCCCGCCCCCAGTGTATTATGTGTGCTGCCATCTGGTGGCCAGGTGCGGTTAATACAGCTTATATATTTGGTCCTGTTCCCTTGTGGCTATGTGAGGATATTACAGCCTGTTGATACATGTGCTGTTATTTATTTGTCACAGTACCAGCATAGTGAAACCACCCCACTCTCCCTCTACAGGCTGGCTGTTGTCCCTGTGCTTAGTTTTAGTAGGACCCCTGAGAGAGTGGGCGAGGCCAGTTTGATCTTGTGTTTCAGAGGGTTTTCATTTCAATCTGTATATTCATGTTCTTCTGACCTCTTTGAAAACAAAATGGTTCCAATGCAAGACTTTATCCTTAAGTATGGTTTTCTATTTGAACAAGTAATAGACTGGTCCCTGTAAGTAACAATGATGAAAACCACTAACCTTTCAGCTTGAGGTATGATAAAAAGTCCATGATGGTGTGTACAATATCTTCATCTGCTATTCTCAGAGCACCTGTGGAGGTAAAACAGTGTAAATTGTGCATGAAATGCCTGAATGTATTGACTCGTTGACTCGAATCATCCTGAAATGTAATAGTCATATACATTTGAGGAAGTAACAATAAATACAAAGTTGACCTTAAAGGTTGGTCTGTTCACTTCCAGTAATACTGAGCCAATACATTTTTTCTCATGTGTATTTAAAGTTGATCTTGGCATCAGCCATATGTGATGTGTGTATGTGTGTGTGTGTGTATGTGCATGTGTGCATGCGTGCATGTGTGTGTGCATGTGTGCATGTGTGTGGGTGTGCGTGTGTGTGTGTGCATGCGTATGTACCTGTTCTAAACTCCTCATCCTGGGGCATGTCCCTCTTGCCAGCCAAACCTGGCTTATCCCCCAGTGACCTGTGTCCATCAATGCCATCTGTAAAAATATAAGATGATCTGAGCTGATTTTAAACCACTTTTAAATTAAAATGTCCTTTTTAAAATATTAAGTTTAGTTAACAATTATTGATGTCCATTCTCACTGATGTGTACATGATTGCACTTTGAGAACAATCTCTTAAATCACTGAATTGTAGATATCATATTGATTTGTCATATTACAAACAAAAACAAGGTCAATAATAATACATTCAATACAAATCATAAAAGATTAAACATTATATGACAGACACAATTAATGTTCTGCTTTCTCTGTATTAGATGCATTGCCTCTCTCTCACACACACTAACAAACACACACCCAGTCTATGCACACAGTCCACGAGGAGTGTGTCATCAGAAAACCTAAAGGAAATTGTAGGTATTTTGTTAGATACTATTTGCATATTTATAGGGTTTGTTTCCTGTTTGCTTCTACAGACCACCTGCAGGGCTTGGCTCTTGGAATTGCTTTAAAAAACAAAAGATTTTTGCGGACACAATTAAACTGGGACACACATGTGAA